>CM076580.1:181750147-182232328 GCA_034641835.2 Pinus albicaulis
AATAAATTGTACTTAAAAATACGAAATATAAAATATGAGGGTCTATTTTTCTTTAGACTTCTGGATCTATAAATCACTATTTATTATGTTCATGCAAATTATAATTATGTAAAACATAAATAAAAAATGAAATAAAAAATTAGAAACAACAATTTGACACAAGATATAACCTACGCAACCCTTTTGGGAGAAAATCAACGCCGAAGGTGAGGCCACTCTACTCTCTTTCTCTGAATAGAAAATGGTTGCGAGTGCAAACAAGTCATGTCACCTATGGGCTATTATAGTGCATAAGTCCTCTTTTTTTTCTCTCTTTCCATCCCTCTCAACTACTCTTCTCGTCTATGTAATGGATGCACTCAAATAATATAATCCTTTTTCCTCCTAGTGGTCTGGTTAGAAAACTACTCAATGGCATACTAGTAGTTAGATTTAACTCACTCAACCATTAACTAGAGTTATAATATTGACTCTTATCGAGTCTCATTCATCACAATCATGTGGCTATCCCATTTCCTTGGGAAATTTGGCCTAACATGGCATCCTCTTGATTTATGGTGGACAAAATAAGAGGGTCAACTTCCAAGTGGCATGATTTTTTTCATACAGACTCAAATTGAACTGATTCTTACGTTCTTGGGAATTTTTATGTGTGTATAATAGGAAGAAATGTTGGCACGTTAAAGAGGGAAATTTTTTCCTCCAAAAAATGTCATTTCATGCATCAAAATGGTCTCTGAAGGTTTTAGTCCCTAATTTTCCAAACTAGTCTTGGTAGTAATAATGGTTCACTGAGTTTAGTCCTCCAATTTTTTCACTTTTAAAGTATTTATATGGATGAAAAACAATATAATGATCCAATTGAGATGAATAATTGGTTGTAGGAAACCCCCTTCTTGATGCACTTACAAGATATAAAATATGTCTAGTCTTAATGAATATGTAGACACTTAAAACAAAAATAGATTGATGATATATGATGATGTCAATGCATAAACCAATGACATAATATTTTTTAGTGAAATAGTGCCAAAACCTATTAGATAATTGTTAAAATAACAAGTTTTAGTTTTGAACTCTCAACAATCCAAGTGATTCATTTGTTTTTTAGTGTGCTAAATCGATAGATAGAGTCAAAAATGATTTTTGAACAACAAAAGACAATGATTTGACCAAGAATTATTTTACGAAAGTACAACCAAAATCTCCAAAACATAGAATTGATAAACAATGCTTAAACTATTAACATGTTTTTTCATTTATTTATCTACACGAATTAGCACAACTTTCAAAATTTTTGTCAATATATGCTCATAAAACATAGAGATTGTAAAATTGTGACATTATTATTCCTTTTATTGAATTCAAAACTATTTAATGAATGAAAAATGTAAATTCATCTTTTATAAAACACTTTGGACTCTCGATTCATGAAAACAAATATTCTTGCATAATATTTTTTCATTTTTTTTAATAAAAATTATTTTTGTATTCCCTTATAATATCGAGTATTGGTAAACTACTTATCATGAGGGAGGTTGGGTAAAGTCAAAGAGAATCACGGCCAGGGCTGGAATTTGGATTCTTCTTTATCCACAAAACAATTTCCTTTGACATTTTGAGTCCTTATGCTTCCCATCAAGGAACATTGTCTTTAAATTTTTTCCCTTCAACAGTGTCATTTTCATAATATTAACCCTTCACTAGTAAAGGTTGGATTCAAAAATTACCTTTAAATAACATAATTATGTTAAAAAAAATCACACATCCATCATAATGAAAAACAAAATGACCATAACACAAAAATGACTTATTAAATCTTAAATATTCATATGAAATTGCATGGAACACTTACAATAAAATCTTCAGAACTTGAGTTATGAACCCAAAAACAAGAAAGAAAAATAGGCAAAATAATTTCTCAAATCAAAGTCATATCATCAAAAATTTTCAAAAATAAATTCCTTTTAATGGACTTTTCCGTGTAAGTGTCCTTGTAATAATTTTAACTAGACACATAGGAACTACTAATCTACTATATATAACCTACTTATTATTAGAATTGAAACTGATAAAACTTCTAATAATAGATTGCATGGTTCTAATATTTTTTTTTATAATATATAATGATTTTGCAAGATGACAGAACTATCCCAAGCTTGATTGGAAAATAAGACATATGTGTTTTTGTTAAGCCATCCATACTGCCAGTTACTAGTTTCCATGCATATCTCCATATGTTTCCTCTATTATATAATATCATATGTATTTCAAGTTTGACAAGCTATGCCCTACTTAATTAAGGATGTTAAAATTATTATGAAACTCAAAAAAAAAATTAATATTTGGCAAGATGCATCCACCACTTCTATAATGATGTACACACTATTATTATGAAAAAATATTTATTTTATAGTAAAAAATCCCACGTGCATACCCAAATCAATGGTTTCCTTGGGTCCTTTCCCAATTTTAAAGGCGACACTATGCTCATGACAAGAAATTAGATCCATTATAATTAGTGTACAAAACATTTTTTTATGAACCATTTGTGTCATCCCTTTTTTGCATTTTCACTCATAAAAACTATCCAAAGAATTTTTCACACGGTGAAAACCTATTGTAAATTATCTTCCTTACATTCAATAATAGAGAGCTTGAATAATATCACCCACGATTCTACAAGATATCCACCACTTATGTAATTATATTGAATGATATTAGTTTATTTTTTTATATGGATATGTCAATGAAGAACTCTAAATGACACTGACAAACCAAACACCTACCACAACCCCTACACTCATATTCATATCGTTCACTGATCCAAGATCTTTTTCTTATAGATGCATAAATAATTACATATGAAAGAGCAAGTTAAGTAGGGAAATTAAAGCGTGCATAAATGAAGAGAAAAATAACATAGAGGCATGAGAATATGACAAAAAGAGTTGATAATGGATTTCCTCCAATTTGGAGTACGTCTCTGGGCCCTGCTCAGCAGTGGGGAGGCCTTCATTCATTAAGTGGAAATAATAAGAAGAAATACAAGTAAAATTACCTAAAGCACCAGTATGCCTCCAATTTTGAAAACGGACAAAAAATGGAGATCCCTAATGTAGAAACAAACATCACAACTGAGTTCTTGTCACCGATAGGTGTAAAATACACGTAAAATTTGTCCCAAACTGGCACTGGCAAGTTTTTCATCCTAGCAAAACTTTTTCATGCCCTCAATATTCCCAGGGCGTGGTTTCGCCCCTCTTGCACGCTTGTGGTTCCGCTCTGCTCCACTGCTCTTCGTAGGTGCAATGGAAAAATAATGGTTTCTATAGAACTTTTTAGGTGAAGTTTAACACATGAAGTTGTTTTGCATATTTGTTAAAAAACAAAATTCATTGAGGATAGGTCAAGGGATCAAATCCCGCCTCTCCTATTTTTTTGGTTAATTGTTACATGAAATGAGTGGGAAAATTTTTAACATAGCACATAATCTCATATGTTGTAATATGTTTTTTTTTTTAAATAGTTTGGGACTGCTCGCTCGAGGGCCAGCCACATGGGTAGAGCGGTTTCAACCCTCTTCGGTCCCGTATTCCACACTCCCACCGTGTAGTGTGATGTATATTTTGTGGGCGGTGGGTGGGTCCACTCCACGCGACGCGACTCAACCGCACCTCCATTGTGTTTTTATCGCTCCGTGGTGGTGGTTCTGGAGGTGGTGGGGTTGAGAGCCCGCCCCCCAACAAACTAACATATATGTTATAATATGCTTGTGGGGTGGCAGGGTTGGTGGCACGCCACCCAATTTTTTATATACTTTTTTTATATTTTATAAAACCATGCCCCAGTTTTAAAAAATCTCAAAACCGGAGGTTATTAGGAAAATTAAATACCCAACAAACTCTCCCACTCATCGGGTTCTGGGTTTTATGTCGATTGACAGTAAGATTGTAGGACACTTAAACCTAGCCTACTACAAAACTTTGACTGAAAATTTGACATGTTGTAACTTCTCCATATGGGCTTGGATTGGAGTGTCGTTCGAACTATTGGAATGAGGGTGAAGAAAGATTCAATATGGACCTAGTTTGATAGAAATATGACCAATTTTATTTTTGAGCCATTCTTAATGCCACTTGTACTTGTACCTGTGAGATCCACCTAGATCATTCCTCCCCACTAATGAGTTGTTGGACAACCAAAAGCATTGACACATCCATCAAACTACATGTGTCCTTTCCAAACCACACTTTCAATCACCTAAATGAAAATATGGTACATCCTTTGCAATCACATACAAACCATAGATGACTCACTCAACCCCACACATACCAAGAGTCTATAACACACAGTCTTTGGTAAAGGATTATATAGGAGAAACCAACGTACTCATAAGGAAAGGCCAAAAATATCATCGTTTCATTTCAAAGTGATGGAAAGCACATCATCACTTTTACATTTATTCGCAATGCATGATTTACCAATTGTGCCCATAACAAACTAATACCTCTAAAAAAAACATCTTTTGCTTAATAAAGTAAAAGGGTCTTCTCCCTTTGGCAGATTTTCTTGTGGAATATCTATGATGACTTGATTCTTCATGGGTGTTTTTTGGGCATGAAGTGTTTGACATACAGATTTTTTATGTTCATCCTCATTATAATGATTCTTCCTCTTCAAGAATTTCTGGATCATCTTGGACTGCTTCCTCCCAATGTGCCTCTGATAAGTGCTCATGGATCCCTTACTGTCACTATAATGTGATCATTTTCTCTTATAAATTGTCATTTGTGGGTCATGGGCTATTTTTGAGCATTCCCTAGCCTCCTTCCTAAAATACCCAAGTCTTGCATGACAGGGTAATTCTTCTACTTTGATGGGGTTTATAATGCCCTAGTCATTAATGTCGACACCCTTTCCCTACTAGCCCATTTTCTATAACAATTTCGATCTGAAACATGTAGTATGTTTTTAAATCTTAGTGAAATAACCATCATGAAAATTATATGAAATCAAAGAATCATTGTTTACCTCAAGGTGGTTATGTTGCAGCCTTTCCAAGGCCTCGTCCTTAACTTGCAACTGGCATAGCAATCTTTGTTTCTCATTTTCTACTTCCTGTAGGAGTCCCTTTAGTTCAATATTCTCTGCTTGAATTATTTGGTTGATCTCCTCAAGTTCCTAGAGCCATTCCACATTAGGTGACCTTTTCATATTTGGTACATTATCTATTGAAATTTTTGTTTCATCTCCCGAATCTAAACCAGAACTGATGGGTCCATCTATTTTGATTCCAAGAGCTGAAATCCTCCTTTCGTCACCTGAATATGATCCCTAGTCAATTGGTCTACCTCGTACGACTCCTGTAGTCAGGACCTTCTCATCTTCCTCTAATTTAGACTTTTGATCTTGTTCTAGGGTGACAACTCTCTTCTATCTCTCCTTTTTGTCATCCCTCTTAGGTGTCAGCTAAGGGTGCAGTTTCCAACAATTCTCTTCATCGTGTCCCTCTTTCTCATACTGTGTAGAAGAGGGCTTTTCTCCTCTCCTCTTGGATATTGCAACTCTTTTTGGGTGGTCATTTTTTTCATGCATCTCCCTTCTTTCAAGAAGCATGGCCTTCACACTAGCCTCATTGATAGTAGCACACTCAAAGAATCAAAATGAATGCCTTTTGTAACTATGTGAAGAACTGATATACTTAGCTACAATCTCTAGTTAATGTAATGAAATTTCTAAGTTCAAGGCTTCTTTTCTAAATTATTTAGTGAATTTTTGCACATTTTGACTTTTTCCTTGCTTTAGGTGTTTCCATTCTAGTAATGCCTTTTTTCTTATAGCCCAAAGGGTAAAAATTATTTTTCAATGCAGAAATAAAATTTGACCATGAAGAGAGAAGGTTACCCAATTTTTTGCTGCCTTGCAATTTTTTCTCCCACCAAACGAGAGCAATGCCACTTAGTCGAAGGGATTCCAACAGGATCTTTGCCTCGTCTTTCTCGATCTGTTGAATATGATAGTAGACCTGAATCTCTCCAATCAAATTTTTTAGCTTTTCTGCATTACATTCTCTAGTATACATAGGCAGGTCAAAATTTACATCTAGTTAAAGGAAAGGCTTCTTAGATGTATATCTACGATGTCTACGAGAATGATGAAAATAAGTAGAGGAAATGTCACTTGAAAATGGAGAGGGAGGGGTATCTTCTCCACCACCTCCATGATTTACTGATCCGTGAACATATACATCTTTCTTCTCACGATTGACAATCTTCTCATATTCTGCAAACAATTTGTCTAATTTCTCTGCCATGCTGTATAATGCCTTACGGTAATTCCTCTGTTCTTCCCAATGAGCTTCCTCATCTACCATGTTTCTTATTCTTGGTGCATGTTGTGCTTCAAAATCAAAAGACTTAAGCTTTCCTTCACCTCTTTGCAGCATTTTTCTTGTTAACATATACTCATGTAATTTGTATCGACAAAGACTACTGTGATACAACTTGATCCAATATATTTTTCTTATATATGCATAAATAATTACATATGAAAGAATATGTTAACCAAGAAAATTAAAGTGCACATAAAAGAAGAAAAAAAAAACATGAAGGCATGAAAAGATGACAAAAAGAGTTTATAATGGAGTTCACCCAATTAGGACTATGTCTTCGGGCCGTGGTCAATAGTGGGGAGGCCTTCATTCATTAAGTGGCAAGAAGAAGAAGAAATACAAGTGAAATTACATAAAACATCCTTATACCTCCAATATAGAAAATGGCCGAATAATGGAGAGCCTTGATGTAGAAACAGACATTACTGTTGAGTTCATGTCATCGAGAGGTGTAAAATTAACATAAAATTTGTCCCAAACTAACACTGGAAATTTCTGCACCGCATGCAATCTTTCGGATGCCCTCGATATTCCCTATTAATGGTTCTGCCGCTCTGACCCGTTTGTGGTTCCAATTTGCTCTGCTTCTCTACCTAGGAGCATTAGAAAAATAAAGTTTTTTATTCAAATTTCTTAGTAGATTTTAGCATATTAACGTATTGATTAAAAAATAAAATTCATTGAGGAGAGGTCAGGGGATCAAATCCTGCCTCTCTTATTTTTTTGGTTAATTGTTACATGAAATCGTTGGGCGAATTTTTAACAAAGCACATAACCTCATATGTTGCAATATGTCTTTTTATATTTGGGGACTCACCGCTTGGGGGCTGGCCACGTGGGCTGGGTGGGTTCGACCCCCATCACTCTGGTATTCTACACTGCCTCCGTGTAGTGTGATATATATGGTGTGGGTGGTGGGTGGGTATGCTCCACTTTGTAACACCTCCATATTCCAATTTTTTTTTTTTTTCAATCAATACTATCTTCCTGATGTATTAAATGTTCAGCAGGTATACATCTGTAACCCCAACATCTTCAACCATTTCAAGTTATATTATTCTATTCTTGCCTATTTTGAAGTAAATCTGGAATTGACATTGATTTACCATAATCATCAACAATATCTTCTTGACTATACATTTATAACCCATTAGCACCTTTATTAATATAACAAGGCCTATCTCAAGGTATTTAATTAAATGGTTTTCTATTTGCACTTTGGTTTGTTAATACCTTGCTCAACCTTTTTACACATGAACTTAATATATCCATGAGATATATTTCAGGAGTCTCTAACTCCAATGGTTTAATTTTCCTCTATTCGATGTAAATATCGAATCCATTAACCTCATTGCATATATGTGATTCTATTACCATATGGTTTAACTTTCAAATGTGACTGGAACATGATTTCATAGCCGCACTCTTATAACACGTTGATACCTATATGTGTATACATTTAACATGTTGATTGTATATGAAGTCTAATGTACATATTGCCTTATGGTTGCACGGGTTTCAACTTAATGTATCTACCTCAAACCAAGATTGCTTTGTGTGTACGTATTTTACATTGATATCTCTATGCGTCAATTTCATTTAATTCCCGCAGTACCATGCCAGAGTCTTAATCAATTTTGATCAGTCTCATTCTTCGTCGGGACTTACACTCCAGTTCATTGCACATTATTTTATTTATTATGTGGTTTTCGAGGGTATTCTGGTACTTTGGCATCGTCGCCCATTAAATTTTATGGATCGTTAAGATAGACGTCTTCTCAGATCAATGTTAAAATTTATCGTTTTTCTATTGTATACCACAACTTGGAGTACGCCTCCTCCAGATCTCGCCATCTGGATGGTGAGGATCGGTTAGGGTTTTGGGCACAAACATTACTATTTAGGTCACAGATTTTTTTTATTGAGCTTCATTTTGTTTCATTTCATCTTGGCTCTGGAACCTATGAAGGTTTCCCACTTCGAACCTTTATGGACACGATGGTTCTGCCCTCGCACCTCTTTTTTTCCGAGGGTTTCACCATTGAACCTCTCTATTTTTCGTTTTTCTTTTTGTGTAGCACGAATGGAGACGAAAATTCTACTGAACCTCTTAGGTATTGGTCCACTTACCACTTTGACTTATGTATGAATTTTATTGTTATACATATATTTTTCGTTGATGAATGTATTATGCCTCCTTTCGCTGAGCTTATATGTTCTCAGTCATATAACAATCTTGTTGATTCGATGCCTGTACATACAGAGTTTCTTCTGGTTAATGGTTATCACTTCTTAGGGCATTGAAGCTATCTGAGCTTCTCGTGATTTCTCCTTCTTACAGACACACATAAATCTATATTCGTTACTTTTTTATTCTTTTACGTTGAGATTAATTTGTGATTGGTCAACGAGTTTTATTACTCACCCCTTTGGCTTACGTTTCGCAGTGAAACATAATCATGCCGAGGGTTTATGCCCTTCGTTTCAGGTATTCGTATTACACAAAATCTCATTTAATTCAATTCAAACCCAGCTAAATGGTTACTGTACTATTCATATTCAATGATTGGGGTTTTACCCTCTAGTTTTCATTTTTGTAGGTACTCCCGTCACTGAGTGCTCTCCATGTTCCCCATCTTGATATTTCAATCAACGCTACCAGATTCATCCTTTAATGTTATTATTAATTTTCTCTCAGGTTGTTACTCTATTATCATTCAGAAACTCATCATTCTCTTGGCTGGAAGCAAATCTTCAATTATGGAGTAGTTTGTCTTACTCGATAGTTAGATTCGATTTATTCATATAAATCGCCCCCTTTTTATCTTTAAAAGAACTATGGCACTGTGTAGTTTATAATTTCTTAGTGTGTCATATCCTGGACATTTACACAGTCTATTTTGACATATATAAACTCTAGAGAATTCTCAAATTTAACCAGTACTCCTAACTGGTATTGGGTCACTGTATTATTTTTTTCTCTTCCTGCCTTTTTATTTAGAGCTTCGCAGTTTGTATATACTTTTTCTAAGTGCGAGATAATGGAGTTTAATTGTATCGGCATATTAATAAAATTCTGACCCTATTTTGTTCTTAATTAAATATTGTGGTTTCCAGTGTATCAAATTTAATTATTTATTTCATTTTTATCAGTTCGAAACCAAATAAGAAGACTAATAGTACTTGTTTTGAGATCGTAGTTTTATCCCGGCCTTCTGTTATAACTCTGTCTCCCTTTTTCTGTCAATAGTTTAAATCATTTCTTTCATAGTACCTCTATTATGTTCTTTGTAATACAAAACAGAAAAAGTTTTCTAGGATATATATATATATATATATATATATATATATATATATATATATATATATATATATATATGGAGCAAAATAGCATCATCTTGGTTATCCCCTATTATAAAAATGTTTATGTTGGCTCTATGTTTCCTCCTTTACTATATCTCTCTGGTAAACTTTTGTATACATTTCCTGTTGGAACAGAATTTTCCAGATTTTCCAATGAATAATATAAGTCTCTACTTTACAATAGTAATACTCCCACATAATCATTTCACATGAATAGTGTTGTTACTGAATATTTTAACATGTTGATAAATTAAAGGGCAGAAGTATTATTTTAAATCTCATTCTGGTTTTTATAATTTTTACATAGCAGTAGTGGGAAATTTTCTTCATGGGAAATAACAATCCACTTTATTTACTCAAAAGTATTTTACTTTTCTTAGCATCAGTTTTCGGCAGTTTAGCTTTCCTGCTAGTTTTATTCTAAGCACAGTTTGAATCCTTCATGATACAGTAGAGAATGTTTAGTATTGTTATGTTCATTCAATAAAACAATAAACTCCTCATATTTAACTTACATTATAATTACACCAACTCTTCTCTTAATTCTGCAAAAAAAAATTGTATACATGCATATACATATCTAAAGTATAAACTTATTACAGTTTCCAAAGGTTACTACATGAACTAGTTTATTTTTTTTTTCAGGTACTATTTATTACAGAAGCAGATTAAAGTTACACTAATTGTTCTAGGGAATCAATTATACTATCCCCAGATGTAAACCATCTAATGTCTTAGAGATTCTGGTTGACAGTGTTCCCTAGTATTCATTCCTACTACCATACAAAAGCTTAGAAGAATTATTTCTTCTATTCAACTCTGTTAAAATTAAGGAAATTTCATAACACAACAACTAAACTTAACATAACTCCTACCACACTTTTCACAACTATATAACAACATCTAATTTAATCATTAATAAAACTTGTGTGCATATCACTTCTGCGATGACCAGTCCTCCCAACCTTAGAGTTCTTTTATCCATAGAACTCACCCCCGAGCTGAGATCCTCTCCCAGAACAGACCAACCCCAGTCTGTTCTGGAGTAGCTTATTTAAGCTTATACTCCCCAAAGCCTATTTCTAATTCTACATCCAGAATTACAGGATGCTTCTACTCCTGTTTGCCTAGGATTCCCTTTTTTTGGGACTTTAAAGCTCCTTTCTGCTTTTCCAGCTTTTCACCTCTTCCCAACTACTCTCCACATCATTGGGGAAATTTAGATTTTTCCTCAAAAATCTAAATGAGGAATAAATTCTTTCAAGGTTTTTTAAAATATTTTTGGGGAAAATATTAGCCTCTTTCCATACCTCATGGATTTGGCAAGTAATCTCAAAAATCTCATTTGGTCAATCTGCACAGAATTATTTTATTTATTTTTCATAATTAAATAATTAATTACATTCACACAATAATTATCCATTGGGGTCCACGGGGTCCACTACCCTTTGTACTGCAGTTCAAATGTCTAATTTGAAACATAAAACTAGGGGTGTTACATATTCCCCCTCTGAAAGAAAACACCGTCCTCGGTGTTAACAACTGACTACTAGAGTTCATTTTGAAAATAGATATGGATATTTTTCCATCATCTCAGCTTCTCTTTCCCATGTAGCTTCTTCAGCAGTGAAGTGCTTCCACTGCACCTTTACTCTTGCTACTGTTCGATTTCTCAATTCAATTTCTTCCCGCTCCAATATTTGAAGCGGCTCTGGAAGGAAATCCCCTTATGGTTCCACATGTATCACATTCCAATCAACAATGTGAGAAGCATCATGTGCATATATTTTTAATAACGAAACATGAAACACATAATGAACTTTAACATGGGGTGGTAATGCCAGCTTATAAGCCACTGGTCCCACCCTTTTTACCACCTCAAAAGGCCCACAATATCTAGGAGCCAATTTTGCACAACTTCCAGCATAAAGTGTGCTCTTTTTGGGCTTAATATGCAAATACACATGATCACCCACTTTGAACTCTCTATGCACTCTTTTCTTATCGCCATATCTTTTCTGTCGATCTTGTGTTGTCTTGATATTTCTCTGTATTTGTTTGACAATACTTTCCATTTCTTGCAAAGTATCCGGCCCCAATACTAGCTTATCTTCTGGTTGGCTCCAACTTAAAGGAGTACGACACTTTCTTCCATAGAGTGCTTCAAATTGACTCATTTTGATGGAGGATTGATAGCTGTTGTTATAAGAAAATTCAACTAAATGCAAGTAGTATTCCCACTTTGATGGCTTATCCATCACATACATTCTCAACATATCCTCCAAAATCTGATTTGTTCTCTCTGTTTGACCATCCGTCTGAGGGTGATAAGCAGTACTAAAATTCAATTTTGTGCCCATACCCTCAAACAGACCTTTCCAAAAGGCGGCTGTGAAATTAGCATCCCTATCTAAAATAGTCATCTTTGGGACCCCATGTAGCCTTACTATTTCTTTTAGGAGTACATCTGCTACTTGGGCTATCCAAAAAGTAGATTTTACAGGTATAAAGTGTGTAGCTTTTGTTAAAGTGTCCAACACAACCATCACTGAGTCATGATGGTACTTTGTTCTAGGTAGCACGGTTATGAAATCTATGGAAATAGTGTCCCATTTCTATTCTGCAATTGGCAAGGGATTTAAAAGACCAGCCAGATGTTGATGTTCAACTTTGACTAATTGACATTCCATGCACCTAGCTAAATAGTCTACTACATCTCTTTTCATTCCTGGCCAAAACAATTTATTTTTCAGGGTTGTAATCATTTTCTGATATCCGGGATGTCCTGAATATGGTTGTTTATGATATTCATCTAGGATCTCTTTTTCCAAAGACTCTGCATTAGGGATATATAATCTATTTTTATGGAAGATCAGCGCTTTTTGGTTTTGAGTGTATTCAACCATTTCTTTCTTCAACATTTTCACTTGTAGATTCTCATAGATTGGATCTTGATCTGCTACCTTTTTAACTAGTTCTTCTAAGTCAAAACTAGCACTACTCCCAATGCTGCTTATGTTTTGGTAAGCATTCCTGCTTAGCGCATCAGCAATTTTTTTTTCTTTCTCCTTGATATGTTTTATGTCCATATCAAATTCACTCAGAAAAGATAGCCATCTAGCTTGTCGAGCATTCAAATCTGTTTGACAAAAGAAATACTTGAGACTAATATGATCTGTCATTAATGTAATTTTTTTCCCAAGAAGATAGTGTTGCCACAACTTCAAGGCATGAATTACAGCAGGCAATTCCATATCATATACACTGTAGTTCTGTTCATGTTTCTTAAGTTTCCTAGACTCATATGCAATAAAAAAAAATTCTTGCAACAGAACTCCTCCCAATCCCTCTCTATATGCATCCATACACAAAAAAATATTTATCAGGATCTGCAATTTTCAGTATAGGGGCTGTACTAAGTTTTAATTTTAGTTGTTCAAAACTATTTTGGAATTTTTTAGTCCACTCAAATTTGGTGCCTTTCCTCTGTAGTGAAGTTATGGGGTATGCTATTATAGAAAATATTTCCACAAACCTTTGATAATAACCTTCAATTCACATAAATGACCTCACTACTGAAACATCAGTCGGCACCGGCCATTCTCTAATAGCCTTTAATTTCTCAGGGTCAATAGCCAATCCTTGTTTAGAAATAATATGCCCCAAGTATTGAATCTTGTCTTTATAAAATTCACATTTACTGAATTTGGCATATAATTGGTTTTCTTTCAAAGTTTGCAAAACTATCCTTAAATGTTCTTGGTGCTCTTCCATACTTTTTGAATAGATTAGAATATCGTCTATGAACACTAGTACAAATTTATCTAAGTACTTGCTCAAAACACTATTGATTAAGCACATAAAAGTAGCAGGGGCATTTTTCAAGCCGAAGGGTAGCATTACAAATTCGTAGTGACCATACCTAGTTCGAAAAGTTGTTTTACTAATGTCCTCTTCCTTAATTTTGAGTTGGTGATAACCAGTCCTTAGATCAATTTTAGAAAATACTGAAGCCCTTCTCACCTGATCAAAAAGTTCGTCTATTGTGGGCAATGGATACCTGTTCTTGATTGTCAAGTTATTCAGTTGACGGTAGTCAATACACATTCTAAAGGTAACATTCTTATTTTTCACGAACAACACCTATGCTCCCCAAGGAGATACACTCGGTCGGATGTAACCTTTATCCAGCAAGACTTGCAATTGCATTTTGAATTCCATGAGTTCAGGGGGGCTAATCTGATAAGGGGCTCTGGAGACAGGGGTTGCTCTAGGCACAAAATCGATCGAAAATTCAATCTCTCTTTTGGGGGGAAAGTGAGGAATCTCATCTGGAAAAACTTCTTTAAATTCTCTCACCACTGGCAAAGTGTCTAGCAAGTTTTCTTCAAGTGGCTGTCCTAATTCTTCAACATGCATAGCATATACTTGATAGCCTTTTCTAGCTGTTCCTTTTAATTGCAGAGATAATATTTGTCTTACAGAGATTGGTTTTGGTTTTCCTTTGAGTATAAAGGGTCTCCCCTCCTCGTCTATGCAATGCAGAGTTTTATCCCAACAGTTCATCATACCCTTTCTCTTTTCTAACCAGTCCATTCCTATCAGAAAATCATATGAGCCTAAGGGAAGAATGTTTAAATTTACTTCTGTCTGAAAATCATTTAACTTAATTGTTGTTTGAGGTAACTTATGAGTTACTTTTCGCTTGGTGCCAGTGGCTAACTGGTCCAACCGAGACTCCTGAAATTTTTCAGGTTTAAGATTGCATTCCTCTACAACTTGTGGACTAATGTAACTCAAATAAGCACCCAGATCAATTAAAACTGTAACAGATTGGTCAGCAATGTTACCTTCCATCTCAACCATAGTAGCTTGGTGTTCTTCTGGTCGGCTCTCCAAGGCTGCAGTGATATTGGGTATATTCCTTGCTATATCATTCACTGTGGTAGCTTCTCGATATCTCATAATCATCTGAATATTTCGATGTGGACAGTCCCTCAACAGATGAGGTTCTCCACACCCCCAACATTTCAAAGGTTCCCGCATTTTGATTTCTCCTTCCTTCTTATTTTCCCCGTCTATTTGTTTTGAACCAACTTGGGACTAAGAAGTTTGACTTTCCTTGGGTTTGTTAAATTTCTTCCGCTGATGATCCCTACCAAAGTTCTTCAAGTAAGCTGGTTTTTGTTTCTTCCCTTTGAATTCCCGTAGTACCACGCCAGAGTCTTAAAAAAATTTGATCAGACCCATTCTTCGTTGGGACCTACACTCCAGTTCATTGCACATTATTTTATTTATTATGTGGTTTTCGAGGGTATTCTGGTACTTTGGCATCGTCGCCCATTAAATTTTATGGATCGTTGAGATAGGCGTCTTCTCAGATCGGCGTTAAAATTTATCATTGTTCTATTGTATACCCCAACTTGGAGTACGCCTCCTCCAAATCTCACCATCTGGATGGTGAGGATCGGTTAGGGTTTTGGGCATAAATGTTGCTATTTAGTTCACGAATTTTCTTTACTGAGCTTCATTTTGTTTTGTTTCATCTCGGTTTTGGAACCTATGAAGGTTTCCCTCTTCGAACCTTTACGGACATGATGGTTCTGCCCTCGCACCTCTTTGTTTCCGAGGGTTTCGCCTACGAACCTCTCTATTTTCATTTTGCTTTCTGTGTAACATGAATGGAGATGGAAATTCTACTGAACCTCTTAGGTATTGGTCCACTTACCACTTTGACTTATGTTTGAATTTTATTGTTATACATATATTTTTCATTGATGAATGTATTATGCCTCCTTTTGTTGAGCTTATATGTGCTCAGTCGTATAACAATCTTATTGATTCGATGCCTGTACATATAGAGTTTCGTCTTGTTCATGGTTATCACGTATTAGGGCGTTGAAGCTACCCGAACTTCTCGTGAGTTCTCCTTCTTACAGACACACATAAATCTCTATTCGTTACTTTGTTATTATTTTACGCTGAGATTAATTTGTGATTGATCAACGAGTTTTATTACTCACCCCTCTGGCTTACGTTTCGCAGTGAAACATATTCATGCCGAGGGTTTATGCCCTTCGTTCCAGGTATTTGTATTACACAAACTCTCATTTAATTCAATTCAAACCCAGTTAAATGGTTACTATACTATTCGTACTCAATGATTGGGGTTTTACCCTCTAGTTTGCATTTTTGTAGTTACTCCCATCACTAAGTGCTCTCCATGTTCCCCATCTTGATATTTCAATCAACGCTACCAGATTCGTCCCTTAACGTTATTATTAATTTTCTCTCAGGCTAGTACTCTGTTATTATCCAGAAACTCGTCATTCTCTTGGCTGGAAGAAAATCTTCAATTTATGTAGTTTGTCTTACTCGACAGTTGGATTCAATTTATTCATATAAATCGTCCCCTTTTTATCTTTACAAGAACTATGGCACTATGTAATTTATAATTTCTTAGTGTGTAATATCCTGGACATTTACACAATTTATTTTGACATATATAAACTCTGGAGAATTCTCAAATTTAACTAGTACTCCTAACTGCTATTGGGTCACTGTATTAATTTTTTCTCTTCCCACCTTTCTATCTAGAGCTTCGCAGTTTGTATATACTTGTTCTATGTGCGGGATAATGGAATTTACTTGTACCGTCATATTAATAAACTTCTGACCCTATATTGTTGTTAATTAAATATTGTGGTTTCCAGTGTATCAAATTTAACTATTTATTTCATTTTTATCAGTTCGAAACCACATAAGAAGACTAATAGTACTTGTTTTGAGATCGTAGTTTTATCCCAGCCTTCTGTTATAACTCTGTCTCCCTTTTTCTATCAAGAGTTTAAATCATTTCTTTCATAGTACCTATATTATGTTCTTTGTAATACAAAACAAAGAATGTTTCTGAGGATATATATATATATATATATATATATATAGGGAGAGAGAGAGAGAGCAGAATAGCATCATCTTGGTTATGCCCTATTATAAAAATGCTTATGTTGGCTCTATGTTTCCTCCTTTACTGTATCTCTCTGGTAAACTTTTGTATACATTTCCTGTTGGAACAAAATTTTCCAGGTTTGCCAATGAATAATTTAAGTCTCTACTTTATAGTAGTAATACTCCCACATAATCATTTCACATGAATAGTGTTGTTATTGAATATTTTAACATGTTCATACATTAAAGGGCAGAAGTATTATTTTAAATCCCATTCTGGTTTTTATAATTTTTACATAGCAGTAGTGGGAAATTTTCTTCATAGGAAATAACAATCAACTTTATTTACTCAAAATTATTTTACTTTTCTTAGCATCAGTTTTGGGCAGTTTAGATTTCCTGCTAGTTTTAGTCTGAGCACAATTTGACTCCTTCATGATACAGTAGATAAAGTTTAGTATTGTTATGGTCATTCAATAAAACAATAAACTCCTCAGATTTAACTTACATTATAATTACACCAACTCTTCTCTTAAGTCTGCACAACATTTCTGTATACATGCATATACATATCTAAAGTATAAACTTATTACAGTTTCCAAAGGTTACTACATGAACTAGTTTTTTTTTTTTTTTTTTTTTTTTTTTTTTTTTTTTCAGGTACTATTTATTACAAAAGCACATTAAATTTACACTAACTGTTCTAGGGAATCAATTATACTTTACCCAGATTTAAACCATCTAATAGTTTAGAGATTCTGGTTAACAGTGTTCCCTAGTATTCATTCCTACTACCACACAGAAGCTTAGAATAATTATTTCTTCTATTCAACTCTGTTAAAAGTAAGGAAATTTCATAACACAACAATTAAACTTAGCATAACCCCTACCACACTTTTCACAACTTTCTAACAACATCTAATTTAATCATTAATAAAACTTGTGTGCATACCACTTCTGTGATGACCAATCCTCCCAACCTTAGAGTTCTTTTATCCACAGAACTCACCCTCGAGCTGAGATCCTCTCCCAGAACATACCAACCCCAATTTGTTCTGGAGTAGCTTATTTAAGCTTATACTCCCCAAAGACTGCTTCTAATTCTGCGTCCAAAATTACAGGATTCTTTTATTCATGTTTTCCTAGGCTTCCCTTTTTTTGGGACATTAAAGTTGCTTTCTGCTTTTCCATCTTTTTACATCTTCCCAACTACTCTCCACATCATTGGGGAAATTTAGATTTTTCCTCAAAAATCTAAATTAGAAATAAATTGTTTCAAGGTTTTTTGAAAAAATTTTGGGGAAAATCTTAGCCTCTTTCCATACCTCATGGATTTGGAAAGTGATCTCAAAAATCTCATTTGGTCAATCTGCACAGAATTATTTTATTTATTTTTCATAATTAAATAATTAATTACATTCACACAATAATTATCCATTGGTGTCCACGGGGTTCACTCCCGTTTGGACTGTAGTTCAAATGTCTAATTTGAAACATAAAACTAGGGGTGTTATACACTCACCCCAACCTAACTACACATTTTTTGTGCTTTTATTGCTCCATGGTGGTGGTTCCAGCGGTGGTGGGGTTGACAGCCTGCCCCCTAACAAACTGACATATATGTTATAATATGTTTGTTGGGTGGCAAGGTTGGTATATATGTGCGTGTGTGTGTGTGTGTCTATATATATATATATATATATATATATATATATATATATATATATATTCTTGATTTTATAAAACCACATCCTAGTATTACAAATTCTCGAAACCGAAGGTTACTAGGAAAATTAAGTACCGACGAAATTCGCTCGCTTCTCGGGTGTTGGGTTCCCTATCGGGTGACAGTGAAATTGTAGGACGCTTAAACTTGGACCATTGCCCGAATTTGACTACAAATTTGACTCTATCTAACTTCTCAATACGGTCTCAGATTGGAGTGTCGTTCACATCGTTGGAATCAAGGCGACGAACACTTTGATCTCGACCTGGTTAGAGAGCAATCTGACCACTTATATTTTTGATCCATTCCTAATTCCACTTGTACTTGTACCCACGAAATTCACCTGCATCATTAAAAAACAACAACAAAAAAAAAAAAATTTGAATTAGACGTGATGCCAAAATAAAGAATTACTAATGAAAAAATATCATTCACAAACAAGGAAACAAACCACAGTCACTTTGAATGGGATGAAATGAAAAAAGATAAAATTACCAATGAAAATAACAAGCCTAGCATATTCATTGTATATACAACCATATCAACTCAAAAACAACCACGATATCAAAAAACTTACAACACCATTAAATACACATATTTTAATATTCATACTTTGAACTGGAGTCCATTCCATAACATAAAATTTTCCACAAAATAACCACAATATATATGTTGTATATGTGTTCACAAAACTATAACATCAAACAGCTAACAACACCATATAGCACACATTTTTTAATATTAACACCTCCATATAGTTAAATTGGAAGAATTCATCAAGCTTACATTATCCCTTTATGAGTACAGCAATACCTCTCAACATTGTTAGATTCGTTATGTTTGCTTTAAGATTATGAGAAATGTTATGCCCATTACACATTGATTCCCACAGTCATTACCATCTGACATCAATTTATTGGATATGGTTAGCACACTTGGAAAATGAAATTCCTACTCGTCTCAATTGTGATTCTTTCTATGTAAAGGATTTTTCTCCTATTCCTTAAGAGTGATCTAGATGTTTCCTAGATTGTTGTGTGGTTGATATATTCTCTCAACCAAGTGATTGTCTGTCCAAGTTTGTTTAACTATCTTAAGACAACACTATATGTATTTATATGTAACATTATTTGATGTCAATATTCAATATAGTGTGGACGATTAAATTTTAACTTGGTATTAGAGCCCGTGAGGGCCTGGGCCTTGGACCATCATGGGCCAAGCGAAATAAAACCTTTTGTGAATTTTTTTTTGACTATCGAGACTTGCGAAGGTGGAGAGTGATTTTCTCGAGCAAGCATGGTGACAATATTTTCATGGTGCCCATGTTCTTGATGCAAAATAATGAGAAAGTCATGGCACAATTTCAGTGAGTGCATGCTCGATGGGGGAATTGCCTTCGTGAAGCATAATGGTGCAGAGATCTGGTATTAAGCCTTCTCTTATCCCATATAAAATAAACATGTAACTAAAACTGAGATGCTGGTTGGTCCTCCCTGGAGTCTGTTCATGGACGAGATATCAACAGGGTTTGTCTATCGAATATTAGCTGCACTTGATATATGGTGGGAGTTGTGCATGCCTTGATGAGCCATATGCACAATTCGCATGATGCAAAATCATCCCGTACGTCAAGAAGGTGGATTGTGGGAGTGTACCTTCTCAGTGCCACGTTGATGTCAAGAAGATCATCCTTATCAATTCTTTCAAGTTTGGGATGTCATTTCCAGTTTCAAATTGAATTGGAGCCCAAGTTTTCTTGTAGTGGAAGAGAGACATAACTCTAGGATGAAATAGCCAAGTCTCTGCAAAAAGAAATATTTTTTAGAGACATTCAACATTGCATAGACAAATGGGATAAATTAATGGCAGGTTTTAATGATGTTAGGGATGGTTTGAAAGATAGGAACGATAACCCTTATTATGAGCATCTTTGTCCTTTTCTCTCTAATAAATTCCTAGACACGGAAAACCTCAAGAAGGAAGTAGATTATGCCCATAACGAGAATTGAACTCTCGATATTTGGAAATTTCCAGCAGGGAAATGTATGAAAATCGGGACACGAATGAGGATGATGAGGATTTTATATTGGAATAATTTTATTTAAAGAAGAGGAAATAGTGTGGTAATTAGGTTCCAGTTGCTTAATCATGCTAGAGCCAAAGTTAGAGTGGAGCCCACATGAAGCACAATGTCAAGTAGGATCATGCACTTCGTGGATTCTTCCATTTGTTGTGTTAAATCTGATTATGATTTTGTGAACCTTTAACATATTTTCATACATCTTGGGACAAGATCTAAATGTTGCTATGTTGAGGTGCTAAGCATAGTGCTCCATTAAGGATCCTATAATTGAATATTGAAAGAAATTAGTAAGGGCTTAATGAGTTATGCTTAATTGGATTTGTTGAGGGGTCGTAGTAATTTACATTCTTATTTTATTAAGTGTTTAAAAAATTTCATGTCATTCATGTAATCGAGTTAAAAGAATTGGTTGTTGTAGTGTTGACAAATTTAGTGTCACCAACTATTGTCAGGATTTTGAATCTCTATTGGAATTGGCCATTCCAACAATAGAAAAATTTATTTGTAGGAATGATTGACTGCCAGATATGATGAAGACATGATAGTAAATATGGCATCAAATCATAGTGGTTGGAGCTACATCAGACATTAGAGCATGACAGACAATCGAGTTTTTGTGAGTTTGTGAAATAGACTCATGATGATAGTTTATTATGTGTCACGTACTTTTATTAGTAAGCAAGTGTATGACGTTTTGTAGTGGCCTTTGTAAAGTATGTACCTGGTAACTCCAAGAATTGGATTTGTGTTGTAAGCCTTGTAAGTCATGTGTAGCTCCATAAACTTTGTGGTGATCTTAAAACCACTTTGTAATTGTAGTTTTATGTTCAGTCAGAAACCACTTTGTAGTGTTGGTTTGTAGTAATCTAGAAACCATGTGTGAGAGTGAAGTGGACATGACTCCTATAGGCATGGTTTAAGGTTAGCTGATAAAACCCTGTACATTGTTGAGTTCGGCCTATGTTGAGCCTTGGTGGCTATATTGTGAGCCTTGGTGGTTGAGTTGAGCCTTGGTCACTAAGAGCGTTTGTGGGCATGGTTGATTGTAACATGAAAAAAACCCAAGCATGGCTATAAGTAATCTCATAAAACCCATTATGATGATTTTGGAGGTGGATTTGCAGGTAGAGGTATAGGTATGCAGATAATGGTTGACAAAACCATGTTTATGAAGAATATCCTAGTAGACTGGCAGTTGCAGCAGTTGCTAACCCAAGCATTCCAGGGGATGGTTGATCCTTTATATGGATGTTTACATATGCTTTTGTCATGATTTGACCACACTTAGAATTTTTGAGATTCACATCAAGACAAATAGCCATTAAGGGGGTGACTTGGAAAATTTAACTCCTACTTGTCTTAGTTATGATTATTTCTATGTGAACGAGTATGTTCATATTCCTTAGGAGTGATCTAGATGTTTCATAGATTGGTGTGTGGTTAAGATTTTCTCTCAACCAAGTGAATGTGTGTCCAAGTTAGTTTATCTATCTTGAGACAACACTACATGTATCTATATGTAAATGTATTTAATGTGAATATAAAATACAGTGTTCATGCTTAAATTTTAACTACCACAATAGATACAACAAGATTTTATTCTCTCACTACCTCCATACTAAACAATTAGTTGTAAATTGCAATACTCACTATTAAATTATTAATGTTTGTTAGTTCACCTAAAGTTGTTATAAGGTTTGCAATAATTTTTCAAGTGTTTGGTAATTTAGGTAAGGACGATATCATTCAATATGCATTTAGTGCTTCAATATCATATCTTGCCAACTTTCATTGCTGTCTATGGTACCGATTCTCCACTCTATTTGTAATCTGATTCTTGCACACTTTAGACACTGTCACATTCTGACATATCCTTGAAAGCCTTGATATTATAATATTAAAAATATTTAGACTCATTGGTTCAATCTTGACACAACATTTAAGTGTATATTAATCAATTCATGTATCTCTCATAGTGATCCATCATCTTTCTAAAGCTCAATTTTTAAGATTTTGTTGAAATTTGATTTGCCTAGAGATATTACTGTAGTATTTGTTAAATTTTGACTTTGTTGAGTCTTTTAGTGTATATTTTCACACTTGATGAAGATTCATAGATGGGGTAAAAAATTCTATGAATAGTAGACCAAAATATTTCCAATATGATGTAATGGTCACATGATTATGCTAGGAGAAATTTAATTTCTTTTGTAAAAAGAATTAGATATTTTCATTAGGAAGTGATTTTGTTTTTCTAAAAATTGGAGGAATTATTTCCCAATGTAAATATAGTTTCAGTTCGCCTTATTTTTTAGAGAAGGGTAAGAGATTTATCTTATGACTCTTAGTTGTCCTATGCTATCTTTCTTTTTAAAGAAAAGAGTTTTTGAGAAGAAGAGTGTTGAGCGAGGAGAAGAAGTGAAGCTCTAGTGAAAGGAGAAGAGATAGTCATAGAGAGGCCTAGGTTGCACATGCCCATAATGTATATCAGGTATTTTTAATGTATAGTTGAATTTGATTAATGATAAAAAAAATTATATGGCTCTGTGTTTATTTCTCTTTCTGTATATTGTTGATGAAGATTTGATTTATTGATTTCTACACTTGTTGGGTTGATTTACACGAAGAATATAAATGTGTCAAGAAGTGTGGTTACTGTTTAATTTAGCAGCAAGTTAAATTTTTTTTGGTTCAAGTCCATTTTGAAGCTAAACATATATTCACATGTACATATGGTCATAGATCAAGTGTCATATATATGGCTGTAGATGTTATGTATTGATGGTATACTATTTTTGAGCCATATATTTTCATGGATAGTTGAGTACCTACTATGGATATGTTGCTTGTGCTAGTATGTTGTATGTAGAGTTCATATTGAAAGAGAATATAAGCATTGAAGCCATAAATAATTGTCGTTTGTGGATACATTTATCTATTCTTGTTTAAATGGTTCCAATACCCCGCGAATAAGTGTATGTTGTGTTCTGGTAGGTAAATCTGAGATATTTACGACGATTTGAATGTTTTCCTTATGAAACATAGAACTCTGTTTTGGAAATGTTGTGAAAAAATGCCTCTTTGACTAATTTTTGAATGGAAAATTTGTATAGTGTGATTTCCCATATGTATTTTTCGTTTCTTTTCCTAAAGTATGTAGAGAAAGTGTGTTTTTTCCTTGGAAGTGTATGTGTGATTTTATGTTAGTGATGGAGCATTGTCATAGAAGCAAATAGAGCATCCTAATTTGGAATGTTGTGAAAGCCCTTGTAGATTTGAGTTATCCTTGGAAAATAGGTGAAGGAAGGTAAGTGAAGTCATTCCTTCTAGGAAGGAGCAACTTAAGGTCGTGGGAAGTCGATTAGAACAAGGTCAAGTAAATTATAAATACTATTTTTTGGTGGCGATACAAAATTATTTCACAACACCTACAAGATTTGTTTTAGTGCACCATGAAATCATTTGGTAACACCTACAATAGGAATTTCTTAGGGTTTCATGTTTGGTATTTATAATCCAATTTTTCCCTATCCATTGTCCTCATCATTAAAAGGAAGTGTGTCTAATTGAATGAGGTGAGGGAAAAGATTAGAAGGTGAGAGAAATCCTTCTCATGGAACTTATCAAAGATAAATAAAAATTCTTATTTTGACTGCATATGTAAAAGATTTCATGAAATATTGTAGAATTGGGTAAATATAAAGCTAGGTGGGGAGGTATAATGGGTTATTTCTAGGCGAGGCAACCCATTTTTTCATTAAGTATTAAGAGAGCCACATAAATCTTTTAGCTTTAGAGATCTTAGAGCAAGATACAAGAAGCTCTTGGAGGAAAATATCAAAGGATTTGAGTTGCATCCATGGAAAAACAACCTAAGGGTAATTAATACATGTGTAAGGATGTTGTTATAGTGAATGAATTAGATGAATATTTTGTGAGTAGCCTGAAGAAAATAAAAATTAGGCGAGGATTGAATTAGAAGATGAGATTGAAAAAAGGAGAGAAATAAGGTACAATTGGTTGCATGAGGAGACAACCTATGATTCTCGAGAAATTTTTGAAAAATGTATTGGCAAGTTTGGCAACAAGTAAAGTTCATATTTCGCAATAGAAGAAGTTGAAGGAGGTGCAATTTTATTAAACATCTGGTAATATTTTTATGTTTCATTATCATCGAGGTGATAGTATAGGAAGGTGAGGATATTTGCAGCAGCCTGGAGCAAGGATT
The DNA here is from genome assembly GCA_034641835.2 of Pinus albicaulis. Classification (NCBI taxonomy): domain Eukaryota; kingdom Viridiplantae; phylum Streptophyta; class Pinopsida; order Pinales; family Pinaceae; genus Pinus; species Pinus albicaulis. Next base: position 181,774,893 of record CM076580.1, read on the forward strand.
TCTCGAAGGGTTCCAAAGAAGAGGACCAAGAAGATGCCAAAATACCAAAATTAGGAGAATTTTTAGTGAGTTATAATGTAGAAAGGTGTATACTTGTTACCACAGAGGAATGTTACAGCTCACAAGGTGAGGTACTTACGAGAATACCACATGCATATGACCATTAGGACCAAAATATTCCCAATATGATGGGATGGTCACACGATGATGCTGGGAGAAATTTAAATGTTTTTGTAATAAATTGTAGATATTTTCATTAGGAAGTGAGTTTTTTTTTAGAATAAATTGAAGGAACTATTTCCTAATGTAAATATAGTTTCAGTTTCCCTTATTTTCTTGAGAAGGAGAAACAACTCATCTTCTGACTCTTGGTTGTCCCATGTTAGTATTCTTTTTAAAGAAAAGAGTGTTTGATAAGAATATTCTTGAGCGAGGAGAAGAAGATAAGCTCAAGCATAAGGAGAAGAGGAAGCGGTCGAAAGGCATATGATGCACATGCCCACATTGTATATCTAGATGATTTCATGTATAATTGAATTTGATTAATGAGAAGTTTTCTTATACGTCTTTATGTTTATTTATCTATATATATATTGTTAATGAAGATTATATTTATAGAGGTGTACACCTTTTGAGTTGATTTTCAATAAAAATATAAATGTGTTAAGAAGTGTGGTGAGTATATGTTTTAGGAGAAACTTAATATTTTTTTCGTTCATGTGCAATTTGGAGTTGAAAATATATTCACGCGTACGTATGGGTCATAGATTGAGTGTATTATATATGTAGATGCTATGTATTGATGGTATACTATTATTGTGCCTTATATTGTCATGGACAGTTGAGTACCTCATATTGGTATGTTTTTCGTGCTAGTATGTTGTATGCAGAGTTCATATTGAAAGGGAATTTGAGAGGTGAAGCCATAAATCATTGTGGTTTCCTTAAATTGTTGTGGTTTGTTGATAAATTTATGTATTATTATTTAAATGGTTCCAATACCCCGTGAATAAGTGTTTGTTGTGTCCTAGTAGGTGAATGTGTGATACTTACAAGGTTTGAAAGTTGTCCTTGTGAAACACAGTATTCTGTTTTGGAAAAGTTTGTCACAAAATTCCTCTCTGACTAATTTTTGAATGGAAAAGTTGTATGGTGTGATTTTCCATTTGTATTTTTGAGTTCCTATTGAAAATTTAGTATAAAATGTGTGGTCATGGTTTGGAATAGTGTGTGTATGATTCTCTATTACTATAGAGAATTGTCACAAAAGGAAACAAAGCATCCTGTGTTTGGAATGTTGTGAAAACCCTTATAGATTTGAGTTAGCCTTGGAAAAGAGGTGACGAAAGGTAAGTGAAGTCATTCCTTGTGGCAAGGAGCAAGTTAAGGTCATGAGAAGTCTATTAGATCAAGGTCGAGTCATTCCACCTTCCTGAAATTCAAGAGACAATATTTTTGGGGCAGTAGGAAATCATTTAACAATGCCTACAAGACTATTTTTACTATGCTACAAAAAAAAACTTGGAACACCTATAGTAGGAATTTTTCGGGGCTACATGCTTGGTATTCAAAATTCCATTTTGGCCTATCTATTTCCATCATCACTAAAAGGAAAATTTTATAATTGAAAGAGGTGAGGAAAAAAATTGGAAGGTGAGAGAAATCCCTCTCATTGAACTTATCAAAGACAAATCCACATTCTTATTTTGACAACATATGTAAAAGAGTTCCTAAAATATTCTAGAATTAGGTAAATATAGACTTGTGTGAGGAAGTTACATCAACCCCTCTAATGGATCATATGCTACATAATTATTCTCAAACATTTGAAAAAATATAATGAATAAATTACAAATAAATTAAGAGCATAAAACAATTATTTTTTCTATCAATATAATAATAATACATATTAGAAATCTACTCCAATAATATATTGGTAAATAATTTTTGAATCAATATAGAATTAGTCAAGATTTGGTTGTATACAAATCTTGAAAAGGTGCAACCATGATTTTGTTTATGACACATTGACACATCGAGTATAATTATGAAAAGATGAAAAACAATGTAAATTTATAAATTTATGATTAACATATTGTTACATTAAAAGGATTAAACATGAAGGTGATGATGGAGTCACCAGATGAATTAATAGGTTTTAAATGTGATATGAAACATGAAACTCTGCAAGGTAATTTCCTACTTTGAATTTTGCATGCACATCCTTTCCAACTCAGTGTGTTGTTATATAAAGAGACAAACTTGTCAAAGTGGGCCAAATGATGAATGTGTCAAGTGACGTACAAATAATTTTATTTTTTCTCAACAGAACTTCAACAAATATAGCCAATGTTGTAATATTTGGTGCAATTTGGAGTTGAAAACTTGAAAAGACACTTTTATTGTTTCATGTACTATAATAACTCTTAAGCAACATGAGATAGGGTATTAATGAGGTTTTCAAAAAATAAACCATCAAAATTTCATTTTTCACACTTCCAAAAACATCACGAGAAAAAGTCATATAAAAATTATAAATATTTTTGATGAAAAAAATAAAAAGAAATGATTCATGACAAGCAAAATGCTAGTCGAATTCCAACCCTAACCTCAACTATAAATTCTATGACAAGGTAAATGTCGGCCATGGCCTGAGACTATAGAAATCGAAATAGTCCACTTAGCATTAGTGTCTGCCAGAAAAAGTTATGTCCTTTCCATAAATACCTAACTTTTTAGTTATTTATTCGGCGAGCCCAATAGAAATGTTTTTTGTCCTATTGGCCTCTTCCCGAAGAAGTAAAGAGATAACTATGGATATTATCTCATATATTTTTTTAGATTTTATATCGCAAACTAATGCTAGCATTAGTTCATGGATACTAAGTGAATGAAAAATAAAAGGTACAGTCACCCATCCATCCACAACCCAATTCTATTGAATTTCCACCTGCATCTACATGCAAGTGTTGGTGCAACCTTTTCCACGCAAGTTTCGGTGCCATCTACACCGCCATGCTGAACACAGTCGAAGGAATATGAAAATATCATACAACATTCACTTAGAAATTGTGGTTGAAGGAACTTGGAGATCTAAGATAACATTATCTCACTGTATGTTCTCTGGCTACACTATTAATGCAAATGAATTCCCATGAAATCTCAGCAAATCATTGGCCATGTCTATGGCCACCATAGTTGCACTTCATCCATTCCCTCCGAGGTTGTAGACCTTACATTTTCTAGCATATTGTAATAATATTTTACTTGTTATGTGTAACAATATTTTCCTTTTTATCTGCAATAGTATTTTCCTTTTTCCTATCATATTTTCCTTTTTATATGCTCCTTTTTCCTATCATTCTGGAGCAACAAAAAACAGGTAAACAACAAACATAACATTTTTAATTTTTTAAGCTATTCAAATGCACTTACCTTTCTGTATGTTCTTCGGACGAAATTATATTTCATGGTATATAAATTGATTAAATTCATGGGATGCACTTGGAAATGGTAGGTCGACTCCTTATAAAACTTATACTCTTAATATTTCTTGTTTAAGCCCCAACCCTTCGGAAGGAGAGTGGTAAAAACCACATACCTAGCCTAACTAGGGATTGAAATCTTCCAATATTGAATGTTGAGGAGAGGAGAACAGGTGCAATGATTAGTTGGTCACTGCCTTAAAATATGCTACTCGACTTTAAGCAAATGGATGGTGGGAAGAACCTTTAACATCGCACCTGAGAAACAACCCTTAGCTTTTGGAAAGTTTCATTGCTTGAAAGGCATGGACAAATTTATTCAAAGGATGGAAGACTCATGCAGTCTATTGATGGAAAATCTACCTCTAAGAACCCCGAATGATGAATTAGACCTTAAAAATGTACTCTCTTACTTATTCCTCATGGGGCCAGATACCCGCTTTTTAATGCCCTTTTTAGCTCATTGAGATTATGGAATGACCCTTTTATTTCCAGAAAATGCGCTCGAGTTGCCTTTTATACCTATTATAGGTATGGTAAACTTATAAATCAAGAATCCATATGTTAACCTTACCGAGTTCTTGCCAGCCTTAGCTTCTACAGTGTTCTGTCATGATTTCTCTTCCTTTTCTTCCTACTCTCGGTGGGCCTCTACATTCGTCGTTGACTCTGGAAACCCCCTTCTAATTTATATACAATTTGGCAAAGGGTTGCGCTCACACACCTAATTGCATTGCTCGCTTGACTAGAAATCTCAAATATGTGCTTCTCCAATAAAGGTAGAAATTGGATGCCAGAACAAATTCATTTTTCCTTTGGATAGATATCAGCAAGCCCTTCAAGGAAATACAACTTTCTTTGTTAAGGCAGTGCTGTAATGGAAGAATGACAGATATGTAATGGAAGAACAGAGAAGGAATTCCTCTGAGGACTTGATCTAATGACAGCTTAGCTCTCATGGCTCAGTTAGCAAAAATTGAGCACCCCTTACTAAGGCTCCGCTTTCCTCATACACTTCCATTAGTGTGGGGAGATTCCAATTTCTAGTCATCTACAATATGTCACAATATGACGCTCACCAATTAAACCTTGCAACAATAAACCTTCATAGACATCATAGGGGTACCACCGCTTTATTGAAATATCTAGGTAAGAAGCATATTATCTATTTTTTCTATCAATCCACCTAACATGACCTCATATCTCTATGCATTGGCACAATTTCCTAAAGTTTGGCATGATTTGACTAAGGAACGACTTAACTTACAAGTTTCGTATGCACCCTAGCATGATTTGTACATAGAGATCAACAAGGTTCTAAATGTTAGGGGAAGGAATGCATTGTATGCGGCCATTCCAGAAAATTAGTGATACACCCATGCACATGGTTTGCATGTAATTTTTTTCTATTATTTTTATATTTTTTTAATTATATAATATATGGTCGTATACATATGTCATTGAAATTCAAACAAATGGAAACATGCACATTAAGTTGACTTTAACAAAGTGAATTTTCCTTAAATATCTAGGAAATCTTATTCAAATGTATGAAATATTAAAACTTATAATATGTCTGAGGATGTGGGGATTCTACACTTGCGTTTTAGTTATTGGAATGTTGAAGGTTGTACCCATTTTGTAATTTTTGTATTAATAACTACCCTTGCTTCCCTTTGTATTCGGGTTTTTTACGGCTATATATTTCTATTTCCTTTGACCAGTAGCGGCATACTCAAGTTTATTTGTTTGTAAAGTACATTGGATGATTTTGTTTCACAGAATTTTTTTTTTGGCATCATTCATTTTTTCTTCTAACTCCTTTTGTTTGTCCTTTTACAATGTCAGATATTACAGGGGTAACGATTGTTTCTCTCTCAAAACATTACCATCTTGTCTTAGTGAATATTTCAATATAATGTTTTTCGTCTGACCATTCATTTGGATTGTGCTTTAAGGATTAACTCAGCTTACCCTGCATTAGTGAATATTTCAATATAGGGTTTTCGGTCTAACCATTCATTGCGATTGTGCTTTAAGGAGTAACTCAGCTTACCCAGCATATAAAACGGAACATGAAATGTTTAATTGGTATGCTACTATTATTAGGATTGTGCTTCAAGGATTAACTCAACTTACCTAGCATATGAAAGGGAACATGAAGTGTTCAATTGGTATGCTACTATCAGCATGCATATAGGTAGTCTTAGTTTAACCCTCGGAAATCAAAATTGGCTATCCACTAAGGTATTAGTTATAAACTTATATATTTTAACTTTTTTCTTAATTTTCTACATAGTTTCCAATGCTGGAAATTAATTTCATCCACTGTAGTAAGTGAAATAGTAGCAAAAATACCTCAGTTAATGTTTTGTAGGTTGCAGGTTGCGTGTGCAGAGAAGGACAAGTTTTGAGCAAAGGACAATTACCCATTCCACAACAGATTAAATAAATCAAATTCAAATAGAAGTTAATATATGGTTATTAAATGAACATGTGAAAATATTTAATCTGCAAGTTTTGTTTAGTTCACGTAAGTTCTGTAATATTCAAAAAATGATGTCCACACATACTTTGTATTAAATTTGGTCTGACATGAATTAAATGTCTTATTATATATGTTTAGATTTTACATGTAATTATAGAGAGAGCAAGAGTGAGAAAAATATAGAGAGTGTTGCATAATGTGGTGGATGTAAGTCGGGAAAGACAAGAGGAGAAAATAATGGAGCTAAGTTTGGTGGGTGCACGAAAACAGTTTTACTGTGTGTTACTCCACAATGGTGAATGTAAATCTAAGTAAGAAGTCTTTTTTTACTTGTGAAGGAGCTGCAATCTCCATATGTTAATGTATTTCATGTGTTGAAGTTTTAATATAAAGTTTGGTTAGTTGCGATATAGTTCTGGAATTTTCACGTATGTGTTTTACCGCAACACTCTGTTTCACTCTGTTTCACCATGAATAAAATTAGCTGATAATATTTTCTCCTCTCCATAGTTGCGATTTTAATCTCCGCCTCTCTGTATTGAAAAGAGGATTCATATGATATGATTTCTGCAACTCTTTGTAAACTTTAGTAAATGTGTTGTCTTGGTTAAAGTAGTTTCTACAACTCTATGTGAACTTCGTGTGTTGAGGATAAAACATTTACTCCCTCTGTCTTTTAAAATTTATAACATGGTATCGGAGCAGGTTTAAAAAAGTATCAGTAAAATATAGTGTTTTTACTAAGGATTTAAAGGAAGTTCTGAAAATTTTTGTGGAACCTATTCTCTAGCAGTGAGAAATTTTTCACACAGTAAGAAATGTTCTACACAGCAAGAAATTTGTTTACCCATTAAAATGGCAACAACAAGCACAAGCTTGACTAATTGACAAATACCACAACTTAATGGAAAAAATTATGATTATTGGACCATTACAATGAGAGCCCTGTTTGCTTCACAAGATATATGGGAGCTGGTGGAACAAGGTTTCCAAGAACCAGTAGATGCAGTAGCATTGGCTGCTTTGGCAACAACGAAAAACGGATGTGTTGAGAGATAACAAGAAGAAGGATAGCAAATCCCTCTTTTACATTTTTCAAGCAGTGCATGAGATTATATTCCGAAGGATTGCAGTAGCAACAAGGTCTAAGGAGGCGTGGGATATTCTAAAGATAGCCTATCAAGGCATGGAGAAGGTGAAGACAACAAAGCTACAAATGCTGGGGAGAGACTTTGAAACTCTCTGTATGAAAGAGTCTGATAACATAGACTCATTCTTCACACATGTGATTGGGTTAGTTACCGAGATAAGGTCTCATGGAGAGACACTTGATGAAAGAAGAATAGTAGAGAAAATCTTGAGAGTTCTACCCTCAAGATTTGATGCCATCATAGTGGAAATAGAAGAGACAAAGGATCTCTCACTATTTTTAGTGGATGAGATTTGTGCATCCCTAATGTCTCATGAACATAAACTGAATAGAATAGTGAACTCCTCCTTGGAGCATGCATTTAAGACACATATTTCTTTTGGTCAAGGTAGAGGTCAAGAAATATCAAACTACAGAGGAAGAGGAAGAAGCTGATATAGAGGTGGAAGAAGCATCCCTACAAGCAAAAGTGGAAGGGGCAGCAACCAGAATTAAAGCGAAGGCTCAAGCCAGAGTCAAGCACATGGACAAAGGTATGAAAAATTCCAAGTCCAATGTCATTATTGTAAAAAGTATGGGCATCACACAAATGAATGTAGAAAGAAACAAAATGACATGAATAATAGGAAAAATGCAAATTTTGCAAAAGAATATAAGAACCAAAGTAATGTGCTTCTAACATATAATGTAGCATAAGAAGAACAAGATGATGTATGGTTTTTAGACTCAGGTTGTAGTAACCACATGACTGGAAACATAACAATGTTTGCTAATCTTGATGAGAATGTGAAGCCTGAAGTGAAAACAGGGACTCATAGCAAAGTCTCTGTCATGGGAAAAGGAAGTCTGTCAATATTGACAAGGAAGGGAGAAAAGAAATTTGTGCCAAATGTATATTATGTACCTGGCCTGAAATGTAGCCTTCTAAGAATTAGACAACTCATGAATAAGGGCTACAATGTGTCTTTTAAGAATGATGTGTGTACTATCATGGACATACCTCCAAGTAAAAGGGTGATTGTAGAAGTGTACATGAAAAAGAATAGGATATTTCCTCTCAAACTCAGAACAGAATTGAAGGAAGGAGGTGTGGTAGCAGTAGTCACACAAGAGGTCTTTCAAGAAGAAGGGAAAGATGAAAACTGGTTATGGCATTTGAGATTTGGACATCTCAATTTTGGAGCTTTGAACCTCTTGCATAGAAAAGTCATGGTAAAGGGATTACCACTCATAGAAATCTGGACAGCCTATGTGAAGGATGCATCTTGGGAAAACAACACAGAGAATCATTCCCAGTAGTGAAGAGTATAAGGGCGAAATAACCCTTGGAGATTCTCCACTTATATTTGTGTGGACCAATGCAAACGCCATATTTAGCTGGTAGCCATTATGTTTTGACATTCATAGATGATTACACAAGGAAGAGATGGGTCTATTTTCTAAAACGAAAAAGTGAAGTGTTTGAATAGTTCTTTCACTACAAAGCTATTGAGAAGCAGAGTGGATAGTGCATCAAAGTGCTAAGAACTGACAGAGGTGAAGAATATATCTCCAAATATTTCCTACGTTTTTGTAGGGAGAATGGCATACATAAGAAGTTTACCACAAGGTACACACAACAGCAAAACGGTGTTGCAAAAAGGAAGAATAGGACCGTCGTGGACATGGTCAGAAGTATGTTGAAGGAAAAAAAAATTCCAAATGAGTATTCTGTTGAAGCTATCAATTGTGCAGCATATATTTTGAATAGATGCCCAACCAAAGAGGTTATGAATAGAGTTCCGTAAGAAGCATGGAGTGGAACAAAGTAGTTTGTCACTCACATGAAATTATTTGGATGTGTGGCATATGCACATGTCCCGGATCAACTAAGGAAGAAGTTGGACAACAAAGGGGAGAAGTGTATCTTTGTTGGGTATGGTGATGATTCCAAGGCATATAAACTCTATAATCCATCAACCAAGAAAGTTATAATCAGCAAAGATGTGCAGTTCATTGAAGAAGAACTTTGGGATGGAAGCTTAGAGTAAACGGTGAATGTGAAGACATCTGTGTCTCACGAGGAGCAAGAGGAATGCACGGAAACAAAAAATTCCTCCACGGTGGCTCCTCCTCCACCTACACAAGTACAACAAAGCACACCACAAACTGGAAACAGAACAACCTTGAAAAATCAAGGAAGTAATTCTCCAAGCACACCACAAGGATTAGAAACTCCCTCGAGTTCAAGTGGAACTCCAAGCACACCAAGAAGACCAAAATTCAGAAATATAAGTGAAATATATCAGCAAGATAAAGTTGATAGTAGTGCTAGTCTACATTCATTATTTGCATTATTTTGTCATGTACATGACCCAATCCATTTTGAAGATGCAGTCAAGGAAGAGAAATGGTTTGCGGAAATGAATGAGGAGATAGAAGAAATAGAATATAATGGCGCATGGGAGTTAGTCGACCTTCAACAAGGTAAAGAAGTCATTGGAGTGAAGTAGGTCTATAAGACCAAGAGTAATGTTGAAGGAAAGATTGAAGTCACAAAGCAAGATTTGATGTGAAAGGCTACAAGCAGCAGCATGGAAGAGACTATGCAGAAACATTTGCGCCAGTCGCGAGGATGGAGACAGTGCATACAATGTTGTCAATTGCAATGCAACTAAAATGGAAAGTCTATCAGATGGACATAAAGTCAATGTTCTTGAATGGAGTGTTGAAAGATGTGGTGTATGTTGCACAACCTCCTAGATATCAAAATAGAAGGCCAAGAACACAAGGTGTGTAGGTTGCAGAAAGCTCTCTATGGGCTGAAGCAAGCACCGCGTGCATGGTACAACAGGATAGATGCTTATTTGTTGGAAAACGGGTTCGGCAAATGTGACATCGAACCTACTCTCTATATCAAACAAAGTGACGATAAGATTATTATTGTTGTTCTGTATGTAGATGATTTGATTTTTATAGGCAGTGATGATTTTCTCATCGCTGATTTCAAAGAAGCCATGAAAAGTGAGTTTGAAATGTCTGGCTTAGGTTTATTGAGATACTTCGTGGGCATAGAAGTAAAGAAAACAAAAAATGGAATTTTTATTTCTTAAGCAAAGTATGTAGCTAAAATTTTGGAGGGGTTTAATATGCAGAACAACAAGCCATCACGAACTCCAACCGTCATGGTGTTGAAGTTGAGAAAGGAATATTGCAGCAACAATGTCAATCCGACATTATAAAAGAGCATGGTGGGCAGCCCAATGTATTTGACCGCAACCTGGCCTAATATAATGTATACAGTGAGTTTAGTGTCGAGGTTCATGGAAACACCCAAGGAGACACATTGGCAAGCAGTGAAAAGAATTTTAAAATATGTCAATGGGAGAAAGGAGTATGGAATTTTGTACTCCGCAACTGATGATTTTACGTTGGTTGGTTACACTGACAGTGATTGGGCAGGAAGTGTTGATGATAGAAAGAGCAAGTCAGGATATGTTTTTCATTTGGGTTTGGGAGCCATTTCATGGGCTTCCAAGAAGCAGCTGATAGTGTCATTGTCAACAGCAGAAGCTGAGTATGTCGCCGCAACAGCAGCAACGTGTCAAGCATTTTGGATGACAAGGATGTTGTGGGATTTATGTCATGAATAATATGCAGCAACCACTATTGTCTGTGATAACAGTTCAGCAATTGCACTATCAAGGAATTTTGTCTTTCACAAAAGGACAAAGCATATTGATGCTAAATATCATTTCATAAGAGAATTGGTTAACAACAGTGTGATTGTGTTACAACATTGCATGTCGGAAGAACAATTTGCAAACATCTTCACAAAGCCATTGCCACGTGAATTTTTTTTTATCTCAGATATTGTTTGGGAATGGTCAATGGCAGCAGTTGCGATTAAGAGGGAATGTTGGAAATTAATTTCAACCACCGCAGTAAGTGAACTGGCAATAGCCATACCTTAGTTAATGTTTTGCAGGTTGTGGATTGCGTGTGCAGAGAAGGACAAGTTCTAAGCAAAGGACAATTACACATTCCACAACAAATTAAATAAATCAAAGTCAAATAGAGGTTAATACATGGTTATTAAATGAGCATGGGAAAATATTTAATCCACAAGTTTTGTTTAGCTCACAGAATTTCTGTAATATTCAGAAAATGATTTCCGCCCATACTTTGTATTAAATTTGGTCTATCATGAATTAAATGTCTTAGTATATATGTTTAGATTTTACATGTAAGTGTAGAGAGAGCAAGAGTGAGAAAAAGATAGAGAGTGTTGTGTAATGTGGCAGATGTAAGTCTGGTGAATGTAAATCCACGTAAGAAGTCTTGTTTTACTTGTGAAGGAGCCACAATCTCCATATGTTAATGTATTTTATGTGTTGAAGTTTTGATATAAAGTTTGGTTAGTTGCGATATAGTTCTAGAATTTTCATGTATGTGTTTTACCGCAAAACTCTGTTTTACCGTGTGTAAAATTAATTGAGAATATTTTCTTCAATTTCCGCAACTTTGTGTGAACTCCGTGTGTTGAGGAAAAAGCATTTACTCCCTCTGTCTTTTAAAACTTATAACATGCAAACTTAATATGTGTAAATCCCACTTTTCTTACTACTTTTATGTTCCATACCAAACATAAATTTGCAAGCCTCGTGGATTGCCTCTTTCGTTCACATTTAGGTTTGAGTTACCATGGGATCCAAGTTTATTTTAGATTATAATTAAAAAAAAAAAAAATTATAGCTTAATAAAATGTTGATGTCAAAACTTATATCCGTCTACTATCTCTAAGAAAACTAGAAAAAATAAGAAAAACAAAATGTCCATATCCAAAAACCAAGCAAAGAAAACCATATCTAACATGAGAAAATTTAACTAGATATAACGTCCCATATAAGCGGAAACGAACAAATAAAGACATTTAAAAAAAATAGCACGGAAGGCTATAATCCATATATATATTTATATGAGTTTGACTTAGAAATAGCGATAATTTCCTCACCACGAGTTAATAGAGCATCCCAAAAGCTAAACGTCGTAAACATAAAAGAAAATATGCGCATTAAGAGACAAAGATGTGCCCAGATTCATATAACCAGCCAAATGGACTTATGCTATTCACCTGACACAATGGTCGCCCATGAACGAGGCACGTGATCTTGCTAGCCGCAGGTGCTGATTGTAAATATATCCCGCCAAATGGACTTATGCTATTCACCTGATACAATGGTCGCACATGAACGAGGCACACGATCTGGGTGGCGCCGGGAGTTGATTCCACACATCTAAAATTTGATTCCAAGTCATTCGCTGCCAGTCTTGATGGACACCCAGAAGAAATATTGTCCATGTTAACGCGTTAGCGTGGCCTCTTAGTGCTTTACTTCACACCTATCTCATGCGCTGGAAAATTCGTACAAATAGGTCTATAACGTCTGTATCCTTGTCGCTTCTCTCTATTAGCTGTATGAGAGACGATGTAATTTCCCTTACCAGTTTCCATTCAGGCAGGTTTATTTTCGTAAGCAAAAACCCGAAACACCCTGCGGACCTTTTGTTCGTCGTTACTCTTCCATTAAGTTAAGTAGAAAATATGACGTGCTTGTAGTCCTATGCAAAAGTAGGAAATAGCAAACATCAAAGAATTATTATCTCGGGGATGGTTAACCGTCCATGGTTGATGATCCAATTGTTGGGATTGAAGGAGGTAGAGAAGAGAAATAATAGGATGGACAGAGGAGGAAAATGAGTGTAAGTTAAAAAAATAATTTAATTATTTTTAATGATTTTTTTAATTAATGTTTATTAAAGTATTACTCATTTAATTTATATGTCTATAGTAGATATAGATATTCTAATCTTAAGCTTGTTTTACATATACATGTTAGTGGAGTTTGTTCTCACCTTTATGTTGTAAGTTTTTTTTTTGTTGTTTTTTAGATAGTTCTTTTATTCAATATTTCTGCACTTTCATCTGGGTCTTTTTAGGCATCTACTTATACATCAACTAAAACTAGTTGAACTTTTATGTCAACTTTTGTTAGGTAAAAGAAAATACTACCTTCATTTTTTACATCTCTTCTACTATGTAATAGCTTCAACAAATCAAATAGTTGTTTTTATATTTTCTATTATTTGTATTATGATAATATAATGAATTTTCCATAATTTCATTTCCATGAGACTTGGGCTTTAGAAGTCACTCGTCTAGGAATAATAATTTCGCATCACAATCAACTTTAACTTTCATTGCTAGGCCTATTACTGTAAATGTGGTTTCAATTTCATCATATCCACATGTATCTTCACTATTAGAGCCACTTTGTTTTTTTATGTTCATACTCTAGATATAATACATAATCATTTTTTCTTTTATAGTTTCTTCGATTGTATTATTTAGGACATTTGCAGCCTCCACTTGTTGTACACCTTCTACTTTGACATACTTTTCCAAAACTTGTTTTTGCTATGTTCGCACTGTGATATATAATCAGTTTTTCTTTTACAACTTCTTCAATTGTATTTTTTAACATAATTGTAGCCTCCCATTGCTGTCCACCTTCTACTTTTACTTACTCTTCCACAACTTTCCATGCACCAAATTCAATGTTATTTTGCTCATGTTGGTGTTGAATGGTGTTTGTATCTTTTTCATTGCATGTCATTTCTAGAATATTCCAAGTTTATTTGGACATTAGTTGTTCCTACAATCTTGGGAAAATGTGATCATCCAAACTTTGTTGAATTACAAACAATTAAAACCAATATTGCCACATCTCTTTTTATTCATTCTAAATGGATCCTTCCAATATTCTATCATGGTGAAATAAAATACTTAATATAAAATTTCTTCTAAAAAATTTAAAACAATATTCTATAAACCATAAGAACATAACATAATTCTCATATAAATAATTAAAATTCAAAATTTTCAATAATAAAAATAAAAATTGAAAATTAGTCAATCAATCGATCACTAAAAAAAATTACTATTATCAATAACAAACACTATAAATATGTTATTCCATATTATAATTATCTTTATTGATTAATATATTTTCACACTATAATTCTCTCTCTGGATTAAGCAAGGAAGATTGCTCTTTGTGTCTTTGTACGGTCTTTAACTTCCTTTTCTAATTAACATCATTATTTTTTATAAAATATTAAAAAAACCATTTTCAAAATGTTTAAACAATTTCCGCTGAATGAATAACCACTCATCTACTTGGAAACAAATTAATCGAAATAACGTGTAAAGTAAAAAAAAATGAATCAATGGTACTCCAAATAATATATTTTTTTGAAATAAAACTTATGTCAACAATTTCTCATGTCATGCAACTCATGGCACCTATAACTCATGAAAATACTTCCTTGTGGTCTCCATAACCGAAGTCATAGTGTCTGCTATTCACAACGGGGGACTACACTTTTTTGAGACTTCCCGCCATCCTGCAAACGGTGGAGTTTTCATTCGGTGATTAATAGTGGTCATTGGAACACTATAACTGTGTGAAACAAGCTTGGCTACAACTTCTCGGCAGCCACAGCTGCAACTCAGCGACTAATCTCTTTTGGCTCTGATAGAATTTTGATGGAGGAAACCATACAATATATTTAAAACATTAATAGTAGGTATAATAATCTTAGCTCACATATGTATGATTAGTTGTTTCTTATTTTGGAGTTTACATAAATTGCAAAAAAAAATTATAAGCTATTTAGAGTAACAAAGGGTAATTAATAAATTTCAATATTACATAGTAAAATTATTTTAAGTACTTAAATAAGTCAGACAACCAAAGAGTGACTATTTACTAGAAAAAAATGGACTGAATCATTAGGTGGTTTTTCTCACAATTTAACAATCTTTATCTTAATAAGAATTTACTACTACCTTACCTTTAGTCGACAATTTACTGATCATTAGTCAACTTTATTTTAAACCAAGATTACACGTTTTCACATTTTTCTTAAATAATACTCTTCTCAATATCCTCACCTCGTAGATAAAAAGTGATGTAATAAATACACTTATTTCTACAATATATAAGTACCCATTCCATTGCTAGCCAATTATTTGTTTGTGGATTTATCGTATGTCCATAAACAACAATAACTTCACGTAAAATGTTTCATCACATATTTTAAACATTTACCTTTAAGGCATATGGTACATATATAACCATTTCTTATTTATTTGTACAACATATTTTTGAAGAAAGATTTAAAAAGAGGAAAAAGAAGTTTTTACAGGTTTTACATTTTATATATTTCTATTGTGATTACCAAGGCTTACCAGTATTTCATTACCCACCCCAAGCATGTCAAAGTAAGATATGGATTTTTTCCTAGAAGTTCATAAAATTATGATACTATAGGTTTCACATAACCACCCGATATTTTTAAATAAATATTTTTAAAAATTTGAACAACCAAACAATGTGACTATTCATAATATACCAAACCATCTAATAGGATCAAACCATTTAATAAGATCGTTGAACATTATAAATTTCCATAGCTTGACACCAATTTAACCTTTCATTCTTGCCAATATCGTAACATTATAGATCCAAGAATAGGAAACTTTGTCACATGATAGTGGAAACGTGATTTGCTAAAATAAAGGAAATGTGATTTGCTAAAATAATATAAGCGTGTTTCCTGAAAATAATGTATATATTCTAAACATTGTTTTTTTCAATTTCACATTCTTGGAATATACGAAATGTTTCACAAATACTTTCCATGTTTGACCATAGTTGTCACACTTCATAGAGGAATATAACATGTGAATTTAAAAGCCTAAAATGTAACGTTGAGGAAAATAGTTGTATAGTAGCTAGCTCTTACTTATGACAGGCTGAAAGATAAAAGATACTACTGAACACAGCTGCTAATCGCTGCTTAAGGTATTAGTTTATGTGACCATAATCATCAAACTTTGATCAAACTAGATGCACCGATGAGTATGGGCAAGCTTGAGGGAGGGATGTGTAGTTTTTAGGGATACGTGCATATTCAATTTCCACGCTTGCATCGGCCATGGTTTTCTTGGGATCCCAAGGTGACCAAGTGTCTCAAATTTTGACTTTACCACCGATCATTTTAATTAAAAAAAGCGTTATTACTAACTTTAAAACAATCCTTTCGCAATGATCACGAAATACTGATAGAAAGCGTTTCATATGAAAACCGAAAAAACACGGTTCAACCGGGACAAAATGTAGGCTTAAAACATATTTTGTTTTTTAATGAACCCGACAATTTCATGGCAAAGATTAATCATTGGGCTTAGTGGATGGCCATTCACATCCTTCACATGATCTCGTCATACACAAGAAGTATTTTCGGCTTCCGACGATTGTAATAAAGAGCCCCGAGATATCATCGCTATCAGTCAGTTTACATTTACCTTTGATATTGATTGCTGCCGCAAATTTAAGATATCCAATGTATTGTTACCATGTAACATAATGGACGCATTATTTGAATGATAAAATTTGTTCGAGAATTAATCTCAAAATTTAGTGAGAGCAGCGGGAGTACTTTAAGTAAATATTTTGCACAAGGATTGAGGAGTAAATGACATGGTGTAAATGAAGTTCTGATGAGGAGTATAGATTCTCTATTTTCCAACACATCCATAAATTAAAATGAAAATAGACATTTAATTGATGCTTGGTAAAAGTTTATAGTTAAACATTAACTTTTTAATATAGAAAATCATTTTTTATAATCTTACATGTTTTTGTTTAATTTTTGACTCCTCATGAAATTAATGCGTTGAAAATATATGTTTTGATATAAAAAGTTGGTAGAAATATTTAGTAGTGTGGCGGGTGTATGTACAAGAGGAGAAAATAGTGGAGCAAATTTTGGTTAGCCTCAACCTCTAATGAATGTATTTCTTGTGTTTTGAGAAAATCCTAAAGCAAATTTTGGTGAGCCTCACCTCCAATGAATGTATTTCTTGTGTTTTGAAGTTATAATTTACTGTTTGGTTTGCGAGATATGGTCCTAGAAATTTTCACATAGAACCACTTTGTTTTACTTTGTTTTAGTGTGAGTAAATTTGTTTTAAGCTTTTGCTGGATTACAGTTGCGCAAGTCAACTCATCTAAATCTCTGTCCCTCTTTTTTTAAAGGAAGAATCATAGGATTTATTTCTCTTGACTGTATTGTCTTGATTAAAATGTCTCTATGTGTGGAGGAAGAATTCCCTTGTCTTAATTTTTTTTAACATGGTATGTGAGCAGGTTTAAGCAAGTGTATGTTCTTTTTATACAGTGAAAATGGTAGCAAAAAGTACAAGCTTGACTAATCCATAAATACCTCAGTTTAATGGAAAAAATTACCATTATTAGCCTACAACAATGAATGGTTTGTTTTATTCTCAAGACATTTCAGAATTGGTGGAGAATGGTTTCCAAGAACCAGCAGATGCAGTAGCATACACTACTTTGAGATAAGAAGAAAATGATTTGGTGAGGGATAATAGGAGGAAGAAGGACTCATAATCGCTCTTCTACATTTCTTAAGTAGTTCGTGAAAGTATCTTCCCAAGGATTGGTGCAACAACAACAAATTCCAAGCAAGCATGTGATACCCTCCAAACAACCTACCCAGGCATGGAAAAGGTGCAGACATTGAAACTACAAATGCTAAGAAGATATTTTGAGACAATTTGTATGAAAGAGTCCTAAAATGTAGACTCATGTTTTAGAGATGTAATTTATTTGGTTACTCAAATCAAGTCTTATGGTGTGACACTTAAGGAAAGGATAATAGTTGAGAAAGTTTTGGGAAGTATCCCAACAAAATTTGATGCCATGGTTGTGGCTATAGAAGAGACAAAGGATCTCTCACAATTTTCAGTGGATGAGCTTCATGCATCACTTATTTATCATGAACACAGACTGAACATACCAAAAAACTCCTCATTGGAGCGTGATTTCAAGACACAAGTTTCATTTGGTCAAGGTAGTGGTCGAGGAAGATCGAATTATAGAAGAAGAGGAAGAATCCCACACAAAGGTGGAATAAGTAGCCCTTCAAGCTCAAGTGCAAGCGGAAACAATCAAAATTAAAGTCAAAGCCCAAGCTAGAATCAAGAACAAGGTCAGAGACATGATAAATCTCATGCTCAACGTCATTATTGTAAGAAGTGCACTCATTATGGAAATGAATGTAGAAATAAGCAATATGACATAAGTAACAAACCAAGTTAAAATTTCATAAAGGAAAATTACAACCATGATAACATGTTTTTAGCGTGTAATGTAGCACAAGGAAAACAAGGGGTTGTATGGTTTATAGATTCAGGGTTTAGCAACCACATGACAGTGAACAAAGGAATATTTTCCAATCTAGATGAAAGTGTAAAATTTGAAGTGACATTAGGGAGTAATAGCAATGTCTCATTCATGGAGAAAGAAAGAGTCTACATTCTAACAAAGGAGGAGAAGAAATAAATTTTAAGCATAACCTCCTAAGCATTGGACAAATCATGCAAAAGGGGCTACAATGTCTTTTTTTTTTAAATGGTGTGTGCAAAATTTTGGATAAGTCCCCAAGAAGAAAGTTGATTGCAAATTTTCATATGGAAAACAATATAATGTTTCCTTTCAAGCTAAAATAAATTTTTAAGGAAGAAGGTGCTCAAGCACAACCATCAATGAATTCACACTAGGTTGAAAGAAATGTAGCAGTTCTCACACAAGAAAACTTTAAGCATAAATTAAATATGAGAATTGGTTATGGCATTTGAGATTTGGTCATCTCAATTTTGGAGGTTTGAATTTTTTGCATAGGAAAGGCATGATGAAGGGATCGCCACTCATAGAAAAACAAGACAACCTATGTGAAGGAATAATCTTCGGAAAATAACATAGAGAATCATTTCCAACAGGAAAGTCAATAAGGGAAAACATGTTATGAAACCAGCTCCAAAAATAGAAGAAAAGAGAGATCAACGCCTTAGAAATAAGACACTTCAAGGGGAAAACCTCCTTCACATCACATAAATGAACAATTCTTGGATGGTACAAATGAAAAAACCTCCCTTCTATATATAGGAGTCCATGGGGTCACAATATAATCCTAGCCGACCTAACAATAATAATGCAAGGGCATAACAATATGGGAGCTACACGGGTACAAGAATAACAATAAGGGGGGCTACACTAAAATAATAAGGGACTACACTAGTAATATAAGAACCTAGCATGCCCCTCTCCTTCAAACAAGAGCTGTCCTCAATGCTTGATTATTTCTTGATGCTTTTGTATAAAATTCTCATCCTCCCATGTGGAATCTTCTACAAGAAAGTTCTTCCACTTGTTGAGATACTCTGAAATTGATCATACTTGTTGAGCTCTTATTTCTTTCACTGCTTCAGAACTTATTTCAATGTGATGTTGATCATCCTTTTGTTTCATTTGTTTCTGCACCAAATTTAGGTTATCCTTTGACAGTTGGAGAGCTTGTTTTTTATGCTCGTTGTGATCTTCCACTAGTTCATTATCCATATTATCTTTAATTTGATTGTTCAAACCATCCAACTTAGCATTAATTTTTTCTTTTAAACCATCTATTTCATCTTTGATTTCTCTTTGTAAGATAAAAATATGTTGCACGTGGTACCATAATTTTGATATCTCATACTGTAATTCCTCCTCTTCATGCACCATATTATAGCTTTCTGAGGGATTAACGGGTATAGAATTATTTTTTTGAGGCATTATAGAACTCAATACTAATAAAAATTCTTCAATATGCCCTTGGAATAACTTCAAGCTATTTTTTCAAACAAACGTTATGCAATTATAAAAAAATATATATACCTTTGTCTTTCTTTTGAGGAGTTGGATATTGAAGCTGAATTATGTCTGTGATTTTAAATATTTAATATTTGAAATTCGGTCTTGTACTAGCACTCTTAATCTCCTTTCCAATGCCATAGGTATGACCTGATTTGGATTCTTAAAGACAAAGTTATGCCCAATCTCCCACAATGACCTAATTATGGACTGGTTTAGTAGAGTGAACTTGTACAACATGCCACGTATCACTGTTTCCTCCTTAGGCTCTGAAATTTATTCATAGGCAACTATACTCTATGTGTTGTCGACCACATTTTACACAATTCCAATCCGATGCTAGGAGAGAGATTTATGACGATTTTCCCATAGTCACCTCTTCAAGATGAAATTTGGGAGCCTGAAACAACCCTAACTTCCATATATCATATCTCAGAAAATATTGTCAACCAAGATTCCAAATTTTTATAAGATGTTCCTTAGGGTTTCGGCTTTGCGTGATAATTTATTTAGCTTCTGAATTTTCGTAGAAAAAAAATTTATAGCGAACATTCCATGATGACCTGTTTGGAGTAGCGAAACCATATAATTTGAAAGCTCTGATAATAAATGTTATGAAAGCAGCTCCAAAAATAGAATAAAAGAGAGATCAACACCTTAGAAATAAGCCACTTTGAGGGGGCAACCTCCTTTACATTACATAAATGAACAATTCTTGGATGATACAAATGACAAAATCTCCTTTCTATATAAAGGAGTCCATGGGGTCACAATATAATCCTAGTCGACCTAAGAATAATAATGTAAGGGCATAACAATATGGGGGTTACAGGAGTACAAAAATAATAATAAGGGGAGCTACACTAACATAATAAGGAACTACACTAGTTTCAAAATATAATCTTAGAAGACCTAACAATAATAATGTAAGGGCATAACAATATGGGGGTTACAGGGGTACAAAAATAACAATAAGGGGGGCTACACTAACATAATAAGGTACTACACTAGTAATATAGAAAGCTAAAAAAAGGCACCTTTGGAGATTTTCCATTCATATTTATGTGGACTAATCAAAACACCAACAATTGTGGGGAGCTATTATATTTTTAACTTCATAGATGACTACACAAGGACGACATGGGTCTACTTCACAAAATAGAAAAGTGAAGTGTTTGAGCACTTCTGCCAATACAAATATCTTGTTGAGAATAAAAGTTGACACTACATCAAAGTCTTTATGACTAAGAAAGGTGGCGAATACACGTCAAATGACTTCCTATTTTTTTTCAGGGGGCATGGAATTCACAAGCATTTTACAAGAAGGTATACCCCTAAGAAAATGGTCTCACAGAAAGGAAGAAAAGGACCATTATGAAAATGGAAAGAAGTATGGTGAAGTAAAATCATTTTTGAAATTAATATTTGGCTGAAGCTGTTGCGTGTGCAACATATATTATTAATAGGTGCCGAACCAAAAGTGTTATGAATATTGTTCGTGAAGAGACACGAAGTGGAAGAAAGCGTAATGTTTCTCACGTGAGAGTGTTTGGATGTGTGGCTTATGCACATGTCCTGGATTAGTTGAGGAAGAAGTTGAACAAAAAGGGGGAGAAATGTATATTTGTTGGACATAGTGATGAATGCATTGCATACAAACTCTACAATCCATCAACCAAGAAGGTCATAATCAACAGAGATGTTTTTCTCATAGAAGAGGAAGCATGGGATGGAATTTTAGAGAATACATTCCATGTGAAAACATGTACGCCACATGAAGACTAAGATGAATTGACCGCAGTAAGTAATTCCTCAACAATGACTCCTCCTACACCTACACAAGCTCAAAAAAGTAGTCAACATGTGACACCATAAACAAGTAATATGGCAATGATGCATAGTCAAGCAAGTGCCTCTCCAAGAACACCACAACCGCTTCTCCATGAAACAAATGACACCTGGAAGTTAGCAAACCTTGCACAAGGAAAATAAGACATTGGAGTGAAGTGGGTCTTGAAGAACAAGAGTAACATTGAAGGAAACATTAAAAGGAATAAAGTAGGTATATTTGACAAAGGATACAAACAACAACATGGAAGAGATTATGCAGACAAATTTGCGTCAGTCGCGAGGATGGAGAAAGGTCATACAGTGTTGTCAATTGCTGTGCAAGATAAATAGAAATTGTATCAAATGGATGTAAAACCAGTGTTCTTGAATTAAATGTTGAAAGAGGAGGTATATGTTGCGCTTGCACCTATTTATGAGATAGAAGGCCAAGAAAAAAAGGTGTATAGGTTGAGGAAAGCTCTTTATGGGCTGAAGTAATCATCATGTGCATTGTATAGCAGGATAAATGCTTACTTGATTGTTACACCATTTTTTGGTCATCTAACCTATTATTATTAGATGAACCCAAGTACACCATGTAAGACCAATTTTACCATAAGTAAAATTGCTTTCACCATGTGAAATAACTTATTTTCTTATATTTCCCGGTCATATTTAACCCAAAACAAGGAAATTAATTAAATAAATCCTTATTTATTTAATTATTTCCTAAGAATAAGTTATTTAAATCATTATTTAAATAACATTCTTAGTTAAGTTTGACTAAATCATCCATAAATAATTAAATAAACCATTATTCATTTAGTTATATTCCCATCATTTCCTTAAAATGATAAATAAATCATCTAGTTATTTATTATTTATAAATAAAGGAATTGAACCAAGTCAAAAATCCTTTTCCCTCCAACAAATATAATAAAATATTCCTAAAGGGTGGTTCTAGAATTCGATTAATAATATTTTATTCCTGCACCAATTTCTAGACCGC
This sequence comes from Pinus albicaulis, assembly GCA_034641835.2. Classification (NCBI taxonomy): domain Eukaryota; kingdom Viridiplantae; phylum Streptophyta; class Pinopsida; order Pinales; family Pinaceae; genus Pinus; species Pinus albicaulis. The sequence goes on from CM076580.1 coordinate 181,797,673, forward strand.
CCCAATATTTTGTTATAAATAGAAGGGTTTTCCCCATTCATTAGTCACCTCCATTGCATTAGATCACTATGGATCTATACTTGGTCACATTCTCCATTTTTTCCTTATGAGCTCCCATTGAGTTCTTTTTTTGTCTGGGTTTTCTACAACAACAAGAGAGAGGAATTTTAGATGTGAAACACTGAGGACTTTCAAGAACCCATCCCATTGAGGAGAACCGGAAAACACCTTTCTTGTTTTCCACTCAGGTGCCCCCTTTTTAATATAATATTAAAATTCTTTCAAATACATTGTTCTTGTCTTGTCTATTGGATGCATGGAGCCACATTTTACTTTATCTCCTCAATGTATTTTATGCTTAGTTATGGATTTGTGCAGCATTATTTGGATCACCTTATTGCAGATTTAAAGATATTTGGCAGCCATAATCGATGTTAGGGCTATTTGTTATGCATAGCTAAAGTGGTCCTTCCTGACCTCCCCAAGCCCAGTGGCCCTAATGCGTCGGGGGCATCTCACTCTACTGACGGTATCGTTGGAGCTCTGTCACATACCTCTGCCCAACCTCTTCAGGGCTATGTTTTCCCTCCAAGAGGGGCCAGCACCTCCCACACTTTTCCCCCTCCAGGTACCATGTATCCAGGATATGGCATGCCTCCTCCTTTTGCCCACACTCCTACTTACCTTGATGTTTCCCATCCTACCCCTTATCCGTGCCCACAGCCTGGTGTCCCAGCTCCTCCAGCATTTGGACCTCCCACTCCCTTGCCTTCTCCACCCCCACAACTGCACTTACTACGCCTCCAGGGCAAGTATTTACGCAGCAAGGGGAAACTAATCTTCTTCCTTCTCAAAGAAAGTGGAAAGGAAATCAACCCACTTCTGGTAATCGTGGATCCAATCCTTCAAGTCTTGACGCTACTACTTCCAACCAACCATAGGGCTCTTAGCCCAAGCCGGACAGGCTGCTTCGCACCAATAAGCCCTGTTCGTCTTGCGGTTTTTTTGGTCATTACACTCACGATTGTCCCTTATTACCACAAATGCGGCAGATGTGGGAGTCTCAGGCCACTGTGCGGGGACACCACTCCTCCCCTCCTGTCCCTCCCAATACGAATACTTCTCAACCCGCTGTGTTTACCGATCCTTTCCCTCAGCAAGGATTCATGGCCACTCAACCACCTCATGCCTCGGTAACCACTCAACCTTCCCCTTCTGGTTCCTCTGATTACCAGATTCTCATGATGGCTGCTGACCAGTCTCTCACTGTCGACCTTAACCTTCAAACTCGGTCTCGTCAGTACTCCATGCCTCCCGCTCCGTCTGTCTCTGAGTCCCCGTCATAAGGTCCTACAGAGCCTCTGTCGACACCCAATGGTCCCTTGTAAATCCCTCCACCCAAAGCTGAGGTTCATACCAAGATTCCTAAGGGCCCATTACACTGAAATGCTGCCTCTAGTTGGGTTGCCCATTCATATAACATAGTAGATGATATGGCGCAATCTCCTACTGCCATTTCAACATTGGAACTCCTCCAGTCATGTCCTTCCCAAAAGAAGGCTATCTTATCTATCGTGGGAACTGTAGATCCTACCGATGACCAATTGATTGATTTCGATGCCCGTCAGTCAGACCATCCCCCCTTACCTGCTTCTGTTTCTTTCCAAATCCCAGTCAAAATATGAAAAACCAATGTTTCTTGGTGTATCATTGATGAGGGGGCATCTACCTGTGTGATGTTTGCTTCGGTTTGGCAACAACTTGGATCTCCTGAGCTAGCCCCTTCCAAAATCACCCTTCATGCGTGGGATGGCCATGCCTCCTAGCCCATTTTCCTATTCCGTAACTGTCCTATCACCCTTGCGGGTAAGACTGTTTGTGTCGATGTTGAAGTTATCGATGCCCCTCTTGACTACAAAATTCTTTTGGGGCTTAGTTACACCTACGCCATGTCTTCCGTCCCATCCGCAGTACACCGCAAGGTTTTTTTCCCTCAGAATGGCAACATTGTCACCATTGACCAGTTGACTTACCATGAACCAAAATCTCAGACCTCCCCTGAGTCCACCATATCTACTATCACCAATAATCAAACTATTGATTCTTTGACCAGTGTTTCCCATGGCGTCTACAAATATTCCTCCTTGCTTGGCACTTTTCCAAGTCCTCCCCCTCCTCTTGTCTCTAACCCCAGCTTAGCGAATGTTTGCATGATGCACTCATCTCAGGCTGACCTTCCACAACCTACTTTGGCTAGTCAGCAGCCTCAATCTCACCCACCGCAACCTGCTCCTAGCCCTTCACTTCAGTCGACCGACCCTCTCTCGCCTGGACCTTCCCATCCCCCTCATAGTCAAGAACCTCCCTACCCTCCTGAGTCGGTTCCCTCAGCTCTCCACCATATGGGAGCTATCCCACCTAGCCATTACCTTGCCACTCATATACCTTTCCTTGGTCCCCCCCCAGAGTCTATTCGGTTCCCATCATGGCCACCCTTTCCCTCCCTAATTTAACCTTGGGAATACCAGTATGGTATCTTACTCCTCGAGCTGAGACCCCACCGGGCCACCCCAAAACATACATTGTTGTGACACTCGTGCAACTGATTCCCTTCACTCCTTCCACTGCTACAGTACCCCTAGCCCCTCCACAGGACCCTCCTCATGCTAGGACAACTACAGGCAAGAAAATAAAAACTCGCAAGGGGGCATCAAAGGACAAGGCCACCGCACCCGACCTTACCATTCCCCTATCGGCCAAGCCTTGTGCCTTGTGTGATGGTATCAGTCATGGCACCCATACTTTTCCTAAGTTTCCCCGCATCCAACACATTGTTAAAGTCATGTTCCCTGAATCTACGGTCCCTGAAACCTCTGTTTCCTCCTCATCCGCAGCCAAGAACACAAAGACTCTTTGCACCAACAAACCCTATTCTCTATGTGGTGTCCATGGCCATTATTCTCATCATTGTTCTCACCTCATGCATTACCGAGCCTCTTTAGAGGTCATTTGCGAGTACAAAGTTGAACAAAATCAATCCACCTCTCCCATCCTTGCTCAATATGCATCTGGTCTACTCGAGGATCCCCCTGCTACCATTGACATCCCCCCCCCCCCTAATGTTGAGATGTCGGAACCTGCTACCCCCCTCCTATATCTATCATCATCCGGACGACCCTCGGAGTACATTCCCTTTGAATCCACTCCATTTATTCTACTTGATTCTCCTTCAACAACATTCTTGGGCTCTTCATGCTTTTCCCATCTTTTTAGCTGTTCTTCTATCATTCCCCACGATGACCCGTATATGTGCCTCTCTTCCCATACTGATTATTTAGGTAGCTTTGCAGCGTCATGTGGTTTCCTTTACCTTTCCATTTCCTTTCATAGTCCAGATCATACCATCCATATCTATGATGTCCTTCGCAGCATGATTTCCCACTCTTCATTCCATAGTTCTCATTCATCTTTCTCTAGTCGATCTATGCATCCTAGACTTCCCACCCGGACTACTCCCTCCTGCAGTTGTCAGTGGATGTCTACCCTCTCCTCATGCTACCATCCTTATTATCCTCCCCCCCATTTCTTGTCTTCTCACACTCTTCCACCGGCCCTCTCGTCCACACCTTATCTTGGCTATGCCGATGGGGCAAGTTTCTATTCCTGGAATCTCGCCTTGGCCGCATGGGCCATTTTTACCCCCTTGCATACCATAGTTCTTGTAAATGGGGTCTGCATTGGTAATGCCACCAATAATCAGGCCGAATATGATGCAGTACGTGGTGTCTTAGTCGATTCCCTCTCTCATCGCATCCTTCATATGCACGTGCATTTAGATTCCCTGCTTCTTGTATTACAACTTACTGGTGTCTATCGTGTGCATAAACCTATCCTGTTTAGACAATATTTACGAGTGAAACTTTTGATACTTGAATTTAGATTTATTACTTTCAACCATATACCTACAAGTCAAAATCACTACATAGATCAAATCGCAAATCATGTTCTAGACTGGCATTTCTCACACACAAGACAATAACATTTAACACCATCAAAAAAATGCATATAAATCATATATATCATATAACATGTGTTTTTAGAGTCCATCTACTCTAAAACATATGACATGCCCATACCATGTTACAAAAAACAAAACTACAAAAATGGGGGGCACCACTTGCCCCTACATCGACACTGGGGGGCACTACCTGCCCTATATCTAATCACTCTCTAGATGATCCCAAGCCAATGGCTCTTCTCCTGCAGCTCGTAGATCACGCACAGTCTGACCGGCCATCGCCATGCATCGCATGATACCTTTCAATTCGGAGGGTAGCCCAATACATAACTCTATGTACTAGTCGTCTAGATCCTGCCAACCACGCTCCGACACACCGGTCAGCAGCCCCTCGCATCTACAATGGATGTCCTCCAACAGAGCGGCCATATCCTCATTCTGTGTCGTCCTTGATCCACTTGCACCTATAGATCCTGATGTTGCAGGTCGTCCAATATATCCGGCCAGTTTTATCGGAGCTATATCTGCATTCCTAGAAATATAAGGATTAGTACCATGAATACTAGTCCCAAACTCTAAAATTCACATAACAGATTAGTTTCTTGTCACTTACCATCGGGCCCCCATACTCGACCAGGCAGAAGCGGCAAGTCTAGATCTCCCCAATAACTCATCCCACTATAGGGATAGTCGTCTATGTACAATGGCATCTAATCCCAATGAGCGAACTCTGGTCAGAACACCCATCCGACCACCCCTCCCCCTCTTCTACACAGTAGTCGTCCCCACCGATACATCTGGGGCTCTCTCGGACCCCCATCAGGTAACCGTATACGAGGTCATAAGGTCGAGATCTTCTCAAAGAAGAAAGAGCACAATACCATCCCATAGGCACAATCATGATTCACTTGCCGCTTACATAGCGACAGCTGTCGTTTCACTGACACCAACATCATCTGGGCCCACCCATAGTAGCCCCCACCCAACACACTCTCTACAATCATCATCTACCCTCCAGTGATGTGATAAAATGCCTTGCTGCCCAAGATCTGAAACACTACTGCTACCACTGCCCGGGTCTCCAACTTCTCTAGATCCCCAATCGATATTCGAGTCCCTTTGACTTGGACACCTGGTCGAAAATTTCGCTCAACAAACTCCATGATGTTACGCCCTCGCAGTAAAACTGGTTGTGTATTTCCCACCATCCCTAATGGTGAGAGACAAGTCAAGAAATACATATCCTAGACTGTCAACTCAATCCGGTGCCCCTGCACTATCAACACCTCATGGTCTGGATCCCAATAACTAATAATCTAAGCCAAAAAAGGCTCACCAACCCTCATCAAAGGGTTCCCCTCAAATTTCAGAACCCCAAACCTAGCCAATGCATGATGGACACCCTGATCCGCTTGGATTTCCATCCGTAATGTACATAGATCTCTCTCTCTCCATTTTCTCCATATATCTGCCATATCTGCACAAAACCATCATCTTTTTCAGTCTAAAGATAAATAAAACTGCATTTCCTTACACCAAAACTGAATCTCAGCCCATAACAGGACTAAAACCACACCCCTCTTACAGGTCGCACTTTTTGGCCAAATCCTGGGCCAGGTCACACTTTTCAGGCCCAAACCTGCGTCTCAGGTCACAGCTTTTTCCCCAAAAAGTGTGACCTAACCATAATGATGAAGTAGGAGTAGTTACTGAGATTTAAACCCCTAATCTAAACTTTGAATCCATCAAAAAGAAAGAGTAGGATTAGGCCTCCTACCTGCAACTGACGGATCGCGATTCCAATGGTCGGTTTGTCTGATACGATTGCCACAAGATTTAGGGCCTTCTCTCTTCTCCACATTCACCACAACTACACAAGAAAATGAATGATTTTGGAGGGAAAATGCCTTATTAGAAGAAAAACCCCTGTTTTTTCTTTCACCCGCTGCGACCAAACCGTAGCCCCGTTTGAAAAACATTCTACACCGTTGGAAAGCTCTCACTGAGCAATCAAATGGGTATATGTTAGTTTTTCATGTTTGGATACTTCATCACGAAACATTTTGTCCATGAAGGGTCTTTTCATCTCTCCTTCCAATCGGAATTCTTCACTTACAACGCTTGTACTTGGGGCACCACTTTACCTCTTTACTTGGATTTGTTCGTGTAGATTTTTGTCATGAGATGCCATATCATACTCATGTGTTTATGGTCCCCCATTGGACCTTTTCTGTGTGGCAGCACCATCGAGTCGCCCTTGTTTAGAGCATCTAAGTTGATTCAGCATCCATCATGGAGTCTATATCGAGCCCCTTTATCTCCCACTATAGTCCTCCATCCTTCCTTGTTTGGTCCCTCTCTCGTGTTGCACATTATGGCATTCCATACCATTGTCACCTATCCTCCTTGATATTGTGTCAGTTGCTACCAAACCATTCATGCCCCTTATGCTCTAACAAGGGAAGTCATCCATCTACTACTCAATATCCCTCATTTCATTATCATCATCAGTGTCTGTCCGTTAGTCGCTTTACTATTTTCTCCTATGCCTTAGTTGAGATTACCTTCTTACCTCACCTATGGCGGACCTTATTTTGTCGACATCAGCTCATTTACTCCAGAAGCTAGGTCTAGGGGGCAATGTACCTTGGTTCGAGCTCTTTTCAGCATGATCGTGATCTATACACTTTATAGTCTAGTGATGTAGCAGCAGCCATTGGTGATTCCCGGGTGTGTGTCAGATGTCTCAACCCTCATGAGGGGGTGGCCCTACAGGTATCCCCCCACATGCCCGGATGACTTCTTCATTTTATCCCTTGAGGCAGCTCCTCCCATTTGATGATCTTCGCCTCAACCGCTTGCGGCGCCTCTTCGATTTTCGTGTATCAGTCAGATTTTGTGAGCCCTTCCCCTTGTGTAGGGGTAATTTGGGCGTATTTATATCTGATGTACTAAAATCTTATTGTATAAGTCCCGACGCTTATTCCAAGCATAGCATGTATGTGGGATCCATCATTCTATTTTTCTAGCTCCTATTTAAGCGAGCTTATTCTTCATGGTTCAGTTCCTTGTTTACTGGACTTCTTATGCTTTTTACTTTGTCTCCGCGGGCATAGGTATGCCTCCCCCACCACCTTTAGCACATGTACCACTTCATAAACTAGAGACTTGTTGCACCTGTAAGTCTCGTCTCCTTAGAGTATAGTCCTTTAGCACCTTAGACTACCTTATATTTCTCTCTATCATTTCCCTCTTAATGTCTAGTGATTGAGTTCTTACAACATACTTCGGTCATATGATTTGCTCCTAACACTCGTACGTTGGGGGCCAATCTATTACACCATTTTTTGGTCATCTAACCTATTATTATTAGATGAACCCAAGTACACCATGTAAGACCAATTTTACCCCAAGTAAAATTGCTTTCACCATGTGAAATAACTTATTTTCTTATATTTCCCGGTCATATTTAACCCAAAACAAGGAAATTGATTAAATAAATCCTTATTTATTTAATTATTTCCTAAGAATAGGTTATTTAAATCATTATCTAAATAATATTCTTAGTTAAATTTGACTAAATCATCCATAAATAATTAAACAAACAATTATTTATTTAATTATATTCCCATAATTTCCCTAAAATGATAAATAAATCATTTATTTATTTATTATTTATAAATAAAGGACTTGACCCAAGTCAAGAATCCTTTTCCCTCCAACAAATATAATAAAATATTCCTAAAGGGTGCTTCTAGAATTCGATTAATAATATTTTATTCATGCACCGAGTTCTAGACCGCCCTAATATTTTGTTATAAATAGAAGGGTTTTCCCCATTCATTAGTCACCTCCATTGCATTAGATCACTCTAGATCTATACTAGGTCACATTCTCCATTTTTGCCTTATGAGCTCCCATTGAGTTCTATGTTTGTCTGGGTTTTCTACAACAACAAGAGAGAGGAATTTTAGATCTGAAACACTGAGGACTTTCAAGAACCCATCCCATTGAGGAGAACCGGAAAACACCTTTCTTGTTTTCCTCTCAGGTGCCCCCTTTTTAATATAATATAAAAATTATTTCAAATACATTGTTCTTGTCTTGTCTATTGGATGCATCGAGCAACATTTTACTTTATCTGCTTAATGTCTTTTATGCTTAGATATAGATTTGTGCAACAGTATTCGGATCACCTAATTGCAGATTTAAATATATTTGGCAGCCATAATCGATGTTAGGGCTATTTTTTATGCGTAGCTAAAGTGTTCTTTTATGAAGAAATATTCATACTAACATTGATGGACAATGGGTTCGACAAGTGTGACTGTGATACTACTCTCTACATAAAATAGTGTGATGGTAAGCTTCTTATAGTCGTTTTGTATGTAGGTGATTTTATTTTTACAGGGAATTATTATGTCATCATCATTGATTTCAAAGAAGTCATGAAAAGTGAGTTTGAAATGATTGACTTGGGGTTGTTAAGATATATTTTGGGCATAGAAGTGAAGAAAACAGAAAATGGTATTTTCATTTCCCAAGAAAAGTATGTTGTAGAAATTTTAGAGAGGTTTAATATGTAGAACATCAAGCCAACACCAACTCGAATAGTCATGGGGTTGAAGTTGGGCAAATAAGATTGCAGTAGCAATTTCAATCAGGAATTATACAAAATTATGGTGGGAAGAGTGATGTATTTAGATGTAATTAGGCTTGATATAATGTATTTAGTGATTTTGGTGTCAAGGTTAATGGAGACAACCAAGGAGATACATTGGCAGGCAACCAAAAGGATTTTAAAGTATGTCAATGGGACAAATGAGTATGGTATTTTTTACACCACAACATATGATTTTATGCTGGTTGATTACACTGACAGTGAATGGGAAGGCAATGAGAATGACATAAAAAGCACATCGGGATATGTTTTTCATTTAAGTGTGGGAGCCATTTCATGGGCCTTTAAGAAGAAACTGATAGTGTCTTTGTCAACATCAGAAGCTGAATAGGTCATCACAAAAAAAATAACATGTCAACCAATGTGGATGAGAAGAATTTTGAGGGATTTATGACATGAACAAGAAGGAACAACAACTATTTTCTGCGACAACAGTTCCGCAATTGCACTACCAAAGAATTATGTTTTTCAGAAGAGGAAAAATCACATTGATGCTAAATATCATTTCATAAGAGATTTAGTTAACAATGGTGATATTGTGTTTCACCACTGTAGGTGAGAAGAAAAAATTGCAGAAATCATAAAAAAGCCAATGCCATGTGGAAATTTGGTTTATCTCATATATTTTTTGGGAATGGTCAATGGCGGAAGTTGCGATTAAGGGGGAGTGCTGGAAAATTAATCTCAACCACTACGTTACATTTACTGATAGCAACCATACTTCAAGTAAATATTTTGTAGGTTTTGGATTCAGTTTGCAGGCCAAAGGACACATTAACATAAATGGAGTTCTAACCAGGAGTACAAACTCCCCATTCCGAAAGACATCAAATAAATTAAAAGGAAAATGGACATTTAATTAATGGTTGGTAAAAACGTATGGTAAAACATTAACTATGCAACATATAATATCATTTTTGTATAATTTCCCATCCTGTGTTATTAATTTTTTACTCTATCATGAAATTAATGTATTGAAAATGTATGCTTTGATATAACAAGTTAATAGAAATATTTAGTAGTGTGGTTGATGCAATTCTTTGAATACAAGAGGAGAAAACGTGGAGAAAATTTTGGTGGGCATGTGAAAAGAAATATTTACAGGTTTTAAAGTGAGTTATTTTGGCAACTCCTGCTGAATGAAAAGCTCCGTAAGAATTCTTGTTTTACTGGTGAAGGAGACACAACCTCCATATGAAATATAAATTTTGTTTTGTTGTGATACTGTTCCGGAAATTTCACATATGGTTTTTACCGTAGCCACTCTGTTTTGCTTTATTCTACTATGAGTAAATGTGTTTGAATTTTTTTCTCTATTATAGTTGCGCAATTCAACTGATTTAAATCTTCACCACTCTATTTTTAAAGGAAGAATCATACGATTTTATTTGCATGAATTTATTTTCTTGAGTAAAATCTCTCCGCCACTCTGTGTGTGGAGGAGGAATTCCCCCGTCTTAAATTTTTTTAACAAAACCCATCTAAACAAAAATTTGAAATTTTCATTTCGAATTCAAGAATGGTTGAACAAGTTTAATATATGGATTTTTGAGTTTTCAATTGCACAAATTAACTTTCTAGGTTTAAAACAACCTCAACCATGGCGAGAATTGTTAATGGACCACACATAATGAATTCTCTCTATTCCCCCTTTTTAATGATCCAAGAAGAAGCAATGAAGTTTAGGCAGCCATGGCGAGAGTAAGACTATTATTTTTAATGGTTATCTTGGTGTTTTTGGAAATTTTGTCTTTGCAAGAGGACTTGGTTGCAGCGACTGCCAACTTCATCCACTGAAAAATATTTGGGAGGCTTTTGAATGGTCTAAAGAATAATTCTCTCCAAAAGACAATTTGTTGCCATTGAATAGATAAACCACACTTTAACCCAGTGTGTTTCTGATGCACCTATAGATGGCCAATATCTTAAAATTTTGATGATTTTATAGGTTTTTCAACTATGGTGTTTATTTAAATCTGATACATATTGAGAATTCATGTGATTTTCCCACGAAATCTAATATTAATCGACTTAATGATTGGGTATCCTTCTAGATATAGACCCATTGAACATGAATGAATATTTATGCTAATCATGGTTTCTGCAACTCTTTGATATTACTGTGATTGTATAGTTAATATCTTGATTATGGATTATATATGTGCATTGTTAGAACATGTAGGTGGGGGAGATGAAGGTGCAAGATATGAAACTAAAGTAAGTAAAACATGGAGCAATGGAAGGGGTATTGTGACGTCGACATAAAATTAATAAGATTTTACATGCCTCTTTTGGATTTACAAGCTCCATATACAAGGGCATCAAAATAATTATGATAAATAAGCTTATGCCTTTTCGAGCTCTTTATGCCTTGTAAAAATAAAAAAATGAAATCGGGTAGTTACACATATAATGATCTGCATGTTTATAAATTAAATAAAAACTAAACAAATTTTTCGAGTAAATTTGATCAATAGATTCATCACCGAATTGAAATAATATTAGGGCCAAAGGTTTTTGTTACCATGAATGAAAATCTATGGTAATGCAACCAATAATTTTTTTTTGTAAACATGTAGTCAATATAAAACTTCCCGTCATCACATTTGATTTAGAGTATGTAACATTACAACCAAATTTTGAGACTGTTTCTCGGCTGGGGTAAAACGTAAACTAATATGTGGGTGAATAATCAACAGCACTAGGTGTGCGACTAGCCTACTCATTATTTTAATGACCTGATATCCTTTTTTATTCATAAAATGGATAATGAGATCGAAAAGGAATAATATTATTTATGATCATTATTTTGTTTCCCATGTATCTCATGCTTACAAATAGAATAGAAAATTGTAAAATATTAAGTCTACGCAGTGTCACAATCCCCTTTTCTCTACTCTGCGTTTTACATAATTTATTTTCATATCTTGCACCTTCATCTCCACCACCTACATTTTATCACAGTGCAAAAATATAATCCATAATCAAGATATTAACTGTTAATGTAATTTAATTACTTAAATTCATTTCCATAAATTGTCAACCTGAGGGTCTGTCGAATTGCGAGGCACACGTGCACTATATGTGCTATATATCGGCTTCCAATTTCAAAAGATAAATTCTAATATATCAAATGAAAACCGACAATTGTCATGAAAATAAATATATTCTAGAAAGCATTAAATGACACCACACTTTCAGAATTAAAAATCAAACTTGCACTATGAAAGAAAATCACACCACACCTGTTGAATTAAAACACACTTGCAAGAATTGAAACCACACATTTGCAGAAATGAAATAATTAATATAAGCACACTTGTGGATATTTAAATGTATAATCTAAAGGACTCTTTTAGGAAAGGAAATGCACAGTTGCAGAATTGAAAAACTAATCTACTTTCATGATTTGAGAAACTAAACTACACATGATTGCATGAAATTAAGGCATACTTGAAAATGGAATGGAATAATGAAAAAAAATTCTAATTTACCTCCACCAAAGTATGCTTGTTGTTATCGGCAGCCTCCATTCTTTAGCAACATACCAAGACCATGATAAGCACACTGAAACTCATATGGGAACACTCAAAATGACTTTATGTATAAATGAAAGAATAATTACATTAATCTCCAAATAAACTTCTAAGTACATACTCAAACTCTATGTTATAATACTACTACTATATATTTCAATACCTGATTATTTCAAATCTCCTTCCATGGTTCTAAACTTCCTAGTTTCACATTACAAAGTTCTAGATTACAAATGAAAGGAGAGGGCTCTCCTTTTTATACAAAAACTTAAGAAACTAACTCATTAATAGAGATCCACCATTCTATCCTCAGATCCATAAAATTTTCAACCAATTACCTAATTATAACACACATATCCCTTTATTCATGATCCTCCTCGATGAGATATGGTTGATCCCCATCGAAATCTCCTCGAAATCTTGAAGAGAATTCAAAATTTAGCCATGGAAGCCACATAAGGATGTCTTGGTAGATTCCTTATCACCTGCACATGTCACCAAAATCATTCCATATTTAGGTATAAATAAATATATGTTATTTTTATACCTTTTAATTAGAAATTCACTCATAATAGTATAAATTATTAATTTTCGAAAAAACTAATGTAACCCCATATGAGCATGAGAATGGAGGCTAATGTAGGTTTATCTAGTTATACAATTGCGAAATGTGAGTGAAATAGTGGCGATGAAGATAAAAGTGTACCATATTTTGAAGACATTTTGCAGGTCCAACATACCCCCAACTGAAGTTATTGCATGTACTCATGCAATATACTGCATTGATTCACTTAACAATGATTTTATCTTTTTGAATTCCCTTGCTTTTATATGAACATTGGCTCATATCGAATTTTTTTTCAACTTTGCATAATCATTTTATAGCTTTGTTCCTTTTGCAAAGTGTTCTTTTAAAAAAGCAATTATGGCAACATATTATTTTGGTTGGTTCTTGTGTGACCACTAAATTTTATTAGTACTCTTTATTGTGTAAAAATAATTTTCTTAATTGTGTGTTGCATCCAGATACTTTGAAAAGAAATAATCAACCATATAATGTGTTCATTCTTTGATTATCACATAAATTCTTTAATCATAATTCAATAGTAATTGTTTGGAAAAGTATGTTCGTATGATGAAATGAAATGGAGCGTTATGAAAGGAAAATATGAATGGATATCCCTTGCCCCCAACTAAAGATGTTTTCAGTTTTTGTGAAATGATAAAGGGAATGTGGTTAGGTAATTTCCAAGAATTATAATTTCAGTATTTAAGGAATCACATGGTTAACAATTAGTAAAGAACACACCTTTACTTTCCTAAGAAGTGCATGAATTGTGTATATGTAGAAAAATGCGGCTGCTGCTGGATCATGGAATATGAAATACAAGGATTTTATGTGGTTCTTGAATTCATAAGTGGTGGATGAAGTTGTGAAAGTGGATTCTTTATTGCTACTAATAATTTTTCTGCATCTACTACAAAGTGTTGAATGGTGCATAATCTTATAGTCTTCATATCATTCCCACACATTGGCATAATTCTTATCTATGTGAATGAATTTGATGATGTTGAACATAGACATAAATTTTTAATTAATGGCCATTAATTAATGTCATTAATCAAGACGAGGCCTCTCATCATTGATGTCAATGAGAGTATAGATGTCTACGTACAACTTACTAGGTACAAATGGATGTGTTGTATTTGAGTCACCTCGAAGGTCCAATAAATAGGGACATTGATGTATTCCCATTGTTCATTGGCGAGAGGACTTTCCATTAAAGCATGCAAGCCTCAAGGTACTAGAAAAAAATATCTAGCCTTGAACGCAGATAATGTGCTGTTGTCGATGGGCCAATACTTGTTACATGGGAGGCATTGATGCAACCATAAGGCCGCATATAACCAAAGATACAACACATGCAGGGTTAGTGGAATTAACCCCACATTTACCCACCTTAACCTTTCCACTTTATCAAGTTAAATCAAATTCATATGAAAATTTTAACCATGTTTGATAACTCCTTATAATAACCTTTACCTTTACGCATTGTCACCCCTTCACATTACCTTATTTCATCCATCTATTTTTTATTTAGTATCAAATATTTTTCTTCATTAGAATTAAGTCAATTTTTTACTGGCATATAATTGAGCACATTATTTTTTTCCAATGTTTTGCAATATTAAAGTGAACCAATTATTGTTTTATTGTTTCGTGTTCACTTCTTGAAAGAGATACTCTTACTGTGATCAGTTTCAATTTTTTTTATTTGTTGATCGCTCTCATGTTTTGTGTGTGGAATTGTGAAATTCCAAATCGCATGTCTCTTTATGTGAAGGGGATATATATTAATTATTTTTAAAAATTTTCCCTATGGTTTCCTAGAGATCCATGTTACATTTTCTCAAAATTTTAGATATCATTCACATATCTAAAATTCCTAATTTCTAATTTTAATATTTATGTGATAAAATAAAGACAAAGGTTCCAATTATAAAAAGTCACCCAACAACAACATCATTGAGATTTTTCATTCAATCAACCTATAACATGTTTCATTTGTCTTCATCAATGCTCTTCTTCCATATGCTATCATCTTATGACATTTCCTTTGCAATATTTGGTGCATTTGTGAGCTATAGGTCATTTGTAGGCTATAAATGTCTTGAGAGTTTCAATTCTAATCTAGTATTCAACTTAACATATTGAGTCTCTTATACGTAACTTTTTTTTCCCTCCGCCCATGTTTCATAACTTTCATCACCATTAGGTAGGGACCTCTAGCTTTGATGATGTTTTTCTTTTTTAGTAAAATATTGTCCTGATATTCGTATGGAATTTTGACGATCAGTTTGTGATGATGGAGGCTCTTTTTACCATCAGCAATGAGCTTGCAGTGACATTTTTCTATGCTCACCAGAATATGAAATGGTGATGGTCAACGAACGCCACCATATATAGGCATCAATAGTGACGACCATGAAAAGTCTATCACCATAAATCGACGTTGTTGATATGAAATGGTGAGGGTCATTGTTTGTCATTATAGTCATTGTTCGTGAGAGACCTTGAAGTCACCAATGAGCTTATCATGACATTTTTTTTCCCTCAACAAATATGAAATGGTGATGGTCAATGAACTTCTCCATATATATGCAGCAATAGTGGCAGCCATGAAAGGTCCATCACAATAAATATTTTTTGTTCATATGAAATGGTGACGATCACTATCCGTCATTATAATAAATATTTTTGACAGACTTTGAATGTCACTACAATACATAATTTTGGCAACGTTTATATTTTTCGTGACCGAGGCTATTTCTCATCAGCATTGCTCATATGAAATGGTGATGATCACTATTTTTTATTATAAATCGTTATTGGTGACGAACCTTGAATGACACCACAACTCCTATAACTTCGGGGACACCACCTTTAGTGTCGTTCAGGTTTTGGTGACGAATTCTCTTTTGACCATCACCAATGAGCTTATGGTGACATTTTCCACACATCACCAATGTCCTTTTTTATTGTAGCGGTTTTATCTTTCCATGAAAATATTTTTTGATCCTCGAGATGATTTGTAGCCATTTATATCTATATATCCCTTCCATATGTATATATACATCCCTTCGTCTCTCCTTATTCATCTCTCTATCTGACACTGCCAAATAAACAAAATCTCACTCTCCATATCTATCTATCTCTCCCTCTCTCTCTCTCTCTCTCAGCGTGTCTCTCTCTTATTCCCTCTCTCCCCCCTCCATTTTTAACTCTATATCACTTTATCTCTCCTTTTTTTATCTCTATATCACACCCCAAAAATACGCACCCTATCTCCATAACTATCTCTATCACTCTCCCTCCCATTTCTCCCCAACTCTCTCTTCCTCTGCTCTTTGTCTCTTCCCATTATTTTCCTCTCTCTCCTTTTGTCTCTCTACCCCCGCTCTCCTATCTCCATTAATATATCTCCATTTATACTTTTTTCACTCCCTCTCCCTCTCCACCTTTCTTTTTGTATGTCTTTCATCTTCACTCCCTCTCTCATTTATCTCTCCCCACATCTCTCTCTTCCTTCCTCTCTCTCTCTCTCTCCCTCCCCCCCTCATCAATATCTCTCTCACTCTCTCATAGCCCTCAAATGTTATCACTATATCCCTCCCTCTCCTCTATCTCTACCTCTCGCCCTCCTCCATCTATGTTTATTCCTCTCTATCCATTCCCATTTTCTTCATATTTCTCTCCTATCCTTCAATATTTCTTCCCCCTCAACTCCTCTCTCCCTCTCCCTTCATATATTGTCACTCCCTCTCTCTCTCTCTCTCTTATCCAACCTACTTTTTCACTATCTTCCTCCCTCTGCTCTATCTCTCTATAAATATCTCCCTATTCCATCTCCGTGTCTAACTCTTTGTCCCTTTCCCTTCTTTCTATCTCTATCCTCTCTTATCTTTCTTCCCCCTCCTATCATCTCTCCATATCTCTTCATATATTTTCACTCTCTATCTCTCTCCCAATCATAAATCTCTCTCTCTCTCTCTCTCTCTCTCTCTCTCTCTCTCTCTCTCTTTCTCTTAACCATCAAAATTTATCACTACCTTCCTCCCTCTCCTCTCTCTCTGCCTCTCTCCCTACACAATCTATGTGTCTCCCTCTCGGTCTCTTCCCCTTCTCTTCCTCTCTCTCTCTCCCAGCCTTCTCTCTTTCTTTTCCTTCCCATCATTCCCTCCTCTCTCTTCATATAGTTTCACTACCTATCTCGATCAACCTATATCGATCTATTTATTTTATTCCCTCTATATCTCTTCCCCTCCAACTCCATCTCTTTCCCTCCCCCTCCCCTGCTCTCTTTTCCTTCCTCTATCTCACACTCTCTCTCACCACCCCTTCTCTCTACCCACATAGCTCTCTCTCTTCCACCCTCTATCTCTCTTCCCTCTAGCTCTATGAATTTCTCGTTCTCTCCCACCCCCCATCTCGTTTTCCCTCTCTCTCCCCCTCCATCCATATGATCGAGAATGATCACTCTTTGTAAGCAATAATATAGGTAAGGTATAATATAATAATAGTTATAATGAAAATTATTATTATTATAATATAATGAAATAATAATAATCAATATTATTTACTATTATACCAATAATATTATGTAAATAAATAATCTATTGAGGAAACTATAACTGACACTAACTTTACATTATAGACAAAGAAATTTCTTCTAGTCAAATTTGTATTTTTGTGCCTTATATTCTACTATATATTTTCTATTTATAATTTAGATTTTAAATTTTACTTTAGTTTACATTTATATATGTTTTGATTTGAATATTGATTAATACAAATGAAGCTGACATTTAATCTTGTTATATATATATATATATATATATATATATATATATATATATATATCCTAACATTTAAAAAATATTCACATACTTTATTATAATACACCTAAACATTTCCCCTACACTTGGTTATAGAGTCTCTCTCAATGCAGTGATATTCTTAATTATTAAGAAGTTTTTAATATTGATTTTTGTGAAACTTGTTTCCTAAAATAAAATGAAATTTAAAAAAAAATGCAAAAGAATTGTTTTGAGCATAAAAAATTATTTGAAATCATAACTAGTGATCAATAATGAAGTGTTATAATGAGATGACTTGTATTTATTTGTAAATTTAATTATTTAAAAGTAAAATAATATTTAAACATTAAAAAAAGGTTAAAAATATAAAATATTGGTGAAATTTATGGATGGACAATTTTTTAAGTAATTAGGTCTAGAGGTGTGTTTATTTTGAAATAGAATGCCAGAATTTCAATTTAACGATCAATAATTATTAAATGGATTATCGGGTTTCATCATCTAAGGACACTACTATTATATTATTAGTAAGAGTGACAGATCGATTTTTTTTCGATGAGATCTCATTAAGTGATAGAGGTTATGAATAGAGTTATGGTTTTGAGATTTATCAAAATTTTCATTTTCTACACGAATGTTGACTAAAACATTATGATCAGCTCTAAAGGGGTACATAATAAAGTAGATATAATACACTTTCCATTCCGCAGTGATGGATGCAAGTGCACATGATGTCCTTGTTGATGAGGTCACACATATGTCAATGGAATCTTAAAATAAAGATAGTGAATGGCAGTATTAAAATGATTGTGGTATTTGGTCAGTTTCTATTTTGAGGGAATCACTGTGAAGGGTGTTCCTTCGACGGACTTGGTGGCTAGAAATATATTTGAGGAAAAATTTGAAATAGATGGCCATTCAAGTTATGGATGTCGTTGCAAAGTGGTTCTCTACTCTCCCATGATCTTTGAGCTCACATCTACAGTTTTTGGATTATGAACAATCATGTTCCATGTAGGATGTAGACTGTACATAAGAAAAATGGTTTAGAAAATGCATTAGATAGAAGGATGAATGAAAATTGTTCGCTAAAATGTTAGAAAAGGAAATTCACCAAGGGTATGACAAATTATGAATTTTTTTCATAATTCCCCAACAAATGGGGTTTCCTTTGGTTAGTAGATCCTCCCCACAGAGCTTGTCTCCCAGTTTGGGACTTTCAAAGGATGTTATTTGGGACTTTGATCTTCAAAATTTCACAGATTTTGTTTAGTCCTTGTCTAGAAATTCATTATGCATCATGCTCAAAGAAATGGATGTTATAGAGTTTCTTTCATATAACATTAAAAATATGACAGGGACACTTGTGAGAGTGATGAGGCTCCTTCGTAAGGGGAGAAAATTGGTGATGGAGATAGGCCTAAGAGATTACAACATAAAAATTGGTGCCACTATCTCACCATCTGTAGGTCTAAAAGGATGTCACAAGGGCAGTGGGGATTCCTTTGCTTCAAATTCAATGACTTTCAAGGATGCCCTTAAGCTAAAGTATAGTTCTAAGTCACACAAGGGTATTTCAGGGTATGCATTTATGCTAGATCATTCTTTGGACACTTCAATGCTAGAGGTGGATGAGATTATTACTAACAAAAGGATGGAATTTTTTAAAATTCAGGAAATTATATGTTATTTCAATGGATTTTCGCACTATTCATCTACTATGAAGGATTGGTTTCATCAGAACTAGACCCAGAAAATAGATTTTTTATTCTACTCAAAAGGTTTTTTTTGGTATTATTGAAAGATCCTAAAGACTGGAAGAGGGTTTTAGACCAAGGTCCCTAATTTTGGGGTATATATAGTCTTTCGATTCATCCATGGTTTCTAAATTTTATATTGCTTATCATGAAATGATTTCCTCGATGTGTCTGGGTTCGACTCCCAAACTTTCCCCTAAAATGGCTCTAACCTCAGATCCTAGAGGAAATTGGAGACTCCATATGCCACTTTATCAAGGTAGACAATGAAATATTGTTAAAATGCCCCATATGTTTTAATGCATATGTGTGGAAGTGGACATCAATGAAGGTTTTCTAGATAAAATCATCCTCTAGTGGGGGGGGGGGAAGGAGTATTCCCAACTTTGGGGTATAAAAATACAATGTTGAGCTGCAAAACCTACCAAAAACCTAGAAGCATTCAACATGCATGACCCTTTCCAAAAGGCACTGTTGAAATCCATGAGGTGAAAAGAAGTAATTATGGCTAGCAAGAGCCTAAGGCAATAATACGTCCCAATGATTATGCATGTCAAAAGAAGAAAAAATCCCAACAAAAAAAGACATAAATGAACAAACCAACATATCAAGGCCTAAGTCAGGACCTTATAGTACTAACACATTCCTCAGTGGAGGAAAAATCTTCAAAAAGGGTAAATGGGAGAACTTCAGCTATAATATTTCCTACAATATGTGGGAAAAAATGTAACCATGAAACATACCAGTATTATGGAAAGAAATATACCTTGAAATTGTCTAGGCTGGTGGCTATGGAACTATCTAAAGAAAATGAAAATTGAACATTACCCTTTTTAGTGACAAATAGTTATGGTGGGTTGATGTTCCCAGGAGAAAGGGGAAGAAATAAAAACCATGAATCATCATAGTATTCGAATTCAGGGACATAGTGGATGTTCTTAGATGTAATCTATTTTTCTATTATAATTAGTCTTTCTGGAAAAGTAAATTCAATTTACAAAATAAATCTAGTTTTCTAATATAATTAGCCTTTTGGAAAAATAAAATTTAATTTATAAAAAAAAGGTGACAGATCAAATGCTGCGATTTATTTCAAAAATAATTATACATTTTTATCTAAATTTATTAATTAAAAACAAAATTCAAATGAAAAAATGTCATAGCATGTGGTGTTGATAAGCCATGATATTTGCCCATGGTATTGTAACAAATAGTATATGCAGATTATGAAATTAAAGTTGGTGAATCTTAATGATTAATAATCCTATTACATTTTTAATTAAAAATAATAATAAATATTTAAAATAAAGTTATGATTTAGCTATTTTTGATTATCATTTTAAATTTTTGTAATGCATGATGTACATGACGTGTTTTAATAACTATCATGAATTGATGCATATCAACATTTAGGTGCCATTTAATATATATGATTTCACTAACGTATATTATGTGAAAATGATATGATTTTCCTCAATTTTATACAAGTAGATTATGATTATTACCGTAGTGTATTCAATGATATTACGGTAGCTTATTGATGTTAATGATGGTACATGGACATGCCTTCACTTATCACTTGTCCCTGAAGCAATGAAAATTTTCAATTGAATTTGAGGGGAGGTATACAAATAGAGAGTAAAGTAGCACGTCACTTGAAAGCATGGTGCATATACTATGTCCAAAGGAAAATTTAATTAGTCCCTCCCTATTTTAGTTTCTTTGGTAGAACTTATTTTGTGTGAAATTCCAAGAAGAATCCAATTTATACCTTCACTACGTAATAGCAAGGTTGATAAGGACAATACCACATGATAAGGATATTTAGTAAAGGGATGAGAATAGTGAATGGCCTCTCAAATAGGTATAATTTAAGTCCCATTTAACCATCGTTCAGAATATTCAACCTTTCCTTTTGCATTCGATAATGTATTTTTCAAATTTAATATGTTCTTATGAGCGTTAACATATTTTCTATATCATGTGTGCCTAATGCATTAAATGTGTAGGATATTGATGAAATCATATGTATATCACACAAGAGTATAGCAAGAGAGGATTATGAGGCTTGTCCCATACTACAAGCTAATCACAACTCAGTTAGCTTAGGGATATTTGTTGAACCTCATATTTACCCTCTTTTTGACAGTTTTTCTCTCACCTTTCCATCACTTTCACATAAGATCACAAACCCCAATCAATGAAAAATGATATGTTTTGTCTTAAGGATGCATTAAAATGATTTCCATATTAAATTTTCATTCTCTTTCTATTTCAATAGATTTTTGCAATATAGCTATAGAATGCAGCTTGTTTTGCAGCTAACTATGTGTTCCGTAGCCACTATCATGGTTTAGCAGGTTCCAGGTGTCAACTGAGGAATTGGGCCACATGGGTGTTTCTAGAAAGATGCCTATATGGATTATATACTACTCACTTAGTCCAGATTGATAGGAAAGAAAGCCTAAACTCATGGTCAAATATGGAGTCAAAGTATGTTATCCAAAAGCAATAGGACTCTTGGTTTGCTCCAACAGTACTATTGAAATTCTAAATTTTAATTAGCAAGAGTCCAATAGTCCTATTAAAATTCTAATTCAAATTAGCCACCTGTAGAAAGTATATCTCATAATCGGTTATGTAATTTTCCTTTAAATATCAGTTGTACAATACCAAAAGGGCAATGCATAAATTAAGTGTTAAACTCAGGCTTTTTGTTGATATTCTATATTCATATTTCACTTTATCATAATACGAAGTTCATGATTGCTTGATTACATCCTTATCAGCTAGCAGTTCAACCACATTAGTTGCAGAGGGCCCCTACAACTGAAAGAGGTTTTTTTTCATTTTTTTGTTTTTAGTTTAATTTCAGCAACTGTTTTCAGCAATTCTATTTTCAGCAATTATGTTATCTAATTAGGTTAATATTTTATTTCAGTTTTCAATTAATAGCATAATGATAAATTACAACTGTGAAGACTTACTCTTATAAGATATTTCATGGAAATAGAAAAATTTATTTTCAAAATAAATTAAATATTGAAGCGACAAGAATACACAGTTGCTTAGTTTTACTGTTTTGTCCTTTATTCCTTTAGAACAGGGTTGTCAATTACTGTGTCAACAAAGATGTTTATAAAAGTCATTTTCAATATGTTGATCCTACACTAAATGGTTAAATATCTCACACATATAGTGGTTTAATTTACCTTGCACATTGTCATTTCCTTTCCAAAGGCTAAGGTATAATTGATTTCTCCTAAATCATATCAAGAGGCTAAAAATATTACATTTCAATGTTGCAAAAAAGTCAATTGTACATTGGTTGATTTTAGTTAATCTTACATTTTTTTCCTTTCAAGACCCTCAATTAATTGAAAACAACAATATTCCTAAAAATCATTCTAGAAGAGATTGATCTGATCATGTTTCAAGATGGAATGGTTGAATGATTAATGAGTGAAATTTCTGAGTTATATTTCTGTAGATTTGACTTAGTTTTCAAGTTCAACAGGTGTAATTAGTTACCTAACACTATCTCAAGAAGATCACTCCTCACAATTGAATATTGGAAGTGAATAAAAATACCTTAGATGTTTTCATTGCATTCTTTGCTTACTGTTTTAGGACATTAGCAGATTAAAAGTACAAACAATTGCTTAACACCATCTCAATAAGGTCATACCTAGTCATTTAATGTTAAAGTAACTAGAGATACACTAGTTGTTTCATTTTCTACTTTCACTTTAGATAGGAATTGTAATTTTCAATCTTAGTCTTAGAAACAGATCCATGGATTAGGACTAATGATCAGATAAGATAGATGCTTTGTTTTCCAAATTAGCTTCTAACTAGCTCACATTTTTGTTTGTTTTATGAAAATTAGATTGACTTAGGTACACTTGATTTTATTCCTTCTTAAAAATCATTAGATTCCTTTAACTCTTTTCATAGTTTTTGATTGAAAATTATTAAACATCAAAAGAACAAAACCCCCAAATCAACATAAAATACATACAACGGATCAAGAAATAGGCTTCTAGAATATATAGTGCACCACACTTCACAAGATTGCTAACCTTGGTCGATAATTTATGTAATCAATTTAGGACACTACATTGACTAAACATTTTGGCATCGTTCTTGGGGAATTGTAAATTGGAGCCTTTTTCTTTTCATTTAAAAAAAAAAATCAATCACCTACCACACCCACTATATCACGTGGTGCAGTAAGAGCCACACATTCACATCATTAATTCTTATTTTTGCAGGTGTAAGAAGAGGTGACAAAGGAGGTTGAAGAAATGGATGAATACGATCACAATGAGGAAGATGCTTTTGGATTTCCCATTCAAGAAACTAATATCGACCTTCAAATGAAGAACATCCATCCATCTATACTTCTTAACTTAAAAGGTATGAGATCAAAAGCCCCAAAAACCTTTCTTTTTGAATTTGAAATAATTTGTAGATCTTATGGCTACTCATTACACATTAAAAAATTGAATTTGTTTCCGGCAACATTGAAGGATAGAGCTCTTAGATGGTTCATGACTTTAGGAACAAATTCTATAAGGACATGGGATGATATGAAATGAGTATTTTTGGAAAAATATAAATATTGCTGCATGCACCATGACCTTAGAAATTAAGTCTTTAAGATGAACCAAAAGGTGGATGAAAGCCTAGAAGATTTATTGCAGAGATTTACTTATAATATCAAAATATCAAAATTGCAAAATTTAGGATGAGACGCATTAAAAACTCTCGTACTCAATGCTATAAAGGATGAATGGATTGATCTTCTTAATCTGGTGGGAAAAGGAGATGTATATAAATTGTCCTTTCAAGATATTTGTGAACTGTGCAAGAACATATCAAGAGGAAAAGAAAAGTATGTAAGATCCCCTCAAGATCCATTTATGGCAAGAGTAAGTAAGTCGACATCACGATTGGTAAGTCAAACTAAACTTAACAATTTTCTAAACATTCTTGATAATTTAAATAAACAAATTGACATGCTAATAATTCAAAACATACAAAAATTCGAGAATGCTACTTCATTTATATTTTTCCCTAGATTTAGAAATAAACATGCTTTTCATGAATGTCCACTTGATAGCATTAAAATTTGTGACATATTTGCAGGATCACATACTACTAAATATTGTCCATCATCACCAGGGTTAAAGGCGGTTTACTAGGAAGAAAATCAAACACTTTAACAATCTTGTTATGTAGATCCAAGAAGACCAGGGCAGCCTCATCAACCTTGTATGATGCAAGATCTCAATTCTCAATTTCAGGGTTATACACAACAGTCTCAAAGTAATTGGAAAACACCCTTGCCTTGGCAACCTTGGACATCTCAATCCCAACCTCGAAAATAACCTTGAAAACCTTGCCCATCTCAATCCCAACCTCAAAACCAACCTTGGAAACCTTGGTCGTCTAAATTCCAACCTCAAAACCAGTCTTGGCAACATATTTGGCAAAGGCCCTACAAAGGAAATCCACCATATCCTAAATCATTCCCTCTCTATCCTCAGAACCATCATCAATGTCATCCATACCATTCACCTCCACTACAACATCAATATCACCCTCATTTGACCTCAATTACACCTTTCCCATTACCATCCACACAAGCTCCCCAAATATATGTTCCCACTCCACTACATGCACAACCATTTCATATCCCCAACAATAAAACACCTCAATCAACTTACAATTTTGAGGTATTGAAAAATGATTCACCAATTATCATTGAAGAACAAAAATCAGAGGAAGAAGAATTAGATAAGGTCAAAGAATCATGGATGTCTGTTGATGAAGAGAAGTTGTGGGAACTAGAGATTGAAAAGTTACATGCCTGCCTATCAACAGATTCTATAAATGAAGATCAAATATCTGAAGACTTGCATGACATGATAGCACGAAGCCAAGGAATACAAGATTACATTGATTCTTGGTTAAGGAGAGTCATCGAATCCCAATTCTCAATTCTTTAGTATCTTCTTACATCATCTCAATCAAGGAAATTGATCTCTCATATATGGGTATATATCAAAGAGTATATTTCAAATATGCGTATGATTTTATCTATCATCTTTAGTATTCCTAATTAGTGACAGTTAATTGGAATATTCAATTTTGTTGGTTTTACATCTATAGTTTGTAAATAAATAAAAAGTGAGCGAAGAGGGTCTAACTCACTTAAGTGAAATAAGACATCCACCTAGTAGCACAACATTGTGACTTAAGTGGGAGTCAAGGGTGGCCTAACACCACATAGAGGAGGGGGGCCTACATACACTCTAGAAGCTTCTGCAAGCTTCTGCACAGATGACGATGAGTATGTGGAGGAGAGAGAGGCTACGTTGGGTTTTAGAGGGAAACCAACATTATAAAATATGGAGGAGCATCCTCATTTGATTCATTCTTGAGTTGATGATTTTTGAGTGAGACATTTGTCTTCTTGAGCACGCTAGCTGTTTAGCCTGTCTACAACACTGTTTAGTGCATTGAGTGTCTCTGGTCAGAGATCTCGCCCTTAGCCCTGGGGGACTTCAAGTGTCTTCTCGGGAAAGGTTGGTTTTTCAGCATTTTGTGAGTGGTTTTACTGTTTGGGTTTGTTGTGGAGCTGGAGCTTATAGATACTGCGTAGAGGGGCGAGAGGGAGGACGCAGCAGACGGAGAGCTTCGAACAGTCAGAGGTGATTTAGCTCTAAATTTTGAGCAGTGGAGTCGCTCAGCCCACAAGAGCAAGCCGGTGGAGTTCGAGGTATTGTTTCACCATTTCTATCTAGCCTCTCGCGCAGCCTTGGGAGGCCACGCTGTAATTCACTTCAAGGAGGCATTTTCTCGTGATTACATTTTCTGGGTCGTTTATTTTTGGAGTGGTCTCCTGGATTTTGTTCGGGGCCAAGTCGATACATATGGCTCACAACTTCTCGCCATTTCGATAAGGGGATCGCACCTATTCTTCAAATTTCATCTCTAGTAGTAGTAGCTACACCCGCATTTTTCCAACACTCGGGACGCATATCATAGAGTGTACCATTTCCAACCTCTCTAAGAGTGTTTTTCACTTGACTTGAGCAAGATTAGGTGCCATCACTCGATCGCCTATCGTATCATTATATTTCTCAGATTAACAAAATGGCTCAACATTTCCTCTCTATGTTTTCTGGATGAGTTGTCGTATTTTCCATATTCTGTTTCTATGATATTATATGTCTGCTGCACAATTATTGTTTTTGAGCGTTCTAGTTCTATACCATTTGGTGTGTTTATCTTTCACTCTTATACATAGTCTAGAAAGGGCCAAGTAGCCTCTGGATCTCGTCCTCTTTTCAAAGGCGAAATATCCGGTAAATGCCCTCCCAGTCTATCTCTCGTTGGAGTTTTCTGTGTTTTAGATATATCCCCGAAATGGGATATTACAGTGGTATCAGAGCATAGTTCTGGCTCAGCCTGTGGTCTATGACATCAAGAAAGAGATCATACAGAGGAAGGGCGTATAGAGACCATGAGAGTAGGTTGGAGACCACCTACGAAGAGGAAGACTGTGCCCGGGTGGAGGACACAGATCAGGAGAGAGAGCCTATGACGGACGTAGAGCAGGACGAGCTCGTAGTAGATTTAAGGCTGAAAGAGCCGATGGAAGATGACACAGAGGCAAAACAGTTTGGAGAGGCACTCCTTAGGTCGGTGCAGGATTTAGCCCGATAGATTGAGGTGATGGGACAGAGGTTCACCGTTGTGGAGGCTAGACAGTGTGGGACTCCACGGGTTTTCCAGGTCAGAGAGGGATCAGGTACATCCCACCATTTGCCAGAGCAGGGTGCTACTCAGTGTGATACTCCTCAGCCAACGGCTTCACTTGCACCTACCCGCTCTACCATGCCCACTCTTTCTTGGGAGCTGATACAAGGGAAGAAGCCCAACAGGAGGCAAGGCCCAGGAACTTAAATGAGTATTTTGCAGAGTATCAGTCCTATGGGTAGGAGTTCATGGATGCTCTCACATTCAGAGATTTTGTGCAGCTCCAACGGGACATTAGACCCCGCGACCATCATAGAGGGCACCGACATTATCATGATGGAGATTCCCACCGTGCCTCTAGTAGGTTGAATTTTCCTACATTTGATGGATCATCAAATAGTTCGGCAAAGTCTTGGGTGCAAAAGCTGGATATCTATTTCCAGCTTAACCAGATGTCGGAGACGGAGGCCATCAAGGTGGCGACATTACATTTGGATGGTGAGGCCCAGGACTGGTGGTTCCATGGGATGGTTACACTCGAAAACTATACAGTGATGACATATGCCGAGTTTACCAGGAGGTTGATGGAGCGTTTTGACTGGAGGGATCTAGAACATCATTTTGCTGAGCTGACGAAGCTCAAGCATACAGGGAGCCCAGAGATATACATCACAGATTTCTTGAGGGTCTCGGGGATGGTGCCAAATCTATCTGTGACACGAACGATCTATATGTTTGTGGAGGGATTGACAGAGCCACTTCGAGGTCTAGTTTGATCTACTAGACCAGCTACACTCCAGGATGCTATCAGTAGGACCAAGGGCTTATAGGATGCATTGCCCAGGACGCGGACACCTTACCCCTGGAGACAGGGCTTCCAGCCCAAGGGGAAGGATGTGAGGGTTCCTCCTCCAAAGGGGAATTTGGGACGGGCTTAGATAGTTGATGATGCCAGGAGGGAATTGAGGAAGAAGTGGATGTGCTTCACCTGTCAGGAGCCGTGGGCACCAGGGCATAGGTGTGTTGCTAGCAAAGCACACTTCATTGAGGTCTTATCCAATGATAGCGGGGAAGAGGATGACGAGGATGATGAGGAGGTAGGAGATAGTCAGTCGGCCCAAGATCAATTGCTGCCTCCACCTCCAGGGACATGAGGTGTAGCTATTGCACCGACAGGAGGGGCCCTTGCAACTTTGCGAGGAGTTCCTAAGTATTTGACGCTGCATGTATGAGGGACAGTACGTGGCCAGTGAGTATCAGTATTCATTGATAGTATCGCAACCCACAACTTCATTAATGAACAGATGGTTGAGTGCAGGGGTATATCGACCGAGAGCTTTGAAGAGTTTTTAGTCTTGGTCCCAGGAGCCTAGATGATGCAGTGTGCCCGGTATGTTCCAGAGTTAGCAGTGACAATGGGTACTTACACTGTGAGTGATCACTTTTTCATTGTCAACATACTAGATACCAATGTGGTACAGGGTGTTCTGTGGCTGATTACTCTAGGCAAGCTCACCATGGATTAGGAGGCCTTAGAGATGGAGTAGGATGAAAAGAAGATCGGAAAGCATGAGAAGATCCGTGGGATGCATACTTACCCACCTCAGACAGTTTCGACACACCGAATGGAGGAAAACTTTTGGAAGGGAGACATAGAGTGGGCGGTTGAGTTGAGGGCATCAAAGGCAGAGACCACCGGTCGAACAGTTCATCCAGATATATAGGCCATCCTTGACAGGCATGAGGTAGTGTTTGGGGATATACCACTAGGTTGGCCACCAGATTGAGGGTTTGAGCACAACATTAATATTGAGCAGGGTATTCATGCGGTGATCACTACCCCCTATAGGCATCCCAAAGCCTATCGGGATGAGCTTGAGCGGACCATCCAGGAGTTGTTGGCTCTTGGACACATCAGATCGAGCACGAGTCTGCTTGCTTCTTCTATAGTGTTGGTGAAGAAGAGGAATGGCACCTTGCAGATGTGCATTGACTACAGGGCCCTGAACAAAAAGACTCTGAAGAATAGGTACCCTATATCCAGGATCGATGAGTTGATGGATGAGCTAAGAGGAGCTAAGTTCTTCTCAAAGATTGATTTGAGATCGGGGTACCATCACATTCGCATGAGGGAACAGGACATTCTCAAGACTGCCTACGTGTCATTATGGGCACTTTGAATTTTTGGTTATGCCTTTTGGGATGACCAATGCACCAACCACCTTTTAGTCTTGCATGAAACATATCTTCCACAGTCATCTGAGGAAGTTTGTACTGGTTTTCTTCGATGACATACTCATATATAGCAGGAATTGGGAGGAGCATCTCCAACATATAGAGGCAGTGCTACGCATCTTGGAAGGGCAACAGTTCTATGCTAAGCTCTCCAAGTGTGAGTTTGGGATGACAGAGATGTTGTTTTTGGGTCATATTATTGGAGTGGATGGAGTGAGAGTCCATGAGGCGAAGATTAGAGCCATTAGAGAATGGTTAGAGCTGAATAACGTGATGGAAATTCGAGGATTCATTGGGATATGTACTTATTACAGGAAATTCGTCAGAGGTTTCTCACAGCTTGCTACACCCCTTACAGATTTGATGAAAAAGGGGGCATTCATTTGGTCATATACAACGCAGCGAGCCTTTGATAGGCTCAAGGAGGTGATGAGTAGCTGCCCAGTGCTTACATTGCCAGATTTTATGCAGCCATTTGTCTTGGAGTGTAATGTGTCAGGAGAGGGGATCAGTGCAGTATTGTTGCAAGGGGGACACCCTATAGCCTTCAAGAGCCAGAAGCTCCTTCCGCACGAGAGGTTGTATCCTATATACAACAAGGATATGTTGGCCATCATGCATGCCTTGGCCAAATTCCGGCAGTATCTATTAGGGAATAGGTTCAGGGTGAGGACTGATCACAACAGCCTCAGGTTCCTTTTGGAGTAGAAGTAGCTACAGGAGAGGCAACAGAAGTGGATCAGTAAGATATAATCATATGACTTTGACATTGAGTATGTCAAGGGTAAGAATAACGTGGTAGCAGATGCCCTTTCATGTAGACCAGCTACGTTATCTCTTATGAGCCTGGATACAGATTTGAGGGCTTGAATTTTAGTTGAGTACTCCAAGGACAGATTTGCATGTGAGGTGCTAGATGGACTGGTGGCGCATGACAGGTACAGGGTGGTTGATGAGATCATCTATTACAGGGATAGGATCTTCTTGGCTAAGGGATCTCAGCTTTAGAAGAAGATACTCCAAGCATCACATGATTCTCCATTGGTAGGCCATCAAGGGTTTACCAAAACCTTCAGGGCCATTAGAGAGAGATTTTCTCATGGGAGGGCCTCAAGGAGGACGTACTCTAGCACGTCAGGGAGTGCGATGTTTGTCAAAGGAATAAGGGAGAGATGAGCCATCCCGTAGGACTTTTGCAGCCTCTTCCCATTCCGGAGGGGAAATGGGAGAGCATTTCGATGGACTTCATCACAGGGTTGCCCATGGTGTAGGACAAGGATTGTATTTTTGTCATCGTTGATCAACTGACAAAGTATGCACACTTTTTCGTCATATCCGTGCATTACACAGCAACACAGGTGGCTAAGCTATTCTTCAGAGAGGTTTTCAGGTTGCATGGTCTTCCTAAGACCATCATGAGTGATAGGGATAGCCATTTCATGGGCAGATTTTGGTAGGAGCTTTTCCAACTAGTGGGGACAGAGTTGACATCAAGTACCAGTTACCAACCACAAATGGATGGATGGACGGAGATGGTTAAAAACTGGCTGGAGGGCTACTTGTACAACTATGTCAGTGGGCAATAGCGAGCATGGTTGAGATGGTTGCATTTGGGGAAGTACTGCTATAACATGACACATCACATGTCTATTATTATGTCACCATTTATGCTTTGTATGGGTACCATCCTTTATCTTTTGCTGATGTGATGTTCGGTGCTAGTAAGGCTCCTAGAGCCAAGATTTGGATTCAAGAGAGTCAGGACATCCTCCGAGCTCTCAAGGACAATATGGCTCCAACACAGAACCAGCAGAAGCTGTATGCTGATAGAGGTCAGGTGGAGAGACATTTTGAGGTAGGGGACTTGGTCTACCTACGGTTACAGCCATACCGACAGTCATCGCTGATGTAGAAGGGGGTTGAAAAGCTCAAACCTCGCTTTTATGGGCCATACAGGGAGATACATAGGATTGGGCAGGTTGCATATGAGTTGGAGCTTCCCCAAGGCAGCAAGATCCACAACATTTTACATTTATCATGCCTGAAGAAGGCGCTGGGGCAACAGCTGACAGTAATAGAGGAGTTATCACCAAAAATGATGAGGGGCACTTGGTGTTGCAGCCGGAGGCCATTATTGATACCAGGGAGAGGCAGTTATGGAGAAAGACAGTCCGAGAATTCTTGGTGAGGTGAAAGAATTTGCTGGATGAGGATGCCACTTGGAAGAGCGAGAAGATTTTGTCGCATTCATCCCTTCAGTTGCTTGAGTACAAGCAACATTTTTCCAACGGAGACTATAATATTCCTAATTAGCGACAGCTAATTGGAATATTCGAGTTTATTAGTTTGCCGTCTATAGTTTGTAAATAAGTAAAAAGTGAGTGAAGAGGGTCTAACTCACTTAAGTGAAATAAGACATCCACCTAGTAGCACAACGTTGTGACTTAAGTGGGAGTCAAGGGGGGCCTAACACCATGTAGAGGAGGGGGGCCTACGTACACTCTAGAAGCTTCTGCAAGCTTCTGCATAGATGAGGATGAGTATGTGGAAGAGAGAGAGGCTACATTGGGTTTTGGAGGGAAACCAATGTTATAAAAGATGGAGAAGCCTCCTCATTCGATGCATTCTTTAGTTGATGATTTTTGAGTGAGACATTTGTCTTCTTGAGGACAGTGGTTGTTTAGCCTATCTACATCACTGTTTAGCGCATTGAATGTCTTCGGTCAGAGATCTCGCACTTAGCCCCAGGGTACTTCGAGTTCCTCCTCAAGCAAGGTTGGTTTTTCAACATTTTGTGAGTTTTTTTATTGTTTGGGTTTGTTGCGGAGCTGGAGTTTATAGAGACCACGCAGTCACTGTGAGAGAGGACGCAATCCATTGTGGAGGAGCTTCATATTGGGGTTTCTGTAGGTGATTTAGCTGGAATTTTGAGCATGGGGTCAGCCTTTTCCCATAGGACGCTTTTGGCGGAGTTTGAGGCAGTGCTTTAACTATTTCTATCTAGTGTCTGCGCAGAGCCTTGGAGATCAGCGTAATTCACTGGGGAGGCATTTTCTGTTGATTTTCGGGGTTGGTTATTTTTGGTATGGTCTTTGGATTTTTTCTGAGTTGTTGAGGAGAGGAGGTTTTTCGATTTTCATCTTATTCTGGTGAGGGGATCAGCCCGTAGTCTTCATCCCATTCTAGTATTAGTAGCTACATGGCAGTTTTCCAACAGCTGGGACACAATTCATAAAGCAGCCATTTCCAGTATTCTCTGAGAGTGTTTTCTCACTTCCCTTGAGCAACATTAGGTGCCATCACTCAAATCGCCTATTGTACTTCATTATATTTCTCAAATTACTAAAATGGCTCATCATTTCCTCTCTATCTTCTCTGGATGAGTTGTCGTATTTGCCGTATTCTCTTTCTATGATATTATATGTCTGCTGCACTATTATTGTTTTTTAGTGTTATAGTTCTATACCACTTGGTTTATTTATCTTTCACTCTTATACAAAGTCTGGAAAGGACCAAGTAGCCTCCAGATCTCGTCCTCTTTTCAGACGCAAAATATCTGGTAAATGCCCTCCCGGTCTATCTCTGGTTGGAGTTTGTCGTGTTTTAGAGATATCCCCGAAAAAGGATATTACATCATCCCATTACATACATGGTTCCATTGGAAGTATTAATATAGTTGAACAAGATTTATTTTTCAAGTAGAGTAGGACATATAAAAGAAAAAAGAAAAAAACTAAAGAGAAAAATAAGTCCTATTGTGAAAACCAGCTTGCTACCGCAATTGGACATGAGCTTTGCTTCAAAACCAGGCAACTGGCAAGCAAAGTTCACAATAAGTTTTGCAATTTCATGATGGTTTCAATCTATTAGTATGGTTATTCAAATCATTTTTTGGTCCGATGGTCGAGTTGGCTGATGTGCGATTCCTTAAGGCCCACCTTCCAACAGATCTTGTCCCATCGACCTCAACACTTTATCTGGGATCAAGATCAAATATTATTTGGAGTGCCTTGGAGCTTGCATACATCAATGGCAAGCCTCTTCGTTGATAACAATGGGAATACAACAATGTATCTTGATTGTCAAACCTTGCAGGAAACTCGACTTTGGCACATTCATTCATCCCTATCAAGATGCACTCAGGTACCTTGACACTCATTTACATTATCAGTGAGTTGTCTCACATTGGTTAATGATTTTCATCATTTATCAATAATCAAATGATTTCTTCCCATGCTTGACTTCAACACATTCATTCACATGGTAAGAATTGGACCATGAATTTTGGCTTCATGGAATCAACAACAACGTCTAGCAGTACATTTTATTGCTTTCTTCTAGCAGCATGTTCATCTTTTTGTCATTCAACAGTAGCATTATTGCACCATTAAACCATTTTTTCATTCAGTTCATTTTCAAGAAAAATAATAAATTTGGGACTCTTTCAGTCAATATGCATTATGTTTCATGGTTTCTACTTCAGTAGGCAGTATACAATTCAAATTATCAGTTCAAACTCGGAGAAAAACAATTTTCTGCAAAAAAAAATTACAACTACGAAAAGTGGCTGTTTCTACAACTATTGTTGTAGCTACCTGTTTTTGTTGTTGCCACTGTTTAGAGAGGAATTTTTGGCACAAATCTTGCAAGAGATTGGAGCAGAAATAAAAAATTCTGAGTTTCTGGGTTTTCTCAAAATATGATAGTTTGAGTAAAACGTGGACAAAATTAAAAATAATCAGTTTTGAAAGGCATTTCAAGTGGGTTTCTAAGGTAGATTTTCATTTTTCACCATTATGGACATATTAGGACAGATTTTGGTATTTTTGCACAGCAACATCTTTTCTTCATCAAAATGAAATTCTAAGAGCATGTGGAAGTAGAAAAGGTAAAAATACATAGTTTCCCTTTTGAGTCACTCAATTTGGCCTTAAAATGAGTTCGTGGAATAATTTTTTTGTTACAACATTGGGCAGCGTGAAGGGTGAAACATGGTAGAAATTGATTTGATCATAAGTTTCAAATCATACATTCGTTGGACTTGAAATTTTTATGGTAAATGAATTGATGTAGAGTAAATGAACTTATAAAATTTCAGAAAATTTCAGTGTTTATTTTTCAATAAATTGGCCACTTTTACCTGCAGCCATTTCTCATTTTTTATGAGATCCGTGCAACCATAGGCTGAGTGTTTTTGTGGAAATATGCATAATATTAATGGTAACAACCTCAAAAAAAATCAGGAGAATCCATTGTACCATTTGAAATAAATTGCAAAATTCATTTCGTTTTACACGTTCACTCCATCTCAATCCACTTCATTCCATTTCACAAGTCATATTACACTTTCATTCCATTTAATTTCACATCCATATTCCATAGCCATACTTCATTTCTTTTTACAGAGAACATTTTGCAGTTGTTTCTATTATGCAACCACATCTTATTCAACAGTTCTGACATGATGATTGCAAGGGATTAAAGATATGTTTTTTTTAAGACCACCGTGCTACAAAGAGTACCTACGAATCAAGATCGAAGAAAACAACAAAAAAAACAGTTAATTTCTGAGGTAAAGTCTAAAAAATTATTTTTAATAGCAAGGTTAAAAACATGAATCATGTATAATATGGATATCATATGTTTCCTTGAAAAATAATCATTTGATTTGATTGCAATCTCTATCATACCACATATCAACCATATCCTCCACATCCCCAATACAATCTCTTGTCAACATTTCTCCTCAACATAGTCCTAAAAATTCTCCAATTCATAATTTTGAAGGTAGCCCTAGGAGAATATATCTAGGCATAGACCCAATGCAACAAGAGAATATATGATTATGTAGAATCACTAGAGGAAAAAAGTGCATCAATGAACCCAAAACTTTCTGTCAATCCACAAGAACCTCTAGTTGATGCTCTCAAGAAGGATATCTATGAAATAGAGATATTGAACAGACATATCAAACAAAAGAATAAGACCTTGAAGGAGCAACAAAAATTGGATAAGGAAATTCATGATAATACTATTTTGCATCTAGGACTGTGGTATAAGTAAAATAAGAAATTGAAGACGAAGAACAAGTTATTGAAAAGAGCAGTCATTAACCTCAAGCTCTAGCTTCTTATGAGAAGGCCTAGAATGACAGTCACTTCAAAAAAGAACAAAAGAAAAAAGTTAGACGTGCTAACAGAGGTATAAGAGAAAATGCAGTAGTGGAGAAGAAGTCAC
The DNA here is from genome assembly GCA_034641835.2 of Pinus albicaulis. Taxonomy (NCBI): domain Eukaryota; kingdom Viridiplantae; phylum Streptophyta; class Pinopsida; order Pinales; family Pinaceae; genus Pinus; species Pinus albicaulis. The sequence continues at coordinate 181,833,286 of CM076580.1, forward strand.
ATTTTTGGAAAATTGCATGAGGAAATGCAATGATTTTGCAGTGGAGGTATGTTGAACCTCATATTTACCCTCTCTTTAACAGATTTTCTCACCTTTCCATCACTTTCTCATAAGATCACAAACCCTAATCAATGAAAAATGCTATGTTTTGTCTTAAGGATGCATTAAAATGATTTCCATATTATTTTTTCAAGATCTTTCTATTTGGATATATTTTTGCAATTTAGCTACAAAATGGAGCCTTTTTTGTAGCTAATTATGTGTTCTGTAGCCACTCTCATGGTTTAGAAAGTTCTAGGTGTCAACTAAGGAATTGGGCCACATAGGTGTTTCTACAATGATGCCTACATGGATTCTATCCTACTCACTCGGTCCAGATCGACTGAAAAGTGAGCCTAAACTCATGGTCAATGATGGAGTCAAAGTATGTTATCCAAAAGCAGTAGGACTCTTGTTTTTCTCCAACAGTCCTATTGCAATTCTGAATTCGAATTAGCAAGAGTCCAACAGTCCTATTGCATGTATAATTAGAATTAACCACCTGTAGCAAGTATATCTCATAATCAGTTATATAATTTCCCTTTAAATATCGGTTGTACAAGACCAAAAGGGCCATGCAGAAATTAAGTGTTAAACTCAGGATTTTTGTTGATATTCAGTATTCAGATTTCACTTTATCATAATAAGAAGTTCATGATTGCTTTATTACATACTTAATCAGCTAGCAGCTCAACCACATCAGTTGCAGAGGGCCATTGCAATCGAAAGAGGTTTTTTTTTTCATTTTGTTGTTTTTAGTTTAATTTCAGCAATTGTTTTTAGTAATTCTATTTTCAACAGTTCTGTTTTCTAATTAGGTTAATATTTTATTTCATTTTTTAATCAATAAAAAAATGATAAATTACAATTGTGTAGACTTACTCTTCTAAGATTTTCGTGAAAATATAAAACTCTGTTTTCAAACCGAATTAAAGATTGAAGAGATAAGAATACATAGTTGCTTATTTTTATTGTTTTGTCCTTTATTCCTTTAGAACAAAGTTGTCAATTACTGTGTTAATAAAGATGTTTATAAAATCCATTTTCAATATGTTGATCCTACACTAAATGGTTAAATATCTCACACATATAGTGGTTGAATTTACCTTTCACATTGTAATTTCCTTTCCGAAGGATAAGGTATAATTGATTTCTCCTAAAGCATCTCAAGAGGATAAAAAATTTACATTTGAATGTTGCAGAAAAGTCAATTGTAAATTTGTTGATTTTAGTTAAATCTTACATTCTTTTCCTTTCAATACCCTCACTTAATTGCAAACAAAAATATTCATAAAAAGCATTCTGGAAGAGATTGATCTGATCATGTTTCAAGGTGGAATGGTTGAATGATTAATTAGTGCAATTTCTGAGTTATATTTCTGTAGATTTTACTTAGTTTTCTAGCTCAACAACTGTAATTAGTTACCTAACACTATCTCAAGAATATCACTCTTCACAATTGAATATTGGAAGTAACTAAACATACATTAAATTTTTTCATTGCATTCTTTGCTTACTATTTTAGGACATTAGCAGATTAAAAGTACAAATAGTTGCTTAACACCATCTCAATAAGGTGATACCTAATCATTGAATCTTCAAGTAACCAGAGGTACACTAGTTGTTTCATTTTCTACTTTCACTTCAGATAGGAATTGTAATTTACAATATTAGTTATAGAATTAGATCCATGGATTAGGACTAATGATTTGATAAGATATATGCTTTGTTTTCCAAATTAAGTTCTAACTAGCCCATAGTTTTTGGTTTGTTTTATGAAAATTAGATTGACTTAGGTACACTTCTTTTTCTTCCTTCTTAAAAATCATTAGATTCCTTTAACTCTTTTCATACTTTTAGATTTAACATTCTTAACAATCAAAACAACAAAACCCCCAAAAAAACATAAAATGCATACAACGAATTAAGAAATAGGCTTCTAGCATATATAGTGCACCGCACTTCACAAGATTACTAACCTCGATTGATAATTTATGTAATCAGTTTAGGACACTAAATTGAGTAAACAATATTTATTACCTTTGTGTGGCTGTGAGAATGCCAAGGAACAAAATCCATAGTTTTAGAGATTCTACAAAGAGTAAATTCTCCCTTTGAGGAGGCTACCCCTCAAGTAATTTTTGTATAAGATTTGAAGCTCTAGAGGAAAGTGAGTATTTCAGAAATGATTCTACCTATTATTTAAATTTACCATGTTTCATGTATGAACACTTTTGAATATTAATAAAAAGGATACCTTCATTCTCAGTCTGATTTAATTTAAAGGGAATTATGTCCCCTCAAATAATGGCCCAACCTAGGTGCTCAAACCCCCTTCTTGTACATTTATTTTCCAGGCATTTAGTTTATTTGCAATTTTTTGTGAATATTATCTATGAGAAAATTATTGTCTTTGTAGTGTTTATAAATGAGTTATTTTCTGAGTTTATTTATGTTCCTTGTTTTGATAAACACAAAAATAATTTCATGTATTCAATGGTAGTCTTTATTTCAAATTCAACTCTTCCTTTCCATTAATTTTTTATTTCCTGCAATTACTAGTTTAGTTGTTGTTTAGACACCTTTATTTTATCAGTTAGCCATTCAATTTTCTTTCACATAGATATGTATTTTTCCATAGGAAAAATAAGTGTTATTTCCATGAATTTGGTTACCTAATAACATTAAACCTTCACCTACTATATTACATCTCTGAAAATTATCAATGAGCTAAATTTTCCCTATTCGAGCTATAGGAAACCACCAATTTTTTCTCTCCCTTCTACATTGAGTTGATTCATTGAGTGTGTCTAAGCTTGGTAAGGACCTATTTTCCCTTCCACAATATTTCCACACTTCAAACCACACATAGAGTTAGTAAAGTTTCTCTCATATGTTTCCTATAGAAAAAGAATATCATCCTGTAGCAATATGTGTGTTGCCTTAGAACGCAATATTTAGACCAACAACTCTTCTGTCATTCCTCAATACTTTACAGTGTTTGTTATACCCTCGAGATGGATTTTATTGGTTCACAGACCCTTAATAACTTTTCCCTAATAGTTATGAATTTATTTCTGCAATGAGAGTTTGGTATTTTTATGTCTTCTTTTATCTGCAAAATTGATAGTGTAGGATTCATTTTCCTCCAACATTCTCAATTTTTTTCTTTTCTTTCTTACAAATACCATATTTTTATTTTAGTCACTTGCTTTCTTCGAGTAGCATAGACTTAATTTCTTCAAAATAGACTACAATTACTTCTTGTAATTTACCTTACTGCAATTAGAATAGAGCTTACCTTCTTTCGTTTAATATTATCTAGTAGAATAAAATCCCTTTTAGTTATTCCCTTCTTGCAAATTATACTAGTTTTATTTACTATTAATTAACAATTTCCTGTAGCATAGTGGTTTCTGTACATTTTGGTTTATCTTTAGTTGCAATGTATCAAAGAGAGTAGAATATATTACTTGATGTACATATAGTATTGATACTTATTTATTTTGTACGAACCTCAAGTTGATAATTAAATTTGAGGACCTCAAGGGTTCCAACATTCTTGTTCTAATACTAAGGGACAACAATTTTTTATGTCATTGCGAGCGGGGTGTCAAAGTCAGTAATATTTTCTTCTCTAAGTTGATTTATTTTCATTCCATTTCCTAAAAAAAATTAAACACACAAAAAGTTACATCAAAATTTCTATTTATAAAAAAATGCAAAAAATATCATTTATTTTGTGCATCATAGAGCTAGGGATAAATTAGGTAAATTCATACCTAAAACCCCCACTTCTACAAACAACCTAGATTTATTTTTTGGAAATTTTTGGCCTGACACACTATCTACGGAGGATTTTCATACCTTCTTATGTGAGAAACCAAATATTCTTGAGAATCCTATATGAGGAGAGGAACCCTCATCACCTGTTGAAAATATGGATTGAAGTAGGCAACCTCATGTATTTCCTATCAAGGATACAAATGGGGATTCTAAAATAAAAAATATCATCCCCACTACTCTTCCACACTTCCATGGAATAACTTATGAGGACCATGACAGCTTCATGTTTCATTTTTTTGTAATATACATGACATATGAATTTACATTTGACGATTAAAGACTCAAATTATTTCCTTCTACCCTCAAGGATGCAGCCTTATGTTGGTTCATGAGTTTAGTACGAGATATTACTACATGGGCCCAGATGTAGAAAGTATTGAACACCAAATACATGGACTATTTCAGTGTAAGGGATGCAAGAGTGTAAATGTTCAGAATGACCCTAGAGCTCGATGAATCACTATAAGACTTTGAAGAAATATTGTGGCTGAGCTACAGGAAGGATAACCACACCCTTGATATGGATTGAATGAAGATATTTTTTCTTTGGGGGGTCATATAAGAGTTTATGGAGACCATAAATAAGCTGTATAATAGAGATATTTATCAAATCAATTATGAAGACACTAAAACAATGTTCAAAAACTACACTAGAGATGCAATAAAAAGAAGTAGATCTAACCATGGTTTGGTATGTACTCATTCATCTTCTACTTTAGTTATTACGAATGAAATATAAATTGTAGATTAAAGCTTCTGTAATCTTGTGTAATAGGATTGAAGAGCTCAACGTTTCAGGTGAACACTTCACCCATCTTCAGGAGGATGAAGCTAAATGTAACATGAAATACTACACATTTTTTTATTTTAGATGGACGCATTGCATATTAAAAAAAAACAACAGGAGTCAGAATGGTAATTAGCTCTTTTTGTTCCTTAGATGCACCAAGACGAAACCTGGGAATGAGTGCCCGTAAAATGTAATATAAACATGCTAATTGTGAAGAAAACCATTCAACTAATAATATCCCATCTCTTCTAGGCCTCAGATAATTGTATCAAGGAGAAGGAGGCGTGGAGAAACCTTTATTTGTCAACCAGATGAGGTCATAGGGCTCTAGGCCATATCAACAAGTTATAAACCATCCTTCCTCTTTGAATTCAAGTTATAATGCACCTTTTGAGTCTTGATATCCTCCTAACATCCTACATTAGCCTATGCTTACTCCTTGGCACTATCCTCCTTAGCCAGTCATTTCCCCTTTTAAACCATACTAGTGTCAACCTCCATAATGGGGTAATCCATAATCAATATGGAGGCCTCAAGTATACCAACCACTTTCCATAATGCATCCACATCCTCAAACATAACTACCCAAAAATAATTCACCTAAACATTGACGAATGAGTGCTCAACCAAATCTGACACCAAACAATAAGTAGGCCCCACAACTACATAGTGAAGTGACATCTTATCCTACCTATGTTGTAAAATTCCAAGAAACCAACTTTAGGTATAGGAACGTACTTCCTAATTCTCATGCAATTTCTCTTGCATAAAATGTTAAATAAAAGAAGGAATAAAGCACTCTTTAAGCCAAAAAACCTCCCTATACTGAAAGGTTGATACATCCTAAGAAACACATCCCAAAAGAAGCGAATTTTTTTGGAGAATTTAAAAATTTATGGGTCAAAATCCCCCTACTATAATCCATCAATTATTTTCCCATATATAATACATTCATTAAATAATACTATTGTGATAGGCTAGGAAGGAAGATGAAATATTCCCCGACAATAAATGTCTTGTGAAACTAAATAGTTCAATGCTTGGGAAGGTCATCATCCCAAAGTATTTGTATCCTAGCAACCTATGATCTAAAATTAATGTATTAGTTTTTTTTTTCTAAGGGTATTTCAGTCTTAAAAACATCTACATAATTGGTTTGTTAGTTTTCATAAGGATTATGGAGTTTTTCCATGAATTATAGATGAAATTTAGTGACTTAGAAGAATAAAATAAACCCAAATAACACTAAAAAACAATGTAAAATAGAGAATTAAGTCACCACATGAATTTTACACAACATGCATGATGAAGCAGTTCACCACTCCTAGAATACATCTGTTGGTCAAGATCTTAATGGGTTGTCCATCTTTCACTATGCTCAAAATTTTCCTATTACATGTAGTTAAAGTCCTCTAATGGTCGTTTTATCTGCACCAATGGCTTCAGAATGCTCTAATTAGTCAAGAATTACTCTTCATTCCCTTAGAATGGTCCAAAATTGAGCCTGCTACAATTTTGCCCAATATCTCCTAGGAAAACTCCGCTAAATGTGGAGAACTCCAGTTAACTCGAGTTAAATTGGGGCTGACCACCAAATTTGGCATGCCCCTATCTTCTCTGCCTATTAAGCGGCACATTAAATATTACGGTTAGGGTGGTGGGAACATGCACACCCACAACTGTTAAGTGGCTTTACCGGAACACATCGGAATATAATTGAGGAGTTTATTTACATACATACGTGAAGCAACCAACAACGATTTTTATAAAATAACACACAAAATCTTAAATATATTTACATACACATGGAATAGGGTTCTAGTGTCCCAAAACATGCCAACCAATCATAACACATCACAATCTCTCACCCGCAATTTTACCACCCTATTGATATCGATAAACCATAACTCTTGCGAAGTGCGCTCGTGCGCAATGCCAACACGTGGCATTACCTCGTCGTGTCACAGATTTCAAATATTTCCACGTCGAAAAAAATTTACCTTGTGAAATATTAATGATATCCATTAATATTTGTGAAATATGACATCGCAGCACATCGTCCGTCGTTGATCTACGTCTGATCTAACGGTCCTCATGTACTCTCCCTTCTTTGCATCGCAAATTATATGGTTTAGTTATGATGTCATCCTAACCATCGATCTATTTCCTTTCAGATATGAGATCTAATCCTTTCCATTCATTCTTTAATCTCCTTCATTCTACAACTTTATCTGCATATCCATTCGTCCTTCACTCAAAAATTTGTTGATGGATTCTGGCATATTCGATCAGAACGCAATATATTCCTCATAGGACATTTATTTTTTGAACCGTCTGCGGTGTCGGAATCAGTTAGATGAGATCTACGCAACCATCTTGGTTTCAATCCAATCCTGTAATTTTTAATTTTGAGCAAAATTTATAAACTCCTAATCATTCCTCCCAATTGGGAAGCTTTTGGACCCCAAAAGACTTGATTACCTATTCAATAGATGAGGGTACACCTCCCTCACCTTTCCAATCTCCATCCATTTTTCCTTGCTTGGTTTAGTTCCTTTGAACACAACTGGAAGGTAGACAACACTTCCCCTCTTTGATGCTCTGGTCCTCCTGTAAAGAATTGTATCTTCTTTGAGCTCATACAGAAATTCTAGTGAGAAATATTCAATAGAAGGTAGTTGAACATCACTTTCTTGATAATCGAACAAAGGAGTCTCATACAAGCGTAAATTTTCAACATTAACAACTGAATACATTTCCATGTAAGAAGGAAAATTAATTTGGAATCCATTATTACCAAAAAAAATTATGATCTTGAAAGGACCATAGCGAATGGGTTTGAGTTTTTTACCTTCCCTTTTCATTCTTTCTTTGCTAATGTGCAACCATACCTCATATCCCTCTTGAAACTTGTGATCAACTAGGTGTTTGTATGCCTCTTTTTGTATTTGATTTGACTTTTATAAAGTTGTTCTTGAACTTGTTGATGTATCATCCGAATTTAATTAATGAACTTTCGAGCCTTATCAATATCACTATGGCCATCAATTGCTATATCCTTCCCAAAGATGAAGTCTAATGGAAATTTTGGAAAATAACCAAAGCATGCTTCAAAAGGTGAGGTTTTTGTTGAAGTGTGCTTTGCCCTATTGTAAACATGTAATGCAATTGTTCATCCCACAAATTAGGATATTTTTGCAATATCCTGTCAATAGATGCACAACTATTATGTTCACCACTTCGGTTTGTCCATCGGTTTGTCGATGAAAAGCGGTACACTTTTTTAATTTTGTGTTCATCATTCTCCATAGATTTGACCAAAAACTCCCAATGAACCTGGAATCCATATCAATAAAAATAGAAGTGGACAATCCAAAATGAACCCAAATATTTTGAAAATAAATTTTACCAGTATGTTCAGTAGTAGCGGTCTGCTTACATGGCATAAATCTACACATTTTATTGAATCTATCCACAACTACAAAAATATATTCATGTTTCTTTCTTGAAATAGGTATACCTCTAACAAAGTCCATGGAGACACTGTCCCATTTCCTTGATGGTACCGGTAGCGGAGTGTACAATCCAAGCTTCCTATTACTAGGTTTACTTGTTTCACATGTAGAACAACCTCTTATAAAATGTGACACACTATCTATCATGTGAGGCCAATAACAATACCTCTATAGATGCACCGCTGTTTTGCTCACCCCAAAGTGTCCAACAATAAGAGAATAATGAGCTTCTCTCATGACACTTAGCCTCTCTCCTTATGGAATACATAGCTTTCCCAAATGAAACAACAAATAGTTATGCATGTGACAATATCTTTCTTCAACTTTATTCCCTTCACTCAAACTCACATACACATCTTTGAAATCAACGTCATCTGCATATTGTTCTATGTAACTCTCATGTGCAACAAAATAAATTTTAAGTAAAGTAGAAGCATTAATGATTGGTCTCGAAATCATATCTGAAATTTTATTGAATATACATTTTTCTTACCTTATAACCAAGTGAAATTTTTGAAGAAATTTGTAATATCCCAAAAGGGAGAATGCAGTAATACTTCACACAATATAAAAACTTGCAGCAAGATAAATAATAAATCTTAATACAACATCAGAATTTACAGAGAATCTGAGCCATTTTATTATATTGGAGAAGAATCAGTTACACCATGTAAAAGATATGAGTAGATCTAGCTAAAGAGATGGTTTATAAGTACCCAGAAAAAAAGCTACAATAGGTACAACATAACTATAGAGGCACTTAAGCAAATATTGCGTTGTCCCTTCAGTAGATTATGAACATATAGTTGCAGGCTGAAAATGAAAATGCAGATATACTCAAAACTGAAGCTTAGATGATGCCAAGATTCAAGATCTGGCCAATGTGATGGATTCCCAAGATAACCCAGAAAGGATTTTCCAGATCCGCAACTTTGGAAAAATCACCTCCCTAGGGTTTGATCCTTGATCTATTGGGAAATACAGATCTGAATCTAGAACTAACAAATATATGGCTGAAATGTGATATCATATTAGATCTAAGCTTGAAGGGCTGATCCCTTCTTCAGATCTATGAGCTAGAAGCTCTAGATCTAGCTTCTCAATCCTCCAATGATGATTACAGCTGCTGCAACAAAACTGACTCTAGAAACTGCACTTTCATGGAAAGAGAGGCCTTATGCCTGCTACAAAATGATGCAATAATCTCTAGGATGATGGAAACATTGATGTCAATGTTAGGGGATGATCCCTCATAGGATTGCTAGCTGAAATACTAGCAACTCCCTTCCTCCCTTTAGATCTGCATGATAGATAGTGTACTTCCTAAAGGAAGTACTACTACTGGGAGGTTAATAACTTCTGGCCTAATGCCTGATCTGCAATGAAGCTCTAGGAATATTATCTTTAAGCCCAAGGTGGTAGTAATAAACCATCACTAGTTCTCTAGTTGAATTATTGAAGACAACTTCCTCCTTCCAAACTAATCTTTAGAAATCTGCAATTTCTGAATATGAGTGTTCTGCAGAAGTAGGAAAAGAAGATGGCACTTAAATCCTAATGTATAATGAAGTAAAATCCTCTTTCTAGAGTTGCTATAAGAAATGGGTGGGATTATCGACCAGGAACACTCTGTGTTAGACAACACCTGCAATCTCTACTAAACAGCCCAAGAAAGAAGTGGAATGTCACATGACAATTCTAGATCTCAAAAAAACTTACATCAAGAATAATTAGCATCCCCTCATCCTTGCCTTCATATTATTTATATAACATTTGAGGCTTCCCAAGCTTTGGCCCTCATCTAGACTGCATTTTCACATTTGGACAAGATCCTCCAAGTTGGACTGTGTTGTTTGACCAAATCAACCATCATGTCTAGGTGCAATGTACACGTTCCATCAAGTGTGCCTTGTTGGCACAACATCCTCCATCACTTTATCATGAATGTTCCATGATATTTGATATATTCAAGATCTTAGTTGACTGATTCATCCTCTGTTTGATCCCTTCAAGATCTTAGTTGACTGAATCAACCTCCATGATCTACCTCATTAATGAGACAGGTTCTCCAATTTCATTCACATTAGTAGTTTCTCAACTACCTTGTTATGCAGATCTAGGTTAAATTAATCCACATTCACACATAATAAAGTGGATATTTATTCGTATTTAGGATTGTGGGTCCCTCCACCCTTTTATTTAGTTAATTCATTAAGAAAATCAAGGACTCTAATATTCCAAATATGATGTGAAAAATTGGGAATATTACAATCCCCCGTGGAAATTTTTTTATTTTCCCCAAGAAACTCCAAAAGTATATGCAGAGCCATCTATTCCCCTCCAAATGGCATCCACATAAGGAAGGCTTCCTCCTTTTGCTGCAAATGGTTATGCATGTTTGGTTCCAAAGTTGTCTTTTAAAAACATAAAGAATGACTTCTAATTGTATGGTTAGATTTCCACCCTCCATCATGAAGTACCAAGTGACAACCATATGATGTCCAACATCATCGTTAATACATGAGGTGCATAAAATAAGATGGTTCTCTTCACAAAGGAAAAGCTCCATCACACAATACATTTCTCCATCCCAAGTTTCATGAATTTGATTGAGCATTGATATGCTCTCATACTTAGCCCTGTTGGCCTTTTTGGATCCAAGCATTATCCCAACATTATGAAAAAGAAGAAGGAATGGAGCTATATGGGTAGACAAATATTTCAAACCATATTCTCCTAAGGGTAACCAAGGGGGTAAGCCCCTTTGTTGCCATCATCCATCTCCTCCATGTAAGATGGACAAGCCAAACTCCCCCAAAAGAAACCAAAGCAACAAGAGATCTTGTTGCTTCCTCTCCTCCTCATGTGCATCTTAGAGAAAAAACATACTAATGGAAATATGGAATGTCACATCAGCCCAATACAAAGAGACATCATCAATTCACATCATGAGAGCATCATGCCAAGATTTACCCAAGACAAAACACATAGACATAGGAGATGTCATGTGGTGGCCAATCTCTCTTAAGTGAAACCAAAATGAACATGCCTTCTTTTACTGCATTCTTTCATTGATACACAAGGCATGAATCAGAAAAATATGAGCTATTGTGTGGTAACCATACTCACCCAAGAGCAGCCAGTGCAACCATGCCTCCTTTTTCATTTCATAAGTGTTCTTAAAGGCATGGATCAAAGAAATAGGAGCCTTTGGGCAATGGCAAGAACCTCCCAAGGGAAACCAACGTAACCAAGCTTGCTGGCCCATGTAAATCTACAAGTGGTCATGCAACCCCTTACTTATCTTCTTCATCCACTCACCCCAATATGGAATATGAGTGATGTGTTGCATAATCATGGTATCCTCCCTTTGTAGAATACCATCTTCCCAAAACTGATGAAGAACTTTTCACTCCATGAAATGTTGAAGTGCACCTCCAATGAGATCTCTTAATAGGACCCTCTTCTCATCCATGGCCTTCCAAAACCAATGATGTTCTTGATCCGCTGTAGGTAGAATTTTATCTTTGAGCTGCAAGGTGCTCATTGAGAAAGTGTCACCAAGAAAGCAGAAAAAATTTCTCATATCTAGATCTCTACCATTCATCATATTGTCCTCCATTGCTTCATGAGTGAAGCTACCTTTAGAATTCTCCAAGAATAATGGGGCCTCATCATTATCACTGCTTCTAGGTGATAGTGTTGTAGATCTACAAGGTAATACATAAATTGTCTCAAAGAAAGGTACAATACTAATATCACAACCAGTCATTGTACAGAGGTTTATGTTCATCCCTTCTGAAATTATACACTCTAACTAAAGAGGTTGAATGTAGCTCATCCATGAAAAAATGGGATAGCTCTTCATATCCTCCTTGATTAGATCAAGGGTCCTCTGCACTGTGATATGTCACCGCTTCAGATAAGAACTATGTTCTAACCCTTGGTTATGCATTGGCCCTGATGGCATGTCCCCATATGTTTCAATAAGGTTTACTAAAACAATAGGTGATGAATGTGTGTGCATACCTTTGATCAACTAATATGTGGGAATCTCTTGATAGAACAAAATAGTTCCTCCAACCGGGACAATAGTGCCTCCAACCACTGGTAAGAGAGATGGCTGCTCTTCTTCCAATGTACCAGTGCTGGAATCTTCCTCCTCTCCCTCATGCACCTCCTAAATCATGCATGGGACTCTATGCGTCAAGAGCTCCAGACCACCTTGCAAAGTTGCAAGTGTCTCTTCTTTGGATACCAATACTTTTGCAGCTGGTGGTGAATGTAGTGACTCCTTGTCTAAAGTGACAAGATTGACATCCTTCTTGGTCTCCTTCTCATCAAACTTCTTCCTCAACTTGTGAAATAAATATGAATATTTAGTCACCATTGCATGCTCCATGTGACCAAATCACCAATCATTGGCTTCATTTAAAAGATGAATTGCTGCAATTTGGACAACCTATTCTTCAGCTACAGGATCTAGCCTGAAAAATGGATCTAACTCTCTCCTCCAAGCCTTAATAGTGGTTGAGGAGGATCCATCAAATGTAGGAAAATAGAATATATTATGCCTCTTCCTTCTATTACTGCTATAGGATCCTCTTCCTTCTTTGATTTTGAAGAATTTTTGGAGAGCTAGCTTCTCCTTGAATGCTCTAGACTAGGCCTTGTACTCTTCAAGATATAGACTAAGAGTCTCATGAGTCTCAGATTCATTCCTTCCTTCATTTCTACACCCTTCATCTTCATCAAAGAAAGTGGGCATAGTGGATCTATGAGGATATCTAAGATTCTCTAGTTTTCTTCTTTGCTGATAGGAAGTGTTGGGGCCTTCCTCATCACATCTTCTTCTTGGATCTTCTTCTTGCCTTTCCTCTTTTATTTGATAGACCTCCTTGGAGAGATATTGCATAGATCTATAGAAATGAGGCAGAATTTTCTTCCTGCATGATAGATCTCATCTATCTGCTTCTTCTTAGATGAAAAAGATGAATTTTCCACAAGCCGAGCCCGAGATCATGCTCTGATACCGCTGTAGTATCCCAGAAAGGAGAATGCAGTAATAATTCACACAATATAAGAACTTACAGCAAGATAAACAATAAATCTTAAGACAACATCAGAATTTACAGAGAAGCTGAGCCATTTTATTATATTGGAGAAGAATTAGTTACACCATGTAAAAAATATGAGCAGATCTAGCCAAAGAGATGGTCTAGAAGTACCTAGAAAACAAGATAAAATAGGTACATCGTAACTCGAGGGGTACTGAAGCAAATATTGCATTGTCCCTTCAGCATATTATCAACATATAGTTGTAGGCTAAAAAGGAAAATGAATATGTACTCAATATTGAAGCTTAGATGATGCTAAGATTCAAGATCTGTCCAATGTGATGGATTCCCAAGATAACCCAAAAAGGATTTTCCAGATCTGTAACTTTGGAAAAATCACCTCCCTAGGGTTTGATCCTTGATCCACTAGGAAATACAGATCTGTAGCTAGATCTGACAAATATATGGCTGAAATATGATATCATATTAGATATAATCTTGAAGGTTTGATCCCTTCTTCAAATCTATGAGCTAGAATCTCTAGATCTAGCTTCTCAATCCTCAAATGATGACTGTTGCTGCTGCAACACAACTGCCTCTAGAAACTACTCTATGAGGCAAAGAGAGGCCTTCTGCCTACTGAAAAATGATTAAATAAGCTCCAATATGATGGAAAAATTGATGGCAATGTGAGGGGATGATCTTCACAAGATTGCTAGCTAAAATACTAGCAACTTCCTTCCTCCCTTTATATCTTGAAGATAGACAGAGTAATTCTTGAAGGAAGTATTGCTTCTCAAAGGTCAGTAACTTTTGGCCTGATTCCTGGTCTGCAATGAAGTTATGGGAAGCTAATATTTAAGCCCAAGGTGACAGGAATAAACCCTCACCATTTCTCCAGCTGAAGTACTGAAGATAGCTTCCTCCTTCCAAACTGATCTTCAGAAATCTGCAATTTTTGAATATGAGTGTTCTGCAGAAGTAGGAAAAGAAGATGGCACTTAAAGCCTGATGTATAACGAAGTAAAATCATCTTTATAGAGCTGCTCTAAGAAAGAGGTGGGATTCATGACCAGAAACACCCTCTGCTAAACAACACCTGCAATCTCTGCTAAAGAGCCCAAGAAAGTAGTAAAATGTCACATGACAATTCCCGATCTGGAAAGATCTTACATCAAGAAATAAGCAGCATCCCCTCATACTTGCCTTAATCTTCTTTAAATAAAATTTAAGCCTTCCCAAGCCTTGTCCCTCATTTAGACTACGCTATCACATGTGGACAAGATCCTCCAAGTTGGATTGCGCTAGTTGACCAAATCAACCATCATGTCTAGGTGCAATGTAAACCTTCCATCAAGTGTGCCTTGTCAGCACAACATCCTCCATCACTTTATCATGAATGTCCCATGATCTTGGACATCTTGAATATCGTAGTTAACTGAATCATCCTTTTTTTTTCCCTTCAAGATATTAGTTTACTGAATCAACCTCCATGATCTATCTCATTAATGAGACAAGTTCTCCAATTTCACTCATATTAGTAATTGCTCAACTACCTTGTTATGCAGATCTAGGCTAAATTAATCCAAATTCACACACACAAAAGTGGATATTTATTCATATTGAGGATTGTGGGTCCCTCCACCCTTTTATTTACTTAATTCATTAAGAAAATCAAGAACTCTAATATTCCAATTATGATGTCAAAATTTGGGAGTCTTACAAAATCCCATCCACCTGCAATGTCTTAATTGCTGCAACTTTGTTTTTCACTGCAAGTACTATAATGGTTGGTGATCGGTGTGTAAAATAGTCTCTTTACCCATCAAGTAGTGTTTCCACTTCTTCACACTTTGTACCACCACATAATTCTTTGTCATATGTAGGATAATTAGTCATACCACCATTAAAAGTTTATGAATTAAAGGCGATAGGCTCACCATGCTGCAACAAGATTGTGCCCATGGCATATTTACTAGCATCGGTTTGTATCTTGAATGGTTGTCTCAAATTTGGTATTGCAAGGATAGGAGCTGAACTGATCTTGTCTTTTAAAGATTTGAAAGCTTATTTCTGTTTGGATCCCAATTCGAAGCCTTTCTTCAAACTTGTCACTGCATGCATAGGAGCTACGATGGAAGAAAAGTTAGAAATAAATTTCCTCCAATATTGAGTTGTTCCTAAGAAAATTCTTACCTCAGTAATTGTTTAGATGATTCATAATGGCCTCCAATTTAGAAGTATCAATCGTCAATTCTCCTCCTCCTACAATATGTCCCAAATAGACCAAATAATTCTTTCCAAACTCATATTTGACATCTTAAGAAACAATTTCTCTTTCTTCAAAATATCAAGAACTCTATTTACATGAAAGACATGATCCTCTCTTGTTTTGCTAAAAATAAAAATGCCATCTATGTACATGATAAAAAATTCATCAAGGAACGGTCACAATACATTTTCATAACTCACATAAAAGTTGGCAGTGCATTACATAAACCAAAAGGCATAAATAGCCACTCAAAGACTCCTTGTTTGTGTTTGAATTTAGTTTTCCATATATCACTTTCTGCAATTCTTACTTCATGATATCCACTTCGTAAATCTAACTTAGTGAAAAAAATTTCTTCTTTCAGCTAATCAAGACTACGGGTGAACTGCAGGGAGAGGTGTTTGACCTTATGATACCTTTATCCAACATATTTTTTTATTTTCCTCTTTATTTCAACATTCTCCATTATCTACATCCAATACATACCGATGTTTGGAAGAGGACAATCCTGCTGCAACTGAATCTCATGTTGAATTTCCATTTTTGGAGGCAATTCTGTTGGCTCCTGAAACTTCTCATGATGCCCATTAACCACATCATATAATTTTGATTTCAATTGAGGATCACATCCCTCAAAATATTCATGACTAATATCATCTTTGGGCTTAATCATAAGAAGAAAAAAATTATTACTTGAATTTACCAACCTCTTTACCTGTCCAGCATTTACTAAAGCAATATTTGTCTTCTTACGGTGTGCTCTAGCAATGAACTCCTTGCCATATTTGAATAAATGATACATGCTCTCATGGAAATATGATATCGCTTTCCTGACATACAATTAAGTACTCCCCAATACAAACTATTTATGTCAAGTGGAACCACATCTAACTCAACTGTGTCAACAAATCTTGCATTGGTTGAAAACCTCAATATACATTTCCTTGTAACCTATAGATTTTCAATCTAACAAATCCAACCCAATGGATATGGTTTTGGATGTGGTATGGTCTCAAGGTTAAGCTTTTTTACGAAATTTTTAGAGATTAAGTTTGCTTGTGACCCACTGTCAAACAATGTGTCAATCTTGGCATGCTTGGATATGAACCTCACATGAAACATTTCTATTCTTTCTTGTTCATTTGGAGTGTTTATGTGACAGTTTGATGTACTTGTACTGGGTTTCGTTTCAATTTATTTTCCCTTCATGTTCTTCAATCCCATGGTTGTAATTTTAGTCTCATCGCCTGAATCAGACCCTAGGTCATCTTGGGTTGTAGCAACAATTTTATGTTTCCCTTTGTTATTGTGTTTCTTTGGCCTCAATTCTGGATGTAATTTCCAACAATGAGTTTCATCATGGACTTCTTTTGAACAATGTTTACAAGTCACTTTTTCTCCCTCTTTCTTAACAGATGTATTCTTTTTTATTTTACCTTTTGGGGTTTTCTCCTTGGCTTTACCCTTAAAAGGTTTCTTCCTACCCTGTTCATGAATTTTCTTCCCTCTAGCTTCTAGATGTGTGGCCGAAACACAAACTTCATCTAGACTGGTGGGGTTGAACATGAGAATAGTATGTTTTTGGTAGCTATTTAAGCCTCGTATTTACTTTAGCAAAGTTTCTTGGCTTTGCAAATCCACCCCTAATAAAAGAGATCTTCTCCTAAATTCCTGGATGTATTCTTGCACATTTTGTCCCTTTAAGTGCATAAAGTTCTACTAGTTCATGATGGATTTTTGCATATGAGATAATGGAAAAAAATTTCCTTTAGTAGTAGGAAGAAAATCTAAATATCATAGAATAATCTTACCATGTTTCTTGATTTCCTCATGTGTCTTAGCTTCCCACCAAACAATTTTTGCATCTTCCATTCTCAAATAAGCTAACTGAATTTTGGTATCATCATCTTGAAGGTTTTGTATTCTTAAATAGACCTCCCATTGTCGAATCCAATTATCTATCTTGTTTTCATTTACTTCACCATTAAACATTGGAAATTCGAACTTAGCATCAAGTTTTATTAAAGGATATTTACCAGTGCTATTGGACTTGTGTGGCTGATGTACTGAAGAAGAGGTACAAGATTATGATGATGATGATGAGTGTGAAGATGGTGGCTCTCCATTGCCTCCATTTCCTCCATTTCCCTTCTTTGACTTGTCTTGATCACGTTGACCTCTTGAATATCCTTGTCCTTCCTTTTGGAGTTTAGATCCTTCTCCTTCTAGTCTCTCATTCCTTTCTTGATAGATAATTCTAACCATATCATTCATGTCAAGAAATTATTTCCTAAGCACTCTCTCTTCCTCCTTAGGGTCAACTTCTTCATGAATTTCTCCTTCCTCATGAGGCATGTTTAATGGAGCTTCTAATTCTTTAGGAGGATAACTAGGTGGTGGATATTGTGGAAATATTTCTCTCCTTTTCTTTTTCTCCTTTTGAGACCCTCCTAATTCCACTAGTTTGTCTTCTCCCCTTTTGAGCTTGAGCCTTGTAAGCATGTAAAACTTGCAAACAATTAAACAATTATTTGCACTAAACAATACCAGAGAAAAACTATAGTTCTCATACCATTTGATCTGAAATGGCTATATTAGTTTTTCTGTGCTAAGGGTCTTTCAACCATAAAAACATGTGCATAATTTTTTCATTAGTTTTCATAAGGATTAAGGAGTTTTTCCATGAGTTATAGTTGAAATTTAGTGAATTAGAAGCATAAAGTAAGCCTAAATAGCACTAAAAAATAGAGGAATAAGTCACCACATGAGTTTTACATAGCAGGCATGATGGAGTAGTTAACCCCTCCTGGGCTACATCTGCTGATCGAACTCCCAATGGCTTGTCCATCTTTCATTATGCTCAAAATTTTGCTATTACATGTATTTACAGTGCTCTAATGGCTTTTTCATCTACACCAATGGCTTTAGAATGCACCAATTATTCAATAATGACTCTTAATTCTCTTAGGATGATCCAAAATTGAGCTTCATACACTTTTTCCCAATATCTCCTAGGAAAAATCCCATAAATGTGGAGAACTCCAGTTAACTCGAGTTAAATTAGTGCTGACCGCCAAATTTGGAATGCCCCTATCCACTCCGCCTGTCAAGTCATGCATTAAATATTACTATTAGGGTGATGGCCACATCCGCACCCTAAACTGTTAAGTGGCTTGACCGGAACACAATGAAATACAGTTGCAGTGTTTATTTACATACATACTCGAAGCAACCAACAACACTATTTATAACAGAACACACATAACCTTAAATAGATATAAATACGCGTGCAACAAGGCTCTAGGGTCCCACTACATGTGACGCAGGGAGACCCTGCAAAACCCAGAATCGCAATTTCCATTTTCATATAGAATATATCTCAGTAAATTCCCAAATCAACTCTTCAATACCTGGCAAATTTCCACGCCTTTAACTTACAACTCTGTGTTGAGCGCTGCAACTCAACACTTTTCTTTCCTTTTATTCAACAGCCTTATATCTCCTCTGCAATTTGATAAAATGACGCAGGCATAAACCCGCCAAACCAAGAACTTAATTTGCAGTGCATATAAAAATTCACTTCTCATTTATATTCCAACCGCATGCCAAGTAATCCACTTATTGGCAGTTTCAACTCGTAATTAAATCCCGCTCCACACTAAACAATTTCATTAAAATTCCCATCTGGGAAAATCATAATAATATGAAAATTTCTATTAATCAATACCCAGAATTTAACATACCTCGTTATCTCTGCAAATTTATAATTCACTTTCCACCTTATTCAGATACTGTCACACATCGATTTTCACTTTGCCAAAATCGAATGTTCACAATAATTGACCCATGCACTTACCATTCCGCCACTACACTTTGTGAATCCATATCTACATGCCTTGGACCTCACGAAGTCTAGAAGAAGTTCCTTTCGCCCCAACCTTCTTATACGCAAAATACTTATATAGAGATCCTTCAATTGACTGCTGTCACGGCCCCTTCGTTCGGTCTCACCCAATATCCTGTGTGTGATCTTCCATTGCATAACTCAGATTTCATTATAAGTCGAATAACATTAAACATGACTTACCAGCACATCACCTTTATTATGCATCTGCCTCTGTGCCTGAACATGACATTCATTATAATTCCGTTTCAACTTCAGTCACCCGATCCAGCTCAAATCAATTTGCAAATCGCAATTCCAATGCGTTCTCCAATCATCGGAAGCTTTCACAGCGCCGATACGATCAATCACCATAGTTCCGATCCGATTCAATCGGAATCGGGAATCGACATTGGTAATAATCGGAAGTATGAACTTGCGGATTCAGTTCCGATAACTCCGATCCGATTAATTGGAGATCACCAATCGGATATTTTGCAAGGTGGTTTCACTTTCAGCACCCAAAATTCTGATCTGATCCAAATCAGAATCGGAGATTTCCAGAATTTAACATCACTTAACTATTCCTCGACTCCACATCGCCGATGCGAATTCGCAGGGCCGATGTAAATTTCAAAGCCAACATATGTATTAATTCCAGTTTGCTCAAGGTGCTGCGAAGTTAATTTAAACAAAATTTCTGTGTTGAAAGCTTTTCTAACTTACAACCTTAAACTACTGCCCGATTTACACTAACACTGGAGTTCTTTCAATAAACATAGCCCGCACACCATTTCAATCGATTATACAGGTAAACAATACTCAAATTCTCACGATTTGTCATTCGACTTGCACAGAATGTAATGGCGTCTCATAATACTCAAAAACTAAACAGAGTTTGGCTTTTGCCTCACTTGCACAATGAAAACTAACCACCTTTTCACACAAAAACAGTCCTCCATTAATTTATCAAATTTCACACCAAATCGGTATTCAAATTCCACGACGAATCATATAAAAAGACACACGATATTTATTTTATGCACAATACACAAAAAAACAGAGTCTCGCAATTGCCTCTATTACATAAGAATAAACTCTGTATATAATTTAACTTACACAGTCTCCTCTAAAATGAGCTTTCGCTCCATATCAAAACTCACGCTATCTCTAAAAGATCACTCTAAAAAAAATCCCTCGCTCCACACAAGAATACCCATTCTGATCTAACTCCCCTCGTTCTATATAAAAAAAACCTCTCCATCATTCTCTCACTCTTATCACATCTTCCATCAACGCAATCTTCTGTTTCTAGGAATAGTAGCAGAAATCTGCTATTTCCTAGCTTCTCAACACACCTATACAAACAATCTTATCACTAATCTAAAATAAGACAATTCTCATTTATTACAATAACAAACTTATTTGAGAAGCTTATCCTCCTCAGTAAAATCGAATTCGTCCAAACAGTCAATGAATTTCGCTTTGTTTAGCCACAACATGTGACCATTCCATCACATTGCTGGTTGGGTCTAGATGCTCCTGCATCAGACTCCCAAAGTTTAAATTAACCATGATCTCTCGATCATGCACTTCATGCCTGTGTCCTCCTGGATCCCATACTTGGTTTGATAGTTTGTCCTTGATTACTGTTGTTGTTGTTTCTTCCTCAAGTCTTCCGCCTTTGTGCTGCAATGCCTCACTATCTGCTGCTGTCCTTTTCACATATTTCGCTGCTATTTTGCTCACTCTAATTCGCAGTTTTCCATTCCCTTCACCTGTAATATTTCTTCCAGCCAATCTTCCTTTCTTCTTTTGTCTTGCATTTGTTTTACTGTAATGCCGTAGTATGAGTTTCCACAACTCATCCAATTCATTGTCCATTTCACTTCTCGTGTGCTGAATAATTTTTTGCTGCAACTGATTGTGTTCTTGAATTAGAACATCATAATCTTTGTGCCAATATCCTTCCATATACATTTATGAAATGTAAAAATTCCTTTTCCAAGGTTCTTCTTCTGGTTTCTCATTCATGACTTCATCATTTCTTGCTTCAAATTCCAGCATACCTTCCATTAATCCGATCTGTTCTTCTTGGTTCAGATCGACTTCACACTGCCCTTTTCCTGCATATAAATCTTCATCAAAATTAATCAACTCAATAAACACAAATGCTTTACCGGCTTCTTCATCAAAAGATTTGACTTATTCCAAAAATCTGCCATTTCATTTGGAAGCTCTCTCAAAAGTTCTGCACAATCTGCAATATCTGTCTTTAATCCTTCTTTAGTCTGGCTTTCTTCAAGATGAATGATCTTCAATGACTCAGTGTATCCTTTGAATTCAAAAATTCTTTTGCCATCCTCCTTATTCTGCATATGACTATTAGTCATTTCTTCAACATTCTTCAATAACTGTTTGTCTTTCCTCAAGTCAATGTGACCTGCAAACATAAAACAACCTTCAGTTTTCAAAATACAATACCTTCCATTTTCCTTTGATGCTTCAAGCACCCATCCTCCATCATAGATATTTTGGATTTCAACGGATCCTTCTTGCGGTGACTTCAAATCAATATGAATTTGTTCAAATTTCCTGAACTCGTTCACCATCTTGCCATTCAACCTCCATTGCAATAGCTTCCATTTCACCCTTTTCTTCAGTTTCCATCTGTACCTCCGGTCTTCACTTATCTTCCTTTGTACAGCCAGACCAATTTCAGGTTCTTCATTCTGCTGCCAGCTTCTATACTTCTGCAATTTAATGCCTTCAAATTCATTCTCATGTAGCTGATCATTCTTTCCAAATTTCTGGTTACTTCCATATTCAGCTTGCTGAGTTAATATTTATGTCTCCTTCATGTATCTGAGGACATAACTCCCTTGTTGTTCCTGATCCTTCATCTCACCTTCAAATAATCGCTGCTCGATTTCTTTGATTTCAGCATCATATTTATTAATGCTGTCTTCGACACCTTTTCCTCCATCAGGTTCTGTAAGCTTTGTTTCTCCTTTAGGTTCCTTGAGTAATCTCTCCAAGAATTCTATCTCCTTATGAAATCTCTCCAGCAGTTCATCACAATTTCCATTCTCGGCTTCATTCTTTTCCTGACAATCCTCTTGAGTTAACCTGTTTTCCACATCATCATATTGCAAGCATCTTTCATCAATTCCATTAAACAAATTCATTGGTTTACCTTTTTGTAGTTCCACTATGGAATTGTCTTTAGACTGCTGATCTATATCAACCTCATCTGATTGTTTCACACCAAACAGGATTTCATCTATGAACTCCTTCTGTTGCAATAGATCAACGCCTTCTTCCTCTAAAAAGGATTCTCCATCATACTTTACCTCAGGAGCTTCATTCTTGGTTGTGACAATTTCAATTGACTGTCCATCATCCTCTGCATATCCTGCAAACATACACAAACTGTAAGAATCAAAATCACAAGGCTTCATTGCCTCATCTGCTTCCTTTGTCAACATATCTTCAAATTGTTCTGAACTCTGCCAATAGTCCATGAGATCTTCAGCTAACCTCTCATTATCCTCTTTCCCTAACATCTCACCCTGTTCTGGTCTGCAAATGGAAACTTCCAATTCTACCTCTGCTTCTCTGAGTTTCTCTAATTCCTCTTGAGCACTCAATATCTGCTCAATCTTTCTCAATTCTTCTACTATCTCTGACTTCACTTGTTGATTTCTCCTTTCCCGTAGCCTTGGCCACTTTAATCTTTTCCTCATGGTCCAAAAACTTTTCTGCAGCATCTTCATCAATATTCCAATCTGGAAATCTATCTCAGCTTTCTCTCGGTCAAACTCTTCTTGACTCATCCTCATGCCATTTGCTTTGGTACCTTCCCTTCTGCTGTGGCTTCCTTGTGAACTTCTGCTATGACTATCTGTAGTCATTTTCTGCTCCTCTCTTTCCATGAGCTCCTCACACCTCTGCAACAAGCCTCTGCAACAGTAAGTCCTCCTTACTGCAATCTTACCTCACTAAGCTCTCCTCACTCAGTCTTTTGGTAAGCACGATCCCCTGTCTGGAATCTTCTCTTGAGCAACACCTTTGCTCCCTCTAGGCTTCTGCAATCTCTCACTCTTTCTTTCGAGAACACCTCAATTGTCCTCTTTGTCCAATCTCTTGTTGGATTCTTGAGGTTCACTGCCACTTCTATCTGGTTCTTCTCTCACAACTTCCCTTGATTTATATTGCTGCAGTCTCGACTCTTTCAACATGCTACTGTTTCCATACCTCTGTAGTTTTAAATCTTCATCAGCAAACATTCTCTTCGATTTCCACAGAGCCAAGCTCTGATACCAAAATTGACGCAGGGAGACCCTACAAAACCCAGAATCACAATTTCCATTTTCATATAGAATATATCTCAGTAAATGCCCAAATCAACTCTTCAATACCTGGCAAATTTCCACGCCTTTAACACACAACTCTGCATTGAGCGCTGCAACTCAACACTTTTCTTTCCTTTTATTCAACAACCTTATATCTCCTCTGCAATTTGATAAAATGACGCAGGCATAAACCCGCCGAACCTAGAACTTAATTTGCAGTGCATATAAAAATTCACTTCTCATTTATATTCCAAACGCATGCCAAGTAATCCACTTATTGGCAGTTTCAACTCGTAAGTAAATCCCGCTCCACACTAAACAATTCCATTAAAATTCCCATCTGGGAAAATCATAATAATATGAAAATTTCTATTAATCAATACCCAGAATTTAACATACCTCCTTATCTCTGCAAATTTATAATTCACTTTCCACCTTATTCAGATACTGTCACACATCGATTTTCACTTTGCCAAAATCGAATGTTCACAATAATTGACCCATGCACTTACCATTCCGTCACTACACTTTTTGAATCTATATCTCCATGCCTTGGACCTCACGCAGTCTAGAAGAAGTTCCTTTCGATTTCAATCAACACTAAATTTTGCCCCAACCTTCTTATACGCAGAATACTTATATAGAGATCCTTCAATTGACTGCTGTCACGATGCCTTCGTTCGGTCTCACCCAATATCCTACGTGTGATCTTCCATTGCATAACTCAGATTTCATTATAAGTCGAATAACATTAAACATGACTTACCAGCACATCACCTTTATTATGCATCTGCCTCTGCGCCTAAACATGACATTCATTATAATTCTGTTTCAACTTCAGTCACCCGATCTAGCTCAAATCAATTTGCAAATCGCAATTCCAATGCGTTCTCCAATCGTTGGCAGCTTTCATAGCACCGATACGATCAATCACCACAGTTATGATCTGATTCAATCGGAATCGGGAATCGACATTGGTAATAATCGGAAGTCTGAACTTGCGGATTCAGTTCCCATAACTCCGATCCGATTAATCGGAGATCGCCAATCGGATCTTTTGCAAGGTGGTTTCACTTTCAGCGCCCAAACTTCCGATCCGATCCAAATCGGAATCGAAGATTTCCAGAATTTAACATCACTTAACTATTCCTTGACTCCACATTGCCGATGCGAATTCGCCGGGCCGATGCAAATTTCAAAGCCAACATATGTATTAATTCCAGTTTGCTCAAGGTGCTGCAAAGTTAATTTAAACAAAATTTCTGTGTTGAAAGCGTTTCTAACTTACAACCTTAAACTACTGCCCGATTTACACTAACACTAGAGTTATTTCAATAAACATAGCCTGCACACCATTTCAATTGATTATACAGGTAAACAATACTCAAATTCTCACGATTTGTCATTCGACTTGCACAGAATGTAATGGCGTCTCATAATACTCAAAAACTAAACAGAGTTTGGCTTTTGCCTCACTTGCACAACGAAAACTAACCACTTTTTCACACAAAAATAGTCCTCCATTAATTTATCAAATTTCACACCAAATTGGTATTCAAATTCCATGACGCATCATATAAAAAGACACACGATATTTATTTTATGCACAATACACAAAAAAACAGAGTCTCGCAATTGCCTCTATTACATAAGAATAAACTCTGTATATAATTTAACTTACACAGTCTCCTCTAAAATGAGCTTTCGCTCCATATCAAAACTCACGTTATCTCTAAAAAATCACTCTAAAAAAAGTCCCTCGCTCCACACAAGAATACCCATTCTGATCCAACTCCCCTAGTTCTATATAAAAAAAACCTCTCCATCATTCTCTCGCTCTTATCACATCTTCCATCAACGCAATATTCTATTTCTAGGAATAGTAGCAGAAATCTGCTATTTCCTAGCTTCTCAACACACCTATACAAACAATCTTATCACTAATCTAAAATAAGACAATTCTCATTTATTACAATAACAAACTTATTTGAGAAGTTTATCCTCCTTAGTAAAATCGAATTCCTCCAAACAGTCAATGAATTTCGCTTTGTTTAGCCACAACATGTGACCATTCCATCACATTGCTGGCTGGGTCTAGATGCTCCTGCATCAACATGCCAACCAATCACAACACATCACAATCACTCACCCACAAGCTTACCACACTACCAATATTGATAAGCCATAACTCTTACGAAGTGCGCTCGTGCGCAAGGCCTGTTATCACTCTAATAATTATCAAAGTTGCGAGATTATTTATTTTGTGTTAAATAATATTAGAGGTACCCAGAAACCTACTTTTAAGCCTTACGATATAGCCTTCCTAATGCTCAGAGAGGGCTATCTCTATAAGATTTAACTTTGTTGGTGATATTTTATTTTAGGCTAGTTATATAGGGAAAATTGGTTTTGGAGTTTTGATTTGGTTTGGTGGGAAAATCACTTACTTAGATGAATAGCTGTAGATCTATATCCAATTGGAAAAATGGAGTCAATGAGTCAAGTAGTCAGATGAAGATCAAAGTCTAAAGGTAAATGTTCATAGGGAAATATAGTAGAGTCACTTCAGATCTTTAAAGGTTTATGGTGAAGCTATTTTGATTGGCATAAAGAGAAATTAAGAGTTCTTAAATGCAGATAAGGAGTGAAAAGATAGAGTTAAATAAAAAATAGGGTGCAATTAAGGGTTCCCTAGTCCAAAAATTAGTAGAAAACATTTAAATGATAATCAGTCAATAGCAGAGTGCTTTTAAGAAATTCTGAAATAAAAATTCCTGGTTATCATTAAAATTTAGTACACAATTCATGAATGGATGGAAAACATAAGGAAAATTGATAAGATGACAAGTGAAATACTTCACAGCAGTGGCCCAACACATGAATCCTGCAATATGATGCTTTATTTCCTGTGAGCCAGTCTGCTAACTTAAGCTTGATACAAAAAATCCTTATGTTCAGAATATTATAGCTACATAAATGTTCATCAATTAATCCACCCTTAATACTTCAAATGATGAAGTATTTATACAAAAACTAGTACAAAATATCCTATAATAAACATAGGAATTTTTCTTCGAAAAAAAATATCTTCATGCAAGAAGATAGTTACAACTGCATAACTAATTGCTAGCTACCCTATTTATTGAAATAAAATAGCTTCTTGTTTGGATTTTGGCTGCAGCTAGACAACTGAGGTGTCCCTCATGCTGGCAGCTTTATCTTCAACCTCTTTTTATTTTCATCCTTTCATATGATACACTCTCAACTGATACACTTTGATTGAAGAAAAATTGTTTACTGGCAATGTATAAACAACGACTCTATTTCTTACCTTTTCTTTCTCTGTCTTCACTGTAATTTTATCTTATAGTAAATGAGTTAACTTCTCCCAAAACTCAGCTTCTGGAAATTTAATCTTCATCAACCGTCTGAATTTTTCATCAGCTTCTGTGTATTTGGAAAATGTTGGTTTATTAACAAAAAGGTGTTTTACTTCATGTTGCAAGTAAAAGAGATTTTCAAGGTACTTATGAAAAACTTTCCCAGTTGGGATTCCCTGCCAAGCTGATTTTTTTACTTGTTCTTTAGCAAACTCCCTCATCTTTTCGTCATAATCCTCCTGTTTCATGAAATTTTCACTGATTACTAGTGGATTACGAACGCCTTTTTGCATTAAAATGTCAAATTTTACCATGAAATTTGTAATTTCTAATTCGATGTTTTGGCAGTTTTCCTATAATTGATTCATCAAGTTCTTCTTGGATATTACCTTTCTTACCTCAAGTATGGTCTCTATTTGGTATGTAATTCCAATTTCATCCAATTCTTGTTTATTTTTGGAATTGAGGAATTTGATAATTTCCAAGGCCTCTTCAGGTTTTTTACTTAGCTCCCCCTTTGTCTTTTGTATTGCTTCTTTTTCTACTTTCAGTAACTGTTTCTCCTCATAAGTTACCTGTATTGATGGCCAAGTATCATTCACAGGTTAAATGATATTGGACCATAACTAATTTTTAATATGTGCCATCGGTTCTTTCAAAGTCAATTATGTTTCCAATTTCTTTAGTTGTTCATTCAACATTTTGACCTTTTTCTCTTCAGTCTTGGCATTAATTTGTGTAAGACTTTTGACATCTTTCTGATTTTTAATATGTTCTCTCAATCTATTTATCTCATTGGTTTGTATGGACATGTCTTGCATTTCCTTTACCAATTTACTGGCCTCATCTGATTGGTGGGTTGTTGTTGCTAAAGAATCAGTGGCATAAGTTGTTGAAGAAGTTACTGGGACTGTTGTAGCTAATGGAACATTTGGAGCTAGATTTTCTACAAAAGTCGATGGAATTGTTGTTGTAACCATAAGCATTATAGTGGCAAGGACTTCTTGTGATTTGGTGGCTTCCTTTCCTTCGACCAACTTGTCCATCTCAATCTCCATTTCTTTGATCTAATTTGTAAGATGAAAAATAAGACTCGTCATTTCATCTTTTTGATTAGATTCCTACAAAATTTCCTTAGCTTGAGGATGCTCACTGGGAGGCAATTTCAACTGTTTCTTAAGAGAAACAATATCAACATTCTTCTTTTTAATCAATTCCTCTGCAACTTTTATGTTATGAGTGTCATAGCCTACCTCAATCACTAATTCCTCCAATGATTTTATTCTGATATCATTGGCATACGATGAATATTTCTCTATTTTGAGCTGATATCTTACATTAGTCAAAGTATTTTGAAGCTTTTGAGCACTAATTTCTTTAGTAGTCATTGTGGAATAAAGCATCTCTCTTTATTTTTTATGGAATTCAATCTGGTCCAGGGGATGAATATCCTGGACAAGAACTTCAATATAAACCTTTTTATAATTAGGTTTTGTTATAGGAGTTGGCACTATGGGCTGGAGCACTTTAATTAGCAATTTCTTGTTCTTGTAATCAAAGGATGAAAGCCACCCATTTTGTATGTTGGGAGTTTGTTTTAAGTATTGAGAGTACATTTCATACTTTATTTCTTCATTTTTAGCATTAATCTCCTTGTACCTTTCCTTCATGTCCATATACTTTTCTTTTGTTTTCTTTGATGATGAAACTTCTATACTATGTTGTTTTTGAATCAACTATGTATTAGAAGTGGTTGGTTTTTGTTCATTTCAACCTTCTGTAGGAGGTATAGAATCTTTCTCTGGAATCTTTGTGTCAGTGACCTCAACTGTCTCTTTTTCTTTGCTTGGAGGATTGATATTTGGATTTTTGTTGTACCTGAGTTTGAACTTGGTTTCTGTATTGGTCTCAACTATGTAAGACCCTTATTCCCTATTTATTTTCATACCGCTGTCTTCCTGAGCTGGAGTCTGCAAAATGTGACTAGTATCACTTTTCTTATCAACTTATACTAGTGTATTCTCTAACCACTGATTGATTTGAGAATTTCTCAATATTAGGCTTCTTTTCATGAATGTATGGAGTTAACTTACATTTGACTCTCATTTTGTTGATTATTCCAAAGGGATCATAATACCAAATAAAAATAGTGATGAACTTGTACTCTAGCAACTACTTTTCTGCCTCTGGACTTGATTCTTTGTTATTACATATGAATGGACCAACTTGATTCTTCAATTTAAACTAGGTTTTCTTCTTTGGGGCCAATAAATTCACAACATCTGAGTTTAAAATATGTCTTCTATATTCTAGAGAAAACAGCCTCATGGGGAGGTATTTTGGCAACTTGTAAGGAATGATGTTTGACCCATAAAATTTGATTTCAGTGTGATTTTGGCATAAATACCAATCACCTGTCCTGCTTTGTTCAAAAAATTGTAAAAATTTCTTAATTTCATTGCTCATCCTAGGCTGCACACTATTGTTTAGCATATTTACCAATGGATGAATGAAAGAATCTATAAACTCTGCATAAATAAACTCATCTGACCCCTTCCTGATCAAGGAAATCCAGAATACACCATATTGTCGATTTTCTTCCACATCAAGGATCTGAAGAGTTATAGGGAACTTTTCAGAATGGAAATAAGGAACCATGTGGAAAAGAAATGAAGTATACGTAAAGACACCTTTAGTAATTAAATTGACTAGTTTTTCATGGATGTTATCAGCAATATACTGGTCAAAATTAAATATAACTGCAGCGGGTTGGCTAGGTAAAAAAATGGACAAGAAACCAAGTACTGATGCATCAACATGTTCATCAGTGAAATATCCAAGCATAAAATATAGCATGGAAATAATCTTTATGGTTCTTTCTAAGAATTTAGAAGATGAGTATGGAGGGTTCAGCTTACGGATTTCCACATATGATGGCATGAATGTTTGAAAATTTTGAAATCTTTTAGGAAAATCCAACTCTGAATAGAACTTAGTAAGGGATTCTATTGATAAAGGCACTTCATTAGGCTCAGGATGTAATTGAAGCATATGGTTAATAGATTCAATTGTAATAGTAATCAACACTTCTTTCTCAGAATTAACAATTTCTCTTTGATCTGAAGAATAATAAGATTGGCATAATCTGATATCTTCTGGTAATTGATGTGTGTGAGGAACAACATACTTAGGCAATATTGATTCCCAAATAGACACATCATTTGCTTGATCCAAGGATTTCTCTTAGCTCCAACAATGGAGCTCAAGGAGATTAAACTCTGTTACAGGATCTGTAATTTTGAAGTCTACATCTTCCAAGGGAGTATGTTCTACATCTACAATAGGGGGTTGTAGAGGGTTGATTGCAATAGTGCTATTGGATGCCATTTTTAGGTTTGATTTATTAATTTAAACAGTCTTGATATTTAAAAAAAAAATTATAGGCCTGTGAAACGCTTCTCTAAGATTAAATACTTTCACTACAAGAAAAAAGCACATTGGTGAGGGTCATGCTTGTGACGGATCTTTAAGGTCCGTCACCAATGTCACATATGGTGATGGTCCTTAAAAAACCATCACTGTAAGTGTATATAGTGATGGTCCTTTATGGTCCGTCACCAAAGACATTTTCAATGACACTTTTGGTGAGGGTTGTTAAAGGCCCATCACTAATTCTCTCTTTGGTGACACTTTTAGTGACGAACTTTTAATGACCCTCACCAATGCTCTTTTTGTTACTTTTGGTGTCAGTCAAAAAATGTCTGTCATCATTGATCATTAAAAAATCATCACTGTAAGTGTATATAATGATGGTCCTTTATGGTTCGTCACCAAAGACTTTTTTCAATGACACTTTTGGTGAGGGTCATTAAAGGCCCATCATTAATTCTCTCTTTGGTGACACTTCTAGCGATGAACTTTTAATGACCCTCACCAATGCTCTTTTTGTTACTTTTGGTGACGGTCAAAAAATGCCCGTCATCATTGATCATTCCAATGAGTTTTTGATGATGCTATGTGCATGTTAATATATTTTTTGTCAAAAGTTAACGACTTAATACCATTATTGTGGAGTATTTTTTATAATATGTCCAAGGCCATTGTGGTTAGGGTCAGTCAATTTTTTAGAAGTAATTAATGTGTATCATTTCCCTTGAGTAATGACTAGTCAAATAGAGATTTCCTATGAGTCAACACATGATTCATATATATTAAGTTTATTATCTAGAAAATTCCCTTTAGATAAAGTTCCATTATTGTGTGTAGGAAATATATTATTTAATACATAATCAAGCTTTGAAAATTCTATTAATGAGAAAGACCTAACAATCCTCACCAATCTAGGCATGCCTTAAATTAATGCTTTGGCACACACTAACACTTCTTATCACCCCACATGTATTGGAACATCTTTGTACCTAGAACATCGTGTGATGACACTGACGCCCAAGCACATGGTGGCATGTGCTAGCACAACATCGAACTCTCCTAGCATGTGTTGGCATGCTGCATATAGTCCCTAGCATGCCCTAGAACACCTTGGTTGAATGCATTGACATACATTAGCACTTGGCACACAATGCTACTTGGCATGTATTGGGACCTATTATTAGTGTGCCTAGCATGTCCGTTTTCAAAAAGATAAAGTCCTGACTTATTAACCCTCTTATTGGTTCTTCCTTTTGTTGCCTTAACACATATTGACATACCATGGCACCCTGCACCACATCCTTAGCACCTAGCATGTATTGGCATATCTTGACACTATTAACTGGCACATGATATAATTAGCACACCCTGGAACTCCCAAGCACACTTTGGGAATTCTTGACATGCCTTGATATTCCCTAGCATGCCTTAATAATGCTTAGCATACCTTGTTAGTCCCTCCTTGGCATGACAACTAACACTCATTAACACTAGTGTCTGGCACATGTTCCTACTATTCATTAACTTCCATGAATTTTTACCTAGTGCTCCCTTAATATTTTTTCCTAGTAATCCTTAACACTCATCAACATGCAGTATCACTCTCTAGCACACCTTAGCCCTCTTCAACATTCCCGTCCACTTCATAACATGCATAACACTAGTCCCTAACACATATTGGCGCTTGGCACATGTTGGCGCTTGGAAAGTCTTAGCATGTATGGAATACGTTGAGATGCCTTGGTATGATTTGGCATGGTTTAATATTAAATTTATTTGTGATTATCAATTGTTGGAAATTAGATGAGAAGCAACAAAGGAATACTTGGCACTTAGAATGCACTAAGACTTTGCACTTGGCACCTATTGCTGCCTAGTGTTGGTGTGCCTAGCATGCCCCTCTTGGAAAAGGTAAATTGCTGACTTATTAACCCTCTTATGTGTTCATTTCCTTGTAGTTTAACTTTTTTCCCCCTTTTGTTGTCTTCACAGTCCCTGTTACGCATTGACACACCCTTGCACATCTTGGCATGCCTTATCACTTGGCACATCTTAGCATGTTTGAAATGTATTCCCACTATTTGACACATCAAGGGGGTGAAGAGAGATGTAGTCCTAAAGTAGGTCGAGTATGAGGGAGAGTAAGGGTTGCTAAAGGGAGGTCATGATCATCCTCCAAGAGAAAGATCATCATGTGAGGGTTCAGAAAAATGTTGCATACCTTAAGGGTCGGTTTGCGCTAGGAAGTAGGATGGCATGTTGTTGGTTCTCTTCTGGCAGATCAAGCTTAAGAGAGGTTTCTCATGAGAATCTGGGCATGTGATTTCAATGGTGTCTTTGTGTGAAGGCCGCATCAAATTCTGAAATGTTGAAATTTGCAACAAGAAATAGTGAGATTGGAAACCAGAAAGGACAAAAAAAAAAAAAATGCACCCACACTGGTGAGGAATTTTGATGCACCAGGAGTGAGGAATGTGGGGCGTCTAATTTATTTTTCCCTTAAATAAATTGGACAATAAATTGTAATTTAATCTCATAACAACTAGTGTCAGTTAATTAAGTCATGATGACCGAGTTAGCTCAATAAATTCAAGTGCTTGAGGGTCTAAGATGAGGCATCTAGAGGGATTCTAATATTTTTGAGGTCTAGTTGAAGTTGATGCATTAATGGGGTGCAAGTGTAATTAACTCTATTAAATGAGTTAAAATCAGTTTAACTGGTTCTAACTGAGTGATGAGCTAGTGAGAGGTCCAGTGAATTAAATTAGATTTAATTCACAATGAGTGATCAATCAGATAACTGATAATTTGCTATTAATAGTTGCATGCATGTCAGTTTCGAGGAATACCCAGTTGAGACAGAGGTTAAAGGGAACATAACTATCAGTTGTATTCAGAGAAAATTTCCCATGTGAAATTATAAAGTAATTGGGATTCCATGATGGATTGTGCAATCAAGAAAGACTGATTTTCCTAATTAATAAGGAGTTAATTCCCTAGGAATTGCATGAGCAAGGCAGGCTGAAGTAAGGATGAGAATTGGCTAAGTACTAGACCAAATTTTCCTAGATCAATGGGAGACAATTGACAGAGTGCTGGAGAATCTCATGAGAGATTAAGCATTAATGTATTGTTTCATGATTCCTTGACTTAATACACAATAGAGATAGAGGGGTTTTGAGCAGTTTGTTTCCCCAAATACATCATGTCGTTGTGTGATTGATAATTTATTTCTCTTACTTATATGTGATTGCGCGATCGTGTTTTGTTTCCGCAAATTGTAGGAAGGATTCAATATCTGGTTTTAGTAGATTACAAGATTAGATTGAATCTTGTTGGTTATATTTTCTACATGGTATCAGGAGCATGAATTTTTTGGGCGGTGAGTTTACAAAGAATATTTGAATATTCTAGTGTAAAATTTTCAAAAACAACTAGAATATTTGGATTCCTTGCGAAAATATACCCAAATGGAAAAAAAAAAACATCGGTCAAATCGGAGCTCGGATGAGGGAGATATCATCGATTTAAAATCAACTCTTTTTTAGAAACTTTTTGTAACTTCGGGACAATTACACTGTGCACGAGTCAAGAACCTATATGTAATTGAGGTACTAGATGCATGCAAATATTTGAGGAGAAAGGTGGAAGTTAAAGACTTGGTGGTTTAAAGGGAGCATAAATTACCTCTCAACATGCATCCTCATGAGAAGCAGTCTCAGAAGGTTGTGGAGTAGCTGCCACAATTGGAGAAGCAGAGAGGAGACTGAGTGGAAGCGTCCACTCAAGCAGAGACATCCATGAGGGGGAAATTTTGAGCTAGATGGGAAGAGGGAGCAGCCATACCTTGAGGTGTAAGGTGGGGTGATGTGTAGACATAATCCCAAGATAAGAAATTTGGGCAAGGTCCATTGAGATGGTGTGTCTCATGGATTGAACCTATCTATGAGGAGCCCACAATACAATAGTAGTAGGAAGGATCAATTAGATTTATGTAGTCAGATGTCAGCAAGAGAGAAATCAGAGTGACAGATGTCAAATACTGGATCACAAATCAAAGCTAGCAATAGTTCAAACGGCACCGATGTGTAGAAATTTGCTGAATAATGAAGATTTATCCAACGAGATTATCCTGATCACATATCAATTCGAATTCATATGCAACACATAATCTCTTCTACTCATATCATCACACATGCGGAAATAAAACAAGCGGTATGCGATCAAAAGATCATCAAAACATCACACACATTACACAGTATGTATGGGAAAAGCTTATAGCTGAAAACCCCCAGCTATAGTATATTATAAATGGAAGAGAAACATGTAACAATCTCATTACAATACTCCTCACAAGTACTCAGTACTGTCTCCAATAGTTACACACAAACTAGATTGGTTTTGAACAAGTCACAGGTTCAAAACACATCCACTAATTGCCTGCCTCTATTGCGCAATCAAGGCTGGTCTAATGAGAGATCCAAGGTTCGAATCTCCTTGGCTTGACAACGCAATCATCATGGGCAATTCCTCCAAGTGTGGTGCAAATCTCATGCACAACTGATGTCGCCACTGATAGCTAACTCCACCCTTTCATCTACCTCTTTCACTAGTCTCCACTGAACTGTCCATGCACTGTAGTGAACTGATGTGTTCTTGAGTTGAATAATGAGTTACTAATTAATGAATTAAATAATATTTAATTCACTCCACTCATTACTAGTTGATTAGCTAGTTAAACTAATCTCAACTATTTCAACTAAGTTAAACCGAACACAACTCCACCAACTGTCTCATCACCTCCACCAAACTTCTGCCACTGAAGTCCTAACTGAAGTCAACCATGCCTTGATATTCCCTAGCATGCCTTACTAATGATTAGCATACCTTGTTAGTCCCTCCTTGGCATGACAACTAACACTCATTAACACTAGTGTCTGGCACATGTTCCCCATATTCATTAACTTCCATGAATTTTTACCTAGTGCTCCCTTAATGTTTTTTCCTAGTAATCCTTAACACTCATCAACATGCAGTATCACTCTCTAGCACACCTTAGCACTCTTCAACATTCCCTTCCACTTCATAATTGCATAACACTAGTCCCTGACACATATTGGCGCTTGGCACATGTTGGCGCTTGGAAAGTCTTAGCATGTATGGAATACGTTGAGATGCCTTGGTATGATTTGGCATGGTTTAATATTAAATTTATTTGTGATTATCAATTGTTGGAAAGTGCAGATGTGAGTCATAGCAATGAATACTTGGCATTTAGAATGCACTAAGACTTTGCACTTGGCACCTATTGCTGCCTAGTGTTGGTGTGCCTAGCATGCCCCTCTTGGAAAAGGTAAATTGATGACTTATTAACCCTCTTATGTGTTCATTTCCTTGTAGTTTAAATTTTTTCCCCCTTTTGTTGTCTTGACAGTCCCTGTTACGCATTGACACACCCTTGCACATCTTGGCATGCCTTATCACTTGGCACATCTTAGCATGTTTGAAATGTATTCCCACTATTTGACACATCAAGGGGGTGAAGAGAGATGTAGTCCTAAAGTAGGTCGAGTATGAGGGAGAGTAAGGGTTGCTAAAGGGAGGTCATGATCATCCTCCAAGAGAAAGATCATCATGTGAGGGTTCAGAAAAATGTTGCATACCTTAAGGGTCGGTTTGCGCTAGGAAGTAGGATGGCATGTTGTTGGTTCTCTTCTGGCAGATCAAGCTTAAGAGAGGTTTATCATGAGAATCTGGGCATGTGATTTCAATGGTGTCTTTGTGTGAAGGCCGCATCAAATTCTGAAATGTTGAAATTTTCAACAAGAAAAAGTGAGATTGGAAACCAGAAAGGAAAAAAAAATGCACCCACACTGGTGAGGAATTTTGATGCACCATGATTGAGGAATGTGGGGCATCTAATTTATTTTTCCCTTAAATAAATTGGACAATAAATTGTAATTTCATCTCATAATAACTTGTGTCAGTTAATTAAGTCATGATGACCGAGTTAGCTCAAGAAATTGAAGTACTTGAGGGTCTGAGATGAGGCATCTAGAGGGATTCTAATATTTTTGGGGTCCAGTTGAAGTTGATGTTTTAGTGGGTTGCAAGTGTAATTAACTCAATTAAATGCATTAAAATCAGTTTAAATGGTTCTAAATGAGTGATGAGCTAGTGAGAGGTCCGGTGAATTAAATTAGATTTAATTCACAAT
The DNA here is from genome assembly GCA_034641835.2 of Pinus albicaulis. Classification (NCBI taxonomy): domain Eukaryota; kingdom Viridiplantae; phylum Streptophyta; class Pinopsida; order Pinales; family Pinaceae; genus Pinus; species Pinus albicaulis. The sequence continues at coordinate 181,870,069 of CM076580.1, forward strand.
GAGTGATAAATCATTTAATTGATAATTCACTATTAATATTTGCATGCATGCCAGTTTCGAGGAATACCTAGTTGAGACAGAGGTTAAAGGGAACATAACTATCAGTTGTATTCAAAGAAAATTTCCCATGTGAAATTATAAAGTAATTGGGATTCCATGATGGATTGTGCAATCAAGAAAGACTGATTTTCCTAATTAATAAGGGGTTAATTCCCTAGGAAATGCATGAGCAAGGCAGGCTGAAGTAAGGATGAGAATTGGCTAAGTACTAGACCAAGTTTTCCTAGATCAATGGGAGACAATTGACAGAGTGCTGAAGAACCTCATGAGAGATTAAGCATTAATGTATTGTTTCATGATTCCTTGACTTAATACACAATAGAGATAGAGGGGTTTTGAGCAGTTTCTTTCCCCAAATACATCATGTTGTTGTGTGATTGATAATTTATTTCTCTTACTTATATGTGATTGCGCGATCGTGTTTTGTTTCCACAAATTGTAGGAAGGATTCAATATCTTGTTTTAGTAGATTACAAGATTAGATTGAATCTCGTTGGTTAGATTTTCTAAATGGTATCAGGAGCAGGAATTTTTTGGGCGGCGAGTTTGCAAAGAATATTTGAATATTCTAGTGTAAAATTTTCAAAAACAAATAGAATGTTTGGATTCCTTGCGAAAATATACCCAAAATGAGGCTTTTTCTCTCAGTCCAATGGGAGCTCGGATGAGGAGATATTAATGAATTTAAATCAATATTTTAAAACTTTTTGCTTAACACTTAGGACAATTACTGTGTAGGAGTCAAAGAACCTATATGTAATTGAGGTACCAGATGCATGCAAATATTTGAGGAGAAAGGCGGAAGTTAAAGACTTGGTGGTTTAAAGGGAGCATAAATTACCTCTCAACATGCATCCTCATGAGAAGCAGTCTCAGAAGGTTGTGGAGTAGCTGCCACAATTGGAAAAGTAGAGAGGAGACTGAGTGGAAGCGTTCACTCAAGCAGAGACATCCATGAGGGGGAAATTTTGAGCTAGATGGGAAGAGGGAGCAGCCATACCTTGAGGTGTAAGGTGGGGTGATGTGTAGACATAATCCCAAGATAAGAAATTTGTGCAAGGTCCATTGAGATGGTGTGTCTCATGGATCGAACCTAGCTACAAGGAGCCCACAATACAATAGTAGTAGGAAGGATCAGTTAGATTTATGTAGTCAGATGTCAGCAAGACAGAAATCAGAGTGACAGATGTCAAATACTGGATCACAAATCAGAGCTAGCAATAGTTCAAAGGGCACCGATGTGTAGAAATTTGCTGAATAATGAAGATTTATCCACCGAGATTATCCTGATCACATATCAATTCGAATTCATATGCAACACATAATCTCTTCTACTCGGATCATCACACATGCGGAAATAAAACAAGCCGTATGCGATCAAAAGATCATTAAAACATCACACACATTACACAGTATGTATGGGGAAATTTTATAGCTGTAAACCCCCAACTATAGTATATTATAAATGGAAGAGAAACATGTAACAATATCAGTACAATACTCCTTACAAGTACTCAGTACTGTCTCCAATAGTTACACACAAACTAGCTTGGTTTTGAACAAGTCACAGGTTCAAAACACATCCACTAATTTCCTGCCTCTATTGCGCAATCAAGGCTGGTCTAATGAGAGATACAAGGTTCGAATCTCCTTGGCTTGATAGCGCAATCATCATTGGAAATTCCTCCAAGTGTGGTGCAAATCTCATGCACAACTAATGTCACAACTGATAGCTATCTCAACCCTTTCATCTACCTCTTTCACTGGTCTCCACTGAACTGTCCATGCACTGTAGTGAACTGATGTGTTCTTGAGTTGAATAATGCGTTAATAATTAGTGAATTAAATAATATTTAATTCACTCCACTCATTACTAGTTGATTAGCTAGTTAAACTAATCACAACTAGTTCAACTAAGTTAAACCGAACACAACTCCACCAACTGTCCCATCAACTCCACCAAACTTCTGCCACTAAAGTCCTAACTGAAGTCAACCATGCATGAGCTCACCAAACCCCTAGGAATAGCGTAATTCCTCTGTCAGATGCATGAGCCACTTCCATAGCTCGAACTGAAGTGCTCCAAGAGAGTAAACTGAAGTTTAGAGTCTAAATATTATTAAGGGTAAATAATATTTGACTTTTCTATTTTTAGCTAGGCAGTCTAAAAATAGACTTCGACCTAAATGTCTAAAAATAGAGGTCCATCTATTTTTACCAACATGACCAATACTCCAAGAATAGCATACTGCAACTCCCATACCATGCTCCATATGTCTAAAAATAGACATAGTCTAAAAATAGTCTTTGCGCCAAAAATAGCCTGCGGGCCCACTTATTGAAGGCGACTTCATTTCACTAAGCTCCACCATCTTGCTGCATTTGCAACATGATGCAAATTTCAGCAGTAACACAGAGAATTCATTACTAGACAGGTGCAGTAGCTAGCAGTAGTCATAAGACTCTGATGACAGATGCATTATACTGAGTAAGTTGTTCGGAGGCTATTTAGTTTCAAACAACACTAGAGAAGTGTAGCATGCAAAACATTCCAAAGGTACCGGATGGGGATAGATTGAATTCCTTTCTTGTTGAGAGGGAGTGTTGAAATTTTCAACAAGAAACAATGAAGTTGGAAACTAGAAAGGACAAAAAAAATGCACCCACACTGGTGAGGAATTTTGATGTACCAGGAGTGAGGAATGTGAGGCATCTAATTTATTTTTCCCTTAAATAAATTGGACAATAAATTGTACTTTCATCTCATAACAAATTATGTCAGTTAACTAAGTCATGATGATTGAGTTAGCTCAATAAATTTGATTTAAGGTGACCGAGGTGGATATTGGTGGCCACTCCCCTATTCCACTTGGGTCGTCGCCATTGTCCCTTTTAGTTTTTCAGTTTCCTTAATTATAGCACAATTTACTATTTTTGTCAGTTTTTCAGATCCTGAAATTATGGAGCTGTTTTGAGGCCCCAAATGATGCTTTTTTGGGCATGAAAGGTTTAGCGATTTCATATAAATTGCATTGATAGTTGTAGTCCTCGGAGAGATCTTTCTAACGAGGTATCATGTGTGTCATACGAAGATCATATGACCAAGTTATGACCCCGAAAAGTTGGCTGCCCAACGAACCCCAACTGGGCCCATAAACTCTTGGTGTTACATCTCCTTGGGTTAGGGTTTTAGTTGTTTAGGGTTTTATCTTATTTTTAAATAATAAAAAAGACCCTTCATCCTTATTGCAACATAGTTCAGAGGAACATAACTATCAGTTGTATTTATAGAAAATTTCCAATGTGCAATTATAAAGTCATTGGGATGCCATGATGGATTGCGCAATGAAGGAAGGTTGATTTTCCTAATTAATATGGAGATAATTCCATAGGAATTGTGTGAGCAAGGCAGGATGAGAATTGGCTAAGTATTAGACCGATTTTTCTAGATCAGCAGGAGACAATTGGCAGAGTGTTGGAGAATCTCAAGAGAGATTAGGCATTGTATTGTTTCATGATTCCTTGACTTAATACAAAATAGAGATAAAGGGTTTTGAGCAGTTGCTTCCCCAGATACATCTTGTGTTGTGTGATTGATAACTTGTTTCTCTTACTTATATGTGATTGTGTGATTGTGTGTTATCCAAAATTCATCCAAATATGTGATTTGTGCCTTAGGAAATGTGAATTAAGGTACCCTCGGTGGAAAAACATGCATAAATATTTGTTGCTAAGTGCCTTAAATGTGAGATGTTGCCACTTGTCAATTGTGCCTCTTGTTGATGATGAAACCGACACCCTAGTTTTGTAAGGATCACTAAGTGTCATTTTGCGTCAACCCAAGGTCGTTTCCATTGTCACCTTAGCAACGAATCCTCTCACTTTAGATTAATTATTGAATCCTAGGGGTGTCCCAAAGCACAAATTTATGGGGGACTCTTTTATGTGACTAGATCACTAGCTAGCATTGAAAACCATCTTTACATTGTATGGTTCAACATCTTGATGATTCTTGTCCTATTGACCACAAATTTTGTATTCATTATTGCTTTCATCGCAACACCTACAATAGATATTGATGGTGTTCATAAGCCTATTTCTAGTTGTGATAAGTGGATTAGGGGATTCCTTGTCACAACCCATTACCCCTAATGCGTTTACTCTATGAGCCAAGGGAGACCAAGGGTGTACTTGTAGGGGCATTGAGACCAAATTTGGGGGGTCATAACATTAGGAAAAGTGGAATGACATAACCAAAAAGTTTCTAGGGGGGGGGGTATCTTATGGTGTATTGAATGGGCCAAGGGGACACAAGGGTAGCATGTATGTGTAGAAGTCAGAGGTGCAAGCATGGTTTACTAAGATCTATAATCCTAGCATTAGAGAATGAGAAGGGGGCTTAGGACCTAATTTCATAGGGCCTAGGGGACCTAGAGGGAAGGCAACGAGAGAAATTGATAGGGGAACCCAAAATAGTGGTGATAAGGGGATTAGGAGTCCAATTATCACGAAAACATAAGCCCTTAAACCATAACCACTAAATTCCCTATCCCCTTAACCCCCAATCCATATTCCCTTAACCCCTGCACTCATAAATCATAACCCATAAACCCCTTCATTCATTAAATCTTATGACATTAACCCCTAACCTATATTAATCCATGAACCTCCTAAGCCATAAATCCTTATCCTCTTAACCTGTGACCCTTAACCCCTAAACACCTTAACTACTAACCCCTTAACCACTAAAACCTAAATCTCCTAAATATTGAGTCCTTAACCACTAAATCCTCTGATCCTAAATCCCTTTGGATCATAACGCTTGACCCTTGAAGCCCTTAACCACTAAGTATCCAAGGCTGAAAAAAACACCCCAAACCAGAAAATTGACCTCCTAGGAGAATCCTTCATCTCTAATTGAGCATATTAGAAACATTAATTGATTCTTAGAGAACTAGGTACTGGTTACGAGGATATGTGTTTGTGGGTAATGCCATTATTATCATGTATACCAAATGTAGACAATTGGATAATTTTCAAAGCCTCGATTTGAATTACTCACAATATTTACACTTCATCGCGTTGAGATGGAGCTTGTAGTGTTCTCTCACGTAAGGAGTTGTAAATGAAAAGGAGAAAGCTCCCATTACAGGGAGGGTTTAAAGAGTTTAAATAAGTAGTAGGGTTAAGGAGATAAGAGCGGGACCGTAGTCCTAATTACTTAAAACCTTTTTTTGAAGATTTCCTACTATGTTTCTGGCTTACTTTTTCCCTGTCCTATTGACCACAACTTTTGTATTCATTATTGCTTTCATCACAACACCTACAGTAGATATTGATGGTTTTCATAAGCCTATTTCTAGTTGTGATAAGTGGATTAGGGGCTCCCTTATCAAAACCCATAACCCCTAATACGTTTAATCCCTTAGCCAAGGGGGCCCAAGGGTGTACTTGTAGGGGCATTGAGACAAAATTTGGGGGGTCATAACATTAGGAAAAGTGGAATGACATAACCAAAAAATTTCTGGGGGGGAGGGGGTATCTTATGGTGTGTTGAAGGGGCCAAGGGGACAGAAGGGTAGCATGTATGTGTAGAAGTCAGAGGTGAAAGCATGTTTTACTAAGATCTATAATCCTAGCATTAGAGAATGAGAAGGGGGCTTAGGGCCTAGGGCACCTAGAGGGAAGGAAGCGAGAGAAATTGATAGGGGAACCCCAAATAGTGGTGATAAGGGGATTAGGAGTCCAATTATCACAAAACATAAGCCCATAACCCATAACCACTAAATTCCCTATCCCCTTAACCCCAAATCCATATTCCCTTAACCCCTGCACTCATAAATCATAACCCATAAACCCCTTCATTCATTAAATATTATGACATTAACCCCTAACCTATATTAATCCATGAACCTCCTAAGCCATAAATCCTTATCCTCTTAACCTGTGACCGTTAACCCCTAAACACCTTAACTACTAACCCCTTAAACACTAACACCTAAATCTCCTAAATATTGAGTCCTTAATCGCTAAATCCTCTGACCCTAAATCCCTTTGGCCCTTAATGCTTGATCCTTGAGGCCCTTAACCAATAAGTATCCAAGGCCGAAAACAACACCCCAAACCAGCAAATTGACCTCCTAGGAGAATCCTTCATCTCTAATTGAGCATATTAGAAACATTACTTGATTCTTAGAGAACTAGGTACTAGTTACGAGGATATGTGTTTGTGGGTAATGCCATTATTATCATGTATACCAAATGTGGACAATTGGATAATTTGCAAAGCCTCGATTTGAATTACTCACAATATCTACACTTCCTCATGTTGAGATGGAGCTTGTAGTGTTCTCTCACATAAAGAGTTGTAAATAAAAATGAGCAAGCTCCCATTACAGGGAGGGTTTAAAGAGTTTAAAGAAGAGCAGGGTTAAGGAGATAAGAGCAAGAGCGCAGTCCCGATTACTTAAAACGTTTTTTCCAAAATTTCCTACTACGTTTCTGGCATACTTTTTCCCTGTCCTATTGACCACAAATTTTGTATTCATTATTTCTTTCATCACAACACTTACAATAGATATTGATGGTGTTCATAAGCCTATTTCTAGTTGTGATAAGTGGATTAGGGGCTCCCTTATCACAACCCATAACCCCTAATACATTTATTCCCTTAACCAAGGGGGCCCAAGGGTGTACTTGTAACGGCATTAAGACCAAATTTTGGGGGTCATAACATTAGGAAAATTGGAATGACATAACCAAAAAGTTTCTTTGGGGGGGGGGGGGTATATTATGGTGTCTTGAACGGGCCAAGGGGACACAAGTGTAGCATGTATGTGTAGAATTCAGAGGTGCAAGCATGGTTTACTAAGATCTATAATCCTAGAATTAGAGAATGAGAAGGGGGCTTAGGACCTAATTTCATAGGGCCTAGGGGACTTAGAGGGAAGGCAGCGAGAGAAATTGATAGGGGAACCCAAAATAATGGTGATAAGGGGATTAGGAGTCAAATTATCACAACACATAAGCCCTTAACCCATAACCACTAAATTCCCTATCCCCTTAACCCCCAATCCATATTCCATTAACTGCTGTACTCATAAATCATAACCCATAAACCCCTTCATTCATTAAATATTATGACATTAACCCCTAACCTATATTGATCCATGAACTTCCTAAGCCATAAATCCTTATCCTCTTAACCTATGACCCTTAACCCCTAACCCTTCACCCCTAAACACCTTAACTACTAACCCCTTAACCACTAAAAGTACAACACCCCAAACCAACAAATTGACCTCCTAGGAGAATCCTTCATCTCTAACTGAGCATATTAGAAACATTAATTGATTCTTAGAGAACTAGGTACTGGTTACGAGCATATGTGTTTGTGGGTAATTCCATTATTATAATGTATACCAAATGTAGACAATTGGATAATTTGCGAAGCCTCATTTTGAATTATTCACAATATCTACACTTCATCATGTTGATATGGAGCTTGTAGTGTTCTCTCACATAAGGAGTTGTAAATGAAAAGGAGAAAGCTCCCATTAGAGGGCTTCTCTGTGTGGGAGTGTTGGAGGCAGAGTGGTTTCTGGTAGTCCATCGAGGTTTTTCACAAATTTTGTCATAGTTTGGCGTGATCGTGGAGGTCCCATTGAGGAAACCAAAGAGACAAAAGTGATTGCAGATTCGTCATGAGGAGGCTGCGCATCATTTTGAGGAGCAGCAGGGGGTGGTTCCCTATCGGGATCGAATTCTGGGGGGATAGAGGTGGATTGAGGAGTTTATTTCATTGATAGAGGCAGATTGAGGAGTCACATAACGAGAGGCAAGAGGACCTGTCAGATGTGTTCAGGACATGTGGACTAAAAATGATATGTGTGGCAACCATAAAAAAGTGGGTCAGGTGTTGTCTTGTTCAAGGTAGATTGGTTGTCAAAGGACTAACACCAAGCCCTAGTTATATCAGTGTGATTGTAAAGGGCCATGATCCCAGGTATGCGAGCTCTAGCCTATTCTATTATAGTTTGTAATTTAACTAAGAACATTTTGAAAAAGTAAAAAATTTTCATGTGCACTAGTTCATGATTCCTTGATGTGTGTAGATTTCGTTGTGAAAAAGTAGATGTGTTGTGGCACTTTTGTGTGTTTGCATCAAATATTCTAAGACCAAACCCAGATTCTCATGTGTCGTGGAAATTCAAAATATGCATTGTTCACCTAAGAACTACTTGTAACTCATCTTAGGCAACTCGTGTCCAATCTCAACACATCCCACTTAAAAAGTTACCAAGACAAAGATCATCACATCCAACTGTGGTCATAAAAAAACTAAGCAACATAATTTACATCTTGACATTCCATGACACCTGACATGTCTCAAATGCCTTAGCACTATGTGGCATGTGTTAACATCCCCTACAATCCTGGGCATGCTTTTACACTCCCTAACACACCCTGGTTGCAAAGGCGAGAAGGATCTTGTTAGAAGGAGTTCGAGGCCATAGTGTCTCAAGCCTCCACGAGAAGGTGAAACCATTGAAATGTGGAAGGCCTTGACAGATCTGTACCTGAATAGCAGCGACCACAAGAAGTTGGTGCTGAAAGACAAGCTCAGGAAGATCAAAATGGAGAAGGGTGACACGATCAAAAAATACTTGACCAAGTTCACTCAATGTGAAGATGAGCTTGGAAGTGTTGGGATCTATGTTGCCTCAGATGATTTGGTGAGCCTAGCTCTTATAGGACTTCCCAAGAGGTGGCATATTTCCCATAACTCTATTAATGGGAGGGAGAAGCTTCTAGATTGGGAGCGACTATGGTCTGATTTGGCATAAGAAGAAATTCGATGGAGCACTAGAGATGGATCCTCATCAAAGGCTTATGATGAGGAGAATTGTGCCTTCGCTGGCAAGGCGAAGAAAGGAAAAGGGAAGGCATCTCATTCCAAATCCGAGACCAACAAGATAGGAAAGAAGCGAGACTTGTCAAAGGTGCAATCTTTCAACTGTCATGAGCATGGACATTATGCCACAAACTATCCACATAAGAAGAACAACAAGAAGTAATGTTAGTTAATGAATGGTGAGCAAAGAGTTGCACTCAGAAATGCATTGAGCATAGAAGCAACAGAAAAATTAGCTAAGAGTCTTCATATGAATCTAGGGCACTTTAAGGCATGCAAGAGAACCTTCCTTAACATTGTATTTTCATTCATCCATTTTTGTAATTATAACATTAGGTTGTAAGCCTTAAAGAATGAAGGTGCATTGAATTTGGGAAGGAGGTGCGTTGGAACCCAAGTAGATAGATAAATAAATGTTCAATTGGGAGGCAAGGCCTAGAACCATACCATCCCCATCCTCCAAATGGTCAATATTGTTAGACAAAAATGACTAAAATTGGTGTATAGGTGACTCAATTTATAAGGATAAATTTTATACATGAGGTTGGAAAACATTCAAAAAAAATTGAATCAAGAGCGAAAGGGAAAATATATCTAGGGGGCACAAATATTAAGGGCCTATGTCAGCGAAAGTCAAACCAATGGCCAGATTATTTTTCCTTGATACCATCTCTTAAGAACATGAAACTACACATAAACACATATGTCAAACGGAATACTCCAATACATACCATAATTAGTTGCATGTTGTTCAAAATATTGAATGAATGACATGCAAACTCTAATTTTGTTTCAAAGTGTCACACTTTTCGAGGAAAATACACAAATGTTCAAGGTATATCATATGTGCTTCTTTGTATTTGGAAATAAAGCTAATTTATGGGATAATTGTACAAGTTGGGATGTCAAAGATAAAAACTCACACTTGTGAAACCAACCTTTAAGGAGTACAATAATCAATGCATGTAGCGTAGTTTTAGAGAATCACATGGGCTAATGACTAGGCTAGGTACGATACTAGACCTATCTCATTCTAAACAAGGTATTAAGGATAAGAAAATATGAGTAATCAACCTAGATATGGATTGGAGATAGATAATTTCATGGGATTTACGCTAAGTTTCTAAGGCTCATCATCATAACTATATCTTCGATAAAAAAGTTTGTATCAGCCCACAACCAATAATCTAAACTTCCTTTAAGAGTTATAATAAACCCCTTAATTATGAGGAAGCATATAATGTATTTTCTAGGGGTTGATTCATGTGTTGGATTCATATGTCCTAGAGGTTCCTACATGATAAATAAGCTATGAATATATAAGAGGCATATAGTAAAGCATGGAATGAGGGAATTTGTGTGGCAGTCCTAGCATTTAGGCATAAAATTGATATTAAATCGAGTATAAAAGAGGCCTCTAATGAAGTGTGTACTGAAAATTGGTTAATGGAAGGTGTTGGAGTTTCATTCCTAGCCTAGATAGTTCTCAACAATAAAATGATTTTACATTTAATAAAGATTCTAGATTTTTACAACTTGGTTTGAACATCATTTGTAGTTTTCTTACACAGGTTGAATTTTACAACATGAAAAATAAATTTTTCATTCAAAAGATTCCTTGCTACCATAACTATTTCATCCCCCAAAATTAGGGTTTCCTCTCTCGTTTTCCTCAACAAAATACAATCTCAAACCTTCGTTCTAATAAAGACAAAAAAATAGTGTGCATAATTGTTAGTCTCCAGCTCTCCCTTTCTCTCCATCTCGCTCCGTCCCTCCCTCCCTTTCTTTCCTTCTCCCTACCTCCCTCTCCATATATCCCTCCACTTCTCGCCCTATATCCTCAATGGAAAAACTAGAATCCAAACCCCAAGAATTGGATACCCAAATATTTATGGCTTTGCATCCAACTAGTAAACCTTAAAACCTTCCATTAGCATCCAAGGAAATGAAACTCCACCCCTTTAGTAGGGATTTTAGACAACTGGAAACATAAACACCATCTCCGAACAATTTTCACCAATGACATGGAGGATGTTTTGCGGAGAGGAGTTGCACCATATAGCTTTTCCTCGGTGCCCAAAATCTCCAATCTAGAACCCTTTTGTAACCTAATATGTCCTTGCCTCTTGATGGATAGTCCTACGCAAAAAGTGGAAGCTTATAGTTTTTAGCCAGGTGCCCATACATATGGCCCCGCCTACGCCTGAAATGTATTCCTTCATAACCGAATATCTGAATACACTACACCCCAATCTCGATATCCATGCCTTCTGTTGGCTTGTGACCACACACAAAGTCGAGAAGGAGAAAGGAAGGGAATTCCTAACTATCAAAGCGTTTAAAATGAATCTATCTGCCGTTTAATTTACTTGAAAGAGGAAAGTGTTATTGATTAAGTGTGATGGTGAGAAAAATCCATACTTCCCTCATTCATTCCATCTATCCCTTCCTACCCTGCCTGTCTCTTGTGGGTTCCTTCTCCATTCTCTCTCAATGCCTCTGCAAATTTTTTATGTTTTTTCTCATTGTTTTATACTTGGCCCATTTAAAATCCATCAAGCCACATAGCCTCCTGAGCACTCTCATGAATATAGGAAATTCACATGAATCAGGCTCAAATGGTCTTCTCCATCCTTGAATCACAAAAACCATTATTCTCTTGACCCATTTTATGTTGGAGGCATTCATAAAGTTGTCCATATTTAACCTCTGATCTTAACATGTTCTAGGCACTAGTATTTTGAAACTCAAGGCTATCTCTAGGAGCTACAACACCTTCTATGAGCCCTTATTTGAGGTCCATATTAACCAAAATATGGATGTATGTCTTAATCCCCATCTCTAAATATGTAGATTCACGGGCTAGATAAGATCCTAATGAGTTACCTATATCTTTGAAAATTAGGGTGTCCCCATAGTTATGAGGGAGACTTGGAAGATGAACCTAGATTGGGGCCATATCTAGTCTCTCCTACTTTGCATCGAAGAAGGACATCTAGAAATTGACAAGGATGGGAGATGAATCAATTTTCTAAACCATTTGTTGTACCTCTTGGGTCTCTGCTACATCTTTGAAGCACAAATGAATCCAACCTTGGGCTAATAGCAACACCTCTGGAGGAAATTTTACAATAGGTAAGATTTCCTTGTCCACCCACACATTTAGGGTTGAGGACCTGAATTTTCAACCCCTTACTTACCCCGCCAAGTATTTTCGGGACATTTCCTCTGTATTTTGAATGGTGACGTTGACTCCCAAAAATAGAGAACGAAGGAATTTGTTCTTCTTCTTTAAACTACAATGGATTTTCCACTTCCTTGCTTTCTCAGATTCATTTTAAATCATAACTCGTTATTATTCACAAGGGTGTTTCTCCCTAAAAACCACAAGACCATTTATGATGTTAGTTTGACCTTCTTTCATTGTCGAGGCAAGGCTCTCCTTCACTAGTTCACCAAAGGAGGGCGAGGATGATGGCAGTTGAGATGAAGGATATACAAGAAAACTATCCAGAGAGGCTTCTAAGAGTGAAGAACCCCCACTGTGTTCAAAAAATCCTTAAAACCCTAAGGAAGTAGTAACACATTGTATGTCTTCCTCCAATATTTAGGACAATAGGGAAACTAAACTTAGAGCCAAACACCCCAAGAAGAGTTCTCTAGCCCCTAACACACGTCCTCAGGCCCTGGGCTAGCCGAAAATAAAGGAACCAAATAGTGCATGGCTGGAGTAGGGGTTAGGGCCTTCAAACCGCTAGACAGTTGCCTATTGAATTCTTAACTTTTCTTTCTAAAGATCTAGTAGGAGCAGAAATTGTAGTATGGTGACCTTCTAAGTTGAATTTGAAATGCGAATGGATAAAATCCTTGGGACTAGACCAAATTTGTTGAAAACCCCCCTCCTCTAGTTCATAATCCACCAACTCCTCCTCCTCCTCCATGTGGGTCCAATAGTAAGAAGTCAAAATCTCATCTAAAAAACATATTTGATGAATAATTGCGTGTCTTCAAAGGGTTTATCATGGCCACCATCTTTGTACAAAATATATATCATGTGGATAAAAAACTCATGGTTACCATTTAATCTTATTTTTCATTTTGACAAGAATATCAGAGATCACATTGTCTAGATCCTGTTCACTCTTTGTCAAAACTACGACCCTTTCTCCGCCTGCAATTTTTCCGTGGGCCTCTAGGGTTTCTCCAGAGTTGAAATCTTCTCCTATGGTCAAAACGTTGTAATGCTATCTTTAACTGTTAGAGTCTGTCAAAATAAAATAAAAATTAAAAACATGAAATTAATATATCTTAACCCTAGATCTACCAAGGCCGAGAGAGAGGAATTAAATCTCTTGAAATGCAAAACTCCTTAGATTTGATTTCTATAGACATTTGATAGATTGGAAGTTAAAATGAATCTAGATTAATCATATACAATGAAAAAAAAAATAACATAAAAAATATAGAGTGATTTGCAAACCCAACATAGCATCCACCTTTGTTTTGAAAAATATTAAAATATTTACCATATTTGAATAAAGTTTAAGAAATTTAAATATTTATTATATTGGAATAAATTTTTTATTTTTTGTTTTTTTAAGTTTTTACCCTTTCGATTAAAATGATTTGACTCATCCGAAAATAATTTTCCCACTCCATTTAAATTTCAATAAATTTCAAGAGGGTATTGTCGTGGAGTATTGGCGGGCAAACAAAAGACACAACATTCTGTTACCAACCAAAACAGTAGAGCACAACTAGAGCTACATGAGGGAACCTGAAAACCCTCTCATCGATATTGAATGCATTATTCAGTTTCAAGAACCTGAAAACTCGAGCACGATTATTCAGTTTCAAGAAGAAGAAGGCCACCCTCCTCCTCCATCTATTGAGAGGTCTATGAGAAGGTAAGAGTTTAAACAATTATTGCATGTATAATGTAGCTTCCATGCCATGAAAATCAGAAATCAGGCCATCATCTGTGCACTCTTGCAAGACAGGGAAAACTCCACAAGAAATGTTCGTAAATGCCGACTACTCCTGAATTTGAGCTTGGGAACCCCTATAGCAGCAAAGTCTCTGGTTCCGGTTCTTATCACTTCTTCCACATCACCATTTTCTTGAGCTCTTAAACCTTCAATTCCACCTTTGATATCCCTGATTTTCTCACAAAATCAACAACACTCTCAATAGTGGCTACACCCTGCTGCAAGACTAACTGCAAACACTGTTGCTTAACAATGTTAGTGAACTCCATATCAAAGTTTATCTGTGCACCATGCACCTCCAGTTATCTCCTTTGAAGGTGTCAATTCTGCTAGCATATACACCTTCATTTCTTGGTTAGAAACACACTTCACCCCTTTTATTAAGTCATGAGCTTCTAGATTTTTCAATGCTTTGTTAACCTGTGGTTGCTGTAATTTTTTTTTCCCTTTTCATATTTTTTTTCCATATACCCATATTTCCAACAATTTTTATGACTTGATATATGAGCATATCTTCAGATGAGAGGCCCTTAAACCTTACAAATTTTTCTTTTTCCTGTTGCTTGTAAACTATGAAATCACCCTGCTTGAAAACCTGGAGTTGATGATTTTGAAGCAGGGAATTGAATGCCCGAGCTCTAACATTGAGATCAACATCTTTAAGATTTTCCTCCATGATTTTATCTGTCAATCCATCAAAGAAAGTATTGAAAAGATCCAATATTCTATTGATGCTAGTAGCCATTTGTGAAGCTGATGTTGCCATCTCTAAGATCTTCAAAACTATAATGGGCTGCGAACCCTAGAACAATATGTGCGTTTGTTGTGTCTTATTATCCTGATAACCCCAATTATAGAATGGGCTTCGAACCCTAGCCACAATATGTACAATGCATGCCCTCAAGCAGAAACAAAAAACGTATGTATATATGCTCTGCATTTTGAACATTTGTGTGGTTATTACTATGTTTTGATCACAGAAAACAAAATTATGCACAACTGAATTTTGATAATTTGGATACTAGATGTAGAATTGAATGGTGCCTGAAGCGTTGTCTAGTGGGGGACAATTTCTAACCAGTGGATTCAGTTTGAAACTACTTTATGAATAGGCCTCACTTATTTTCGTCTCAAGCATATCAATTTCATTTTCCAACATATATTATTAGCATTTACTCATGCAACCTCCTGTGCATAGGGTTTCCATGTTTCATTTTGTAGTTGTCACTGTAGAGGCAACCATGCCCTCCTTTTTCCAAGCATATATAGCTGTAAATTTTTTCCCTATTGTTTACAAAAGGGGCAGGTAGGTGTCATTTATTCGACTCGTTATCATCTCTACTTGCAATTTAATTCAATGATATCCAACATCCCATAGATTTAATGTCTTAGCTTCCTATGATCTATCATAGCCTAGATTCTCATGCTTTGTTTTTAGAGCCAAACATTTTGCAAAGATTCAACTTATGGTGATCATCATGAAACCTTATTTAGAGATTCTGATGTGCACTTTTGATTTTGAGTTTGCATTCTTGAATTTGAAGTGTGCTTTGAATTTTTTTTAACTGTTCCTTCACATGAATTGTATTCAATTTCTTATTGTATATCTAAACACGGAAGAGCTCTAGATAAAAATCTGTTGATGCATGTTGTATTTGGTGCTGCTTTCTAACTTGTAATCCAAGGGACTTAATGTGATAATCCATTGTATCTAGGAACATGGATCTATGCTTCTGTCACCAATGACTGCTTCAACTTACTGTTATTATTTTTGGCACTATGAATGGAACTTTTCCAGATGCTTACTTTGAGATTTCTTATGCTTGCCATGTGATACTGATTTGTTTGTCCATTTTTGTCTGGGCCAGGATTATTTGGCAAATGCATCAACTGCTGACATTGGATATACTGTACTTTTAGAAAATGCGCTTGCGGAGAGGGACCGAAGGTATGTTTTTTCTCCTTCTAATTCTTGTTGTATCTTGATTCATATCCTTACCACATGAATAAACTAAGTGGTATTTTAATGAATAGTTGTTTGTGTTTGTACTGAAAGATGTGAGATGCTCTACATCCTGCTTGGGGTGGGTGAGTCTGTCAATACTTTATTTGCATGTAATTGCATTTAATCTATATTATGTGTTAGGTGCATCGAATATAATATCCCAGATCCATCTAATTTTGGTTTCGACAGGGTCAATATTGCATATCTTGAGTTTAGAGAAATGATTGATGTATTGAGTATTGAAATTTGAGATATTCAACCCTGAGCTTTGGAACATTGATGTGCATATCGGACACAATTTTAGATGTGTCTGTGCTAGTGTATATTGATTTACATTTGATATTAGTGCGAGTAATCTCATTTGTTGTGGGGTTGACTTTGTTTAGTTTGGAGGCTTTGCAGGTTTTTATCATTTGGTTCAAAAATGCAAGTGTGCATTTTGATATGCAGTTTTGTCTTGCTTTGTATCTTTGTTACTCTTTGATGTTATTTATCTCTGGGAACTTGGAAGCATAGAGAAGGAATGGAGTTAATGCATGCCATTGGGTTCTTATTCCATTTCTGATTTGTACATTGTCGTGGATGTTCTACCGGATCTTCATAACAAATTTTATAATATTATACAGTCTTTTACTAGCACTATTCTACTCAAGATTGCAGACTTCATATCATTAGATTTAACACAGAAATTACTGAGAATCAGCTAAAAGTGAAATGAAGGAAACAAACAATTGCACACCATCCATACATTGAATACAAGATACACCCTAGGAAAACCCAATACAGGATGAACCCAACTAGGAGAGGCCTATGCTTTGCTCTTTTCTTATGTGGATGAATAGTGAATACAAAGAAATGGGTACTCACACTGGAAAAATGTGGATGCTACATGATTTCCTTCTTCCTCTGTCATGCTTCAATCCCATAACTATGAACGTAATATTGAAACATAACTATGAAATAGATATAAATGCAGAGAACATAGAGAAACACAACTTGACTCATTTGTAGAGAGTTGAAGAAGTTACATGGTCACTAGGTGTTGTGGTTTGTCTCATGAGGATCACTTCTTCTTTTGTTTCTTTTTCTTTCTAATATTGATCCACCCAGTTCTGTTGACATGGGTTAGTGGCATTGTGATAAACTGATTTGTGAAAGGGAATCATGAATGCAAGGTTGTTAGGACTAAGCTTTTCCTTTTTCGATTCACGAAGATGCTTTAAACCTCAAAAGAGATTTGATGACACCAAAGTTGAGTGTGTCTCCCCACCACTACCAAGGGGAACTTGCATAGGTTTCTTTTCTTTCGGTTGAGCCATTTTCTTTCTTGGAGCACATATGTTTCCCTGTATTACTTACCATCCTTTAGTATTTTTCCTATGTCCATTGGATGTAGAAGATGTTGGTGAAGATGAATAGGTTTCTTGGAGGTGTACAATTTGTTGGCATGATCTACATCTAAATTTTGTGCTTTCAATGTTTAACATTTCGGTAAAAGTGAGATCAACCCATTATATGAGCAACTAGTTGGGAAACTCACAACTTAGGTTGAGCACTACACAGATATGGGGTAAATATGTTGAGCCCATGACAATATGAGCTCCATTAACTTTAATAAAATGATCCTGCGAGTTTTGAATAGTTGCAAGAAAATTAGGATACCATAAGTGAAGAGGAGGTTTCAAACTCTTACGTAGACCAGAGTTGCTGTAATAATCATGGTGTTTGGATCAAACTTTCAGAACTAGGGATGAAAGGAGAGGTGCATTTTCCCCTAGAAATAGGGTCCTAGGTTGAATTTCTTTTTCCTATCCACCATGGCCTTAAAAACTACAATGAAGTAACACTTGGAATGGAGGAAGAGCTCATCGTTGGTAATCTAGGTTTGATTTTTCCATCCATGAAGCATTGTTGTAGATGGCCAAAGCCCATTCAAAGGACAAAGAGTGCCATCCCTTCAATACAAAAAGTTGTGGGCATATACATGCAAGTTCCAACACTGGAATGTCCTTTGATTTCTCCACTATAAAGGCAGAATTGAGGGGCGCTTTTTTCTTTGAGGGAATAGAAAGCCTAGGGTTCACCTCATCCTTGAATTGATGGGATTGGGAGGAGGGCATATTTTTGCATAGGGATCCTCCAAGAAGGCTTGAAACTAAAAGCACGATAGCATCCTTGCTTATGCCAAAATCCACGGGAAAGAAACTATCAAGGAGTTGCCTTCTTGCATAGAGTCGTTTCTAATGGCTTGGAGGGAACCTTGTCTTTGTTGTATCCATGAATTCAATATAGAGATAGAACCCATGGATTTCATATGAAAATAGAAGGATTCCCATGAATGGGACCTCATAAAGACTTGAAGATCTGCAGTGACCCTGCCTTATTTTTTAAGATTTGTGTTAGATAGGAGTGCAATGGTATTAGTTGAATGAAGACAATATTAGAGCTAAAAGTCTTATCTAGTGTTTGTAAGTTGCAACTCTTAAAATGAGATGGTGACACCTCGTTTGGCTTGAAATTCCATGGATATAGCCAGTGACCACATGCTCTCTCTAGTTATAGTTTTAACTACCAATCCTAATGTAGTCCTAGCGCATCCATTGACTCCTTTTATTGTCGTGTTCATTTAACTAGGATTAACCACTGCAAGCATGATGACAGAGCACTCATTCAATGTCTTATTGATCCATTGATGAGTTTTTTTAATGTATCAAATGCAGGATCAACATAATTTGAGCTTTGAGCTCAAGATAGACTTTTTCAAATTTGAATCTCACGTTGACACTGGCATTTGAAGCAATGGATCCCTTGATTTCATGAACTGTCTTGACTCTTAAATATTTGCGTAACTCCCTAGTTTCTTATATTAATCCCAAAAAAGAGACAACATGCAAATCTAAACTAGTTAATTAGTTGGCAAAAATGTTATCATAAACCATGTGCAGAACAGTGTTTTATGGCTTGGAGGGATCCCCTCCCTTCATTATTTCTATGAATTTAATATATAAACAAAAAATGTGGATAATATGGAGGGGTTCCTCTGAAGGGGACCTCATAAAGATGTGAAGATCTGCTATGGCTCCCCCTTGTTTGAATATTCATGTTAGATAGTATCACAATTATAGTAGTTAGACAAAGGCCATACTAGATTGCTTGCCCTAGTGTTTGGCAAGTGAAGAATCTTCAAAAGATATGGTGGCACCTCATTTGGCATGAGATGCTAGATATATCCACTAACAATATTCTCTGTGGTTACAGTTGTAACTACTAGCCCTGGCTAGGTCATTGACCCCCTTTGTTGTCATGTTCATTTATCTAGGGTTTGTTATTGTAGGCATGATGACAATGACTTCTTGACCCATTGATCTGACCCCTTTTGCTCTCATGTTCATTTATCTAGGGTTTGTTATTGTAGGCTTGATGACAATGACTTCTTGACAAATTGATGTGTGTCCTCGGTGTAATCAAAAGCAGGATTGGCCAGAATTTGAGCCTTGAGCTCAAGATTGACTTCATCGAACTTGGATCTCATGTTGATGATGTCATTTGAAGCCTTGGATTTACAAATCCTTGATTTCATGCACTGTCTTGAATATTTAGAGTCTTTTTTCAATGTTCTTCTTCAGTCAATTGTTTATAACTTTACATTAATATTAGAAAGAGGCAACATGCAGATCTAAACTATAAATATAGGGGTATAGTTTCACCTTTCAACCTCAGGAATTTGGAGTTCTCTGAAATCTCAGATCACTGTATACAATTCAGATCATCTTCTGTAGTTATCAAATAACTGCAGATTACAGGGTTATAGGTTTATTGTTTCAAATGAAGCTCTATTATCTCAGAGACACTTTTGGTGTAGTTTCATCATGCAATTCAATACAAAATTACAGTGATATTGTAATATTGCAGAAAGAATTTTCAGACATATTACAAATAGTGCAGCTCATAGGTATGTTGAAACGGATTGTAGGTTGCTATTCAAATTTCTTAATTACAGTGATCACTTTTGTAGTATCTCCAAGTTATGTAGCACTGGAATGCTGTAGCACTGAAGCATCATGACTGAACCTTCATCATGGCTTTGAATATCAAGATAGAAATATCATTATCATGGCACCAAATATATCATCATCATAGGACTAATCATAGTACCGAGTTTCATAATGTCATAACACTGAGAATGGAGAAAGCATCATGTCATACATCACTGAGTATAAAAACAGAGAACAACACCATATCCAAATTATGTCTTCAAAAATATTTATAGAACCAAGAGAGAAAGTGTCAATCTCCACAGGTCAAAAGAATGCCACATTAGGTTTGAGCTTCAGTGCTTTCACAAGTCCACAATATCTTTCAGGTGCAAGTATGTTTGCAAGAAATGTGCCAACATACAGGTTTCTCAGATGCGAAGTATTATTCTATAGAAAATTTTCCCAGAATTTGATTTCTGAACTTACTCTTTGTTCTCCACTATGCTTCTATTTCTTGCTATGTATTTGTTCGAGTTTTTTGTTCCATAGAAATTCTGGATCAATCTTTAGGAGGTGTGAACACTGCCCCAGCGTCGAGAAAAAACCCACTATTGGGAGCTCCTCTGCTGTACTTCTGCTTCTGTAGAAAGATAGATCTGGGATGGGGTTGAGAGTCAATATCCCGCGAGCTCTAAGCTCTAAGCTTTGCACCAAGCTCTAAGCTCTCGGGTTGAGAGTCAAGATCCCTAAAATCTCTAAGCTCTGCACTAAGCTCTGCACTGGCTCTAAGCCTTTTCAAATATTACCTCCAAAAACACTTCAGATATGCTTAGTGTTTTTAAACTTGTCACAAAATCCACAAATCTGAACTGTCCTTTGGCCACAAGTCTTCAATGATGTCTTTGAAATATTGTTGCTCCAGAAGTTTTTTTTTCAGCCCCTCAAACCAAGGTATGCCACTACTTCAAGACTTCTTCCTATCCACAAGGTTAGAGGAATTGTGTCACAAGTCCAATATTTCTTTGTCCACATGTTCAGGGTTTTTTAACTGATGTCTCAGGTCTAAATCTATGCCAAGATCCTTTGCCACAGTCACAGGTCTGAATCTATGCCAAGATCCTTTGACACAGTCACGGGTCTAAGAGTTGTCCACATATCAGAGTACTCAAGTCCAAAATTTTCTTCAGATGTTACAAAATAGATCCGAGCTTTCATAAATATGGCAGATCCTGAGACTGCTGGTGCACAAATCCCTCACAAGTCTCATTTTTTGCAAACTGTAAGCCTAAGGTATGTATCACAAGTCTGAGAGGCTGATTCAAGTGTTCTGCAATAGGTAACAAGAGTTTTACAATTCCAAAGGCCCAAGTATTTGCCACAATCATAGATGCACAGGTTCAAATGTGAATTGCAGTGTCTCAAGTAAAAATTACAGTGCTTTAGATCCAAAAATTATAGTGCCACTACTTCAAGACTTCTTCCTATCTACAATGTTAGGTGAATTGTGTCACAAGTCCAATATTTGTTTGTCCACATGTTCAGGGTTTTTTAACTGATGTCTCAGGTCTGAATCTATGGCAAGATCCTTTGGCATAGTCACAGGTCCAAGAGTTGTCCACATATCAGAGTACTCAAGTCCAAAATTTTCTTCAGATGTTACAACACAGATCCGAGCTTTCATAAATATGACAGATCCCGAGACTGCTAGTGCACAAGTCCCTCACAAGTCTGATTTGTTGCAAAGTGTAAGCCTAAGGTCTGTATCACAAGTCTAAGAGGCTAATTCAAGTGTTCTACAATAGGTAACAAGAGTTTTACAGTTCCACAAGCCCAAATATTTGCCACAATCATAGATGCAAAGGTTCAAATGTGAATTGTAGTGTATCAGGTAAAAAATACAATGCTTTAGATCCAAAAATTATAGTCCCTCACGTCGAATTGCATGTGTCCAAGCTGCTACAGGGTCTGCAATTGAGGTTTTCCATAGGTCCACAAAATAGCTCTATTATGGATCCATTTAACCCTTCGTAATGTGTCATCAAAAATATTTATAGAACCAAGAGAGGAAGTGTCAATATCCACATGTCAAAAGAATGTCACAGTAGGTTTGAGCTTCAGTGCTTTCACAAGTCCACAATTCTTTCAGGTGCGAGTATGTTTGCAAGAAATGTGCCAAGATGTGCAAGTATAGGTTCCTCGGATGCGAAGTATTATTCAATAGAGACTTTGCCCAGAATTCGTCTGTTGAACTCACTCTTTGTTCTCCACTTCGCTATGATTTCTTTCTATATCTCTGTTTGAGTTTTTTGTTCCACAAAAATTCTAGATCGATCTTCAGGAGGGGTGAACACTGCCCCAGTGTCAAGAAGAAATCCTTTATTGGGAGCACCTCTGTTGTACTTTTGTTTCTATAGAAAGATAGATATGGGATGGGGTTGAGATTCAATATCCCTACGAGCTCTAAGGATCGACCTTCAGGAGGTGTGAACACTGCCCCAGTGTCAAGAAGAAATCCACTATTGGGAGCACCTTTGCTGTACTTTTGGATCTGTAGAAAGATAGATCTGGGATGGGGTTGAGAGTCAATATCCCTACGAGATCTAAGCTCTGCACCAAGCTCTAAGCTCTGGGGTTGAGAGTCAAGATCCCTACGAGCTCTAAGCTCTGCACTAAGCTTTGCACTGGCTCTAAGAATTTTCAATATTGCTTCCAAAAACACTTTAGATATGCTTAGTGTTTTTAACCTTGTCACACAAGCCACAAATTTGAACTATCCTTTGGCCACAGGTTTTCAATGATGTCTTCGAAATACTGTTCCTCCAGAAGTTTGTTTTTCAGCCCCTCAATCCAAGGTATGTCACTAGCTCAAGACTTCTTCCTATCCACAAGGTTATAGGAATTGTGTCACAAGTCCAATATTTCTTTTTCCATAGATTCATGGTTTTTTAACTGATGTCTCAGGTCCAAATCTATGCCAGGATCCTTTTCCACAGTCATATATCCAGGAGTTGTCCACATATCAGAGTACTCAAGTCCAAAATTTTCTTCAGATGTTACAACACATATCCAAGCTTTAATGAATATGACAGATCCTAAGACTGTTGGTGCACAAGTCCCTCACAGGTCTGATTTGTAGAGTGTAAGCCTAAGGTCTGTATCACAAGTCTGAGAGGCTAATTCGAGTGTTCTGCAATAGGTAACAGGAATATTACAATTCCACAGGCCCAAATATTTGTCACAATCACAGATGCACAGGTTCAAATTGAATTGCAGTTTTTCAAGTAAAAATTACAGTGCTTTAGATCCAAAAATTATAGTCCCTCAGGTCTAATTGCAGATGTGTCCAAGATGCTACAGGGTCTACAATTGAGGTTTTCCATATGTCTGCAAAATAGCTCTATTATAGATCCATTTAACCCTTAGTAATGTGTCTTCAAAAATATTTATAGAGCCGAGAGAGGAAGTATCAATCTCCACAGGTCAAAACAATGTCACAGTAGGTTTGAGCTTCAGTGCTTTCACAAGTCCGCAATTCTTTCAAGTGCGAGTATGTTTGCAAGGAATGTGCCAAGATGTGCCAGTACAGGTTCCTTGGATGCGAAGTATTATTCCATATAAACTTTTCCTAGAAATTGACTTCTGAACTTACTCTTTGTTCTCCACTACGCTTCTATTTCTTGCTATATATATGTTCGAGTTTTTCTTTACACATAAATTCTGGATCAATCTTCAAGAGGTGTGAACACTGCCCCAGTGTCAGGAAGAAATCCACTATTGGGAGCACCTCTGCTGTACCTCTGGTTCTGTAGAAAGATAGATCTGGGATGGGTTTGAGAGTCAATAGCCCTACGAGCTCTAAGCTCTAAGCTCTACACCAATCTCTAAGCTCTGGGGTTGAGAGTAAAGATCCCTATGAGCTCTAAGCTCTGCAATAAGCTCTGCACCAGCTCTAAGCATTTTCAAATATTGCTTCCAAAAACATCTCAGATATGCTTAAGTGTTTTTAACCTTGTCACACAAGCCACAAATCTGAATTTTCCTTTGGCCACAGGTCTTCAATGTTGTCTTCGAAATACTGTTGCTACAGAAGTTTTTTTTGCAACTCCTCAATCTAAGGTATGTCACTAGTTGAAGACTTCTTCCTATCCAAAAGGTTAGAGGGATTATGTCACAAGTCCAATATTTCTTTGTCCACAGATTCAAGGTTTTTTAACTGATGTCTCAGGTCCGAATCTATGCCAAGATCCTTTGCCATAGTCACAGGTCCAAGAGTTGTCCACATATAAGATTACTCAAGTCCAAAATTTTCTTTAGATGTTACAACATAAATCCAAGCTTTAGTAAATATGACAGACCCTGAGACTGCTGGTGCACAAGTCCCTAACATGTCTGATTTGTTGCAAAGTGTAAGCCTAAGGTCTGTATCGCAAGTCGGAGAGTCTAATTCGAGTGTTCTACAATAGGTAACATGAGTGTTACAAGTCCACATGCCCAAATATTTGCCACAATCACAGATGTATAGGTTCAAATGTGAATTTCAGTGTCTCAAGTAAAAACTATAGTGCTTTAGATCCAAAAATTATAGTCCCTCGGGTCGAATTGCAGATGTGTCCAAGCTGCTACAGGGTCTGCAATTGAGGTTTTCCATCTAAAGATGTTGTGGGTAAGTGTGCAGTAGAATACTTTTGGGCCTATGTAACAAGAGTACTTCCATTTGAAAATATCTTTTGTCAAATAACATGAGACATAACGGTAGAATGCTATAATTTGTGTCGATGTGACAATGATGAACCTATGCCAAGGTAAAATATTTTTCCTACCCAGAGAATCATGCAAAATTTCTGTAAGATGGTGTTTTTTGTTATTTATGGAGCAATTTTAAAATGTAACTTATGAGTGTGTAGTACAAAAAAGAAATTTCTTATGACCATTTTGAAAAAAGAAAGTGTATACTTGGTAACTTACACGGGGGAAGATGGTGTTGAATAGTCATTTTAACTGTGATTTTGGGTAATTTATTTTGTTGAATAATAATTGTTCTCTATTAGGGGAGAAAACTATGGAAATATAAACAATTCTTTGATATTACTTCATTTTTAGAATAGAAATGAATTTTATATTTCATTTTTTAAATTAGTAGTAGGCATCAAATTCTCTTGGTTCTTTTGGGTCCTATTGTAAACTCAGTTTCACAAGTTGCCATTGTCCTTTAGTGTAAAAAAGGTAAAGTTTGTAGCTATTTTTAACATAAGTGCTCTGTCTGCACTGTGCAGCCACCTTTTTTCTGATGTTGTTCAAGGTGATTGTATGTAAGACTCTACTCTTATGAATGTTTGGACTAACCAAAGTATGAGTTATATTTGTGAAAAGAGAATTGAACAGCATGCTATACTTAATGCTTGCATGTCATCTGATGATTTGAGTAAGTTTATTTGCCATGGCCCTATTCATTGATATCTTATATATGTCTGAATATCTTTGCTTTCCATCATTTCAGGTCTTTTCACCTGGCATTTCTCACAATATCTATAGTAGAAGCAAACCAAATGTAGTTCTTCACGACTTCACTACACACTGATAACAATTCAAATGTATGATGTATTTTTTTATTTGCTTACATGATAGAGATAGAGACCAGTCATCCTGATAATTTGGATATTCATTGTCATGATTGCAGAGTATTCCAAGTTGAGATGAGTCCTGCAAAAATATCTGAACTGTAGAACAAATGAAGAAGCCACCTTTAGGGGTTGATATAATATAGTACAATTTTGCTGTGAAATTCTTTGATGTCAGATAAAATTCATGAACCTGGCAATCAAACATATCAAATGATGGATTCAAGCCACTACTTATGTACCAGTTCACAATAAAATATGATTCCAATGAACCATGCTTTAATTGCCAGCAAAAGGATCAACATTTGAAAGCTTAAGTGGTTATTTTGAGCATCATGTAAAACATATATAAGTGATTAATACCAGACAATTTTCAAGCAATGAACTAAGCAATTAGTTTTGTCATCTCTGTTAATGAAAATAAACAGTGCACTTGGTGATTTAATGTACAATTTGGAATAACAACTTCCAAATTGCACATATATCTATTATAATACACTATGGATTGAAAGTGCATATGCATCACCCTAATTTGTTATGTGATCACATGGAACCATTTGTAAGTTTGCCCATCCATATATCTTTTTCATAATTTTAGTGGACAAGATGCATGATGCTTTTTCTTTCCTCGTTAGCAAAAGAAAATTTTCAGTTTAGCCTCCAAAAGGTGAACAATGGAATAACTCTGAAGTAGTTCCAAATCCCCGAGAGGGCCAAGAACAAAAGACACCAGGAATTTCTAAGGTTTACAGTATCCAATGCACTTTTTCCTTGAAGAAAATTGAGCGCCGATCCTCAATGTCTTTCTAGTAGTCTCTTGCATACAAGCAGTCCAAAAAGATGTGCTTCACTTGTATCTGGTTTACCACAGATTTAGCAAATCCACCTGTCAACATGCTCTTATCCAGATAGGTTTTGGATGGGCTTGGATGGTTGATGACCAACCATGCAAAGACCCATAGCCAAACACTATGAAGCCTGTGAATCTCTTTATCTAAGAGATTGAAGAGTTGAGAGCATTAAGAATCAACTCAAACCCAAAATAACTGACAATAACACAACATAAAAGTGAAAAGGACCCCATAAATTATATGAAAGAAGGAACCACTAAATAATCCCCCTAATGGTTGCCACAAATGCCCAGTTATACTATAGAGAAACGGTAGACCTGACCAATGAGGAAGATAGGATTCTTATAGTAGTACTTTGTAACACACTGGGTGATCAACTTTGATGCCCTGTTTTGAGCATCTTTTGGCAGAATAAATGCCCCTCACTCGCAATCTCTTAGTGGATACTATTGGTTTTGATTTGTCTCACTTATCTAGCCACATTGTGGTAAGAGGAGGCTAGTTCAGATTCTCTCTTCGAGACATACAAAAAGGGAAAATTTGTTAAAATATGTCAAATTAGTAATCTATATCAAACTCCCTTTTCAAAATCTTGGGTCAAGCTTGTTCACTAGCTTAGGCAAACATAATTAAGCTCATTGCATCTTCGACGAGCTTGAAAATATTTGACTATGTTTAGCCCAAAATCAAACAAATCAGACATATTTAGAAACAAATTTGGGAACCCTTATTAGTCCCTGCCATAAGGAAACATGGACAATAGTAAATGTCCAGTTGTTTATTATTATTCTTTGCTCGAGAATTGAAACATAAAACCACATAAAACCTAATGTTTTAAGGAAAATATTATAATAATTTTTTTCTCCACCTATCAAATGTTGACATTTCTTTTTGTTAGCCAATGAAAAATTTTAACCTCTTAATTGGCCTCTTCTTGAGGTGGAGAGGAGCAAAACTTAGAAGTAAAAAGCGTATGGTAAGGAAGTTTTTTTTCTTAATCAAGTAATGCTAGCATTACTCTAGAATTACTTAGGTTAACATCAATTGTTTGCTCGTAAGAGTCTAAACGTATTGCTACGAGTCTAGCCATGATCTTTTGAGCGCTTTGCTACACATGGCTACCCAATTGTCTAGATGGGGCACATGTTCTTCTATTCAATTTACATTTGGCTTGGATTTTTGAATTTTATTGATGCTTCTCTCATACAGGAACTAAAGTCAGCTAAGAGCGAGTCAAATGAAGTTTTTATAACCAAAATTCCTTTGCCTTGTGCAAACAATTATTGGATAACAAGCTTAGTTGCAGGCCTACCATGTATGCTAGTTATTCCCTTGTTTCTGATCTCCTTCTTTTTACATTTATGACCATAAAATACAACTTAGCCTATGTTCAGGTCATAGTAAGGATTACAAACCTATGAAATTCACTGACTCGTCTAGGATTACGAACTAGCGTGTTAAGACCGCTTGAACATATTAGCTTAAACATGATTTATTGAGCATATTACTATGTGGCTAACTCAAAGCATAAGTGGTGAAATCCTAGTGTTTCTTTGAAGAAATATGATTTACCATTCATTATTCTACCTATGAATACATGTACCAATGAATTCCTTTGTATCGATAAGCGCAAGCACTAAAAGACCTAGCTTCAAGGCCACTTTTTTTTGTTCTATCTAGGAGCTTGGATTCATTCATTTTTTACCTTTGTATCAGTAGTTGCAAGCACCAAAAATCCCAACTCTAGAGCCGCTTCTTTCTGTACTAGCTTGGAGCCTTATTTCACTGTTTTTAATTTATTGAAAGTTGTAGAATTTACAATCTATAAAGGGTGCTAGCTCAATGGAAGAGCACCTGCTTTACAAGCAGGAGGTTGGTGGTTCGATTCCATCGCGCCCTGATATAAATATGGAATGGAGATGATCAATTTTTGGTGACGGAGGCTTTTTTGACCATCACCAATGAGCTTATGGTGACATTTTTTGACCCTTACCAAAATATGTAATGGTGACGGTCAACGAACGCCACCATATATACACATCAATAGTGACGACCATGAAAGGTACGTCACCATAAATAGTTGTTGTTGATATGAAATCGTGAGGGTCATTGTTTGTCGTTATATTCATTATTTGTGACAGACCTTGAAGTCACCAATGAGCTTATCATGACATTTTTTGACCCTCACCAAATATGAAATGGTGATGGTCAACGAATGTCACCATATATATGCACCAATAGTGATGCCCATGAAAGGTCCATCACAATAAATCGTTGTTCATACGAAATGGTGACAGTCACTATCCGTCATTATAATCAATATTCGTGACGGACCTTGAATGTCACCACAACACCTATACTTTCGGCGACGCCACCTTTGGTGACGTTCAGTTTTTTGGTGACCGAGGCTGTGGTCCGTCACCATTGGTCATATGAAATGGTGACGGTCACTATCCGTCATTATAAATCATTATTGGTGACGAACCTTGAATGTCACCACAACACCTATACTTTCGGCGACGCCACTTTTGGTGACGTTCAATTTTTGGTGACGAAGGCTCTTTTGACGGTCACCAATGAGCTTATGGTGACATTTTTCGCCCCTCACCAATGTCATTTTTTCTTGTAGTGTTTACATAAGGACTTTAAATATAACAGACGTTCTATCTTTGACCGCAAAAGTTATAATTCTTTTTATTCTAAATTGAACTATCAATTTTGAATCAAGAAACAATTTCCTAGCCTTTATAGCCTCAACAAATGATATTAAGGCTTTACAATGAAATTTCTATGATGAAACAATCCTAAAACATCAAATTTTGTGGAAAATGGCTTCTGAGTATTGTAGAAATTTTTTTGGATGTCTCAAAGGGATTTTTAAGTCTGCAGATTGCTAAACTCACTTCAAAGTTGCTCTAAAATAGGTCACAACTTCAAAAACTATTAGTAACGCTCAGGGTTTGCATAAACAAAGATTTTATGAGGCAATATGGTTGTTCCTTAGGCATATTTGCTTTTAAAGGTTTCAACTAACAATATAATTCTTTCAGATTAAGGAATGAGTCTCTTTCTCTGAAGAATACTTGTGAAATTTGGAAATTTGCTATGATGAAAGGCTTTTTTGGGGTTACAAAGCTTTCAAAAGCTTCTTATGGCCTTTATATGAAATTTTGTGGCTTTGCAATGATTGTAGCAGTCGATTTCAATTAATTTATGTTTGTTTTTGAGGTAAAACAGAGGCGACAACGTATTTTTCTGGCTCTGGGAAGGTTTGTGAGCACAAAATGGTAACAGAGGCATGAATGAATGCATTTAGTTGATTTTTATAAAGAATTTGTTTGAACAGTAAATGCATTTACTACCGGTCAATTCAAATCATGGACGTTTTGGGTGCAGGGAGGGAATTATTGCCGAGCATTTTTCTCACGGTCAAAAGGCAGTAAGCGGGTTTGATTGGATTGATGTGATCCAATAGAATCAAGGCACATGTAGGAGAGAAAAAGGGTTGAAACAAATTTTATTGCAATTTTTTATTTTTTTCACAATATTGCAATGAAATCTGTGATGTTATCTCTACACCATTAGATATGGCGGAATGAAGAAAACCATGGAGATCAAGTGATGAAGCAGTGGTGTTGAAAGGCATGGGGCCCAGGAAATGTACACAGTGGGAGTGTAAAACATATTAAAACATAAGGTTTTAATATATGGTTTAGGCATGATATGATAGGTGGGTTAAGGTTTTACTAACAAATGCAATGAATATAAGTGTATTGTTACTATAGGTGGGCTATTTATATATAGGGATAATTTTAACCAATGGGAGTGGGAATAATATGTCATGTGGGTGAAACGAAACATAGGTTAAAAATATAATATGGATTTTTGGATATAATAATAAACGAAAATAAATATAATACGGGATAAGGTTAAAATAAGGAGCTAATATATAATTTAATGTGTTAATAAAGTGTGATGAGGATTAAAAAATAAACTAAGTCTAATGTAAAATATAAATAAAGGGATAAGTTTCATAGTTAAGAGTCTCGATATAATATTTTTACCTTTAAACTTAGGATATATTTTTTTTTATGGGTTTTTGGGTAATTTTAGGGGTAGAAGGGGAATTAGTTATAGGATTTTACTTCTCTTAAGTAAAATGAGTTTTATACCTAGTAAAGGGGATTTTTTTTTAAGGAAGATGAATGATGACGAGAAAAGAAAAAATGAAAATAGTGGGGATGAAGTATTTTTACAAGGGAATGACTTTTTTGAAGGAATTTAGTGACTGAATTGACCAATTTCTACTTATCCATGATTTTAAAAACTGCCTCTGCCTACCCATATGCTACCCTAACATTTTTTCTTCATTTACGTGGGTGCATTTGAGCTTGCAAACCCTTACTCATTTTTCTTTCAAAACAAGAAAATAACTAATTATATCCTTATTTCTTCCAAGGGATTAGATTAAATTATTTAGCTCCCTATTTATTCTCTACCTAACTAATGATATGCCAAGATTAAACTGTTTGGCTATATCTTTATTTTCTATCTAATAACATGAAATTTAAAGCATGGAAAATTCAAGATTAAGCTATTTGACTTATTATTGATTATGGAATTTTGTACAAGCTACACATAACCTTTATTTTGCAGTAAAAGTAAATAGTAGTGGAACTTTGATTTGCATCACTTTCCTATTTTATTTTTATCTCTTTTTTGTTTGGGGTCCATTTTTTATTCTTTTTTATCTTTTTCTTTCAAGTCCTGTGATTTTTCTTTTAGGAATTTTACCCTGTTTACATTTTTTATTTTTCAGATATGGGAAAACAATTTTCGGAAAGGAAAGTATCTACATATTACAAGACTAATCAAATTCAATTCAAAAATTATGAATCCTATTATTATAGGACCCTAACAATGCCAACACGTGGGATTCCCTTATCGCATCATAGATTTCAAATCTTACCGCATCGCAACCTATTTACCTAATGAAGTCTTAACGATATCTGCTAATATTTGCGAAATGACACATCACAACTCATCCTCTGCCATTGATCTACGTCTGATTCAACGGTCCTCACCTACTTGCCCTTCTTTGCATCACAAATTATATGGTTTAGTTGTGATGTCATCGTAACTTTTGATCTATTTCCTTTTATATGTACGATCTAATCCTGTCCATTCATTCTTTACTCCCGTTCATTCTGCAGCTTGATCTCTGTATCCGTTCCTCCACTTAGAAACCTGTTGATGGAGTCTACCATATTCAATAAGAACGCAATATATTCCTCATATGACATAGGTTTTTCAAACTATTCACGACGCCGGAATAAAAAAGACGAGATCTACGCAGCCATCCTAGTTTCAATCCAATATTGTAACTTTGAATTTTGAGCAAAATTTATGAACTCCTGATCAACCTGGTAGTAGACGTGCACATTAATAATGTTGTAATCTAAAATACCTTCATTGACTTAGGGGCTAGAATTAATGCCATGACTAAGGAGACTATGCTCAAGCTTAACATCGAAGTGGCCTTAAGGAAAACCACCACAGTGCTACAACTTGTAGACAAATCCATAGTAGAACCAGAAGGTGTCAATGAGGATGTCATGGTTTCCATTGATTCCTAGGAATACCCCACTAATTTCTTTGTTCTCCATCCCTAAACAAAGGTAAATGGGTATCCTCTCACCCCTAATCCACTTATCACAACTAGAAATAGGCTTATGAAAACCATCAATATCTACTGTAGGTGTTGTGATGAAAGCAATAATGAATACAAAAGTTGTGGTCAATAGGACAGGGAAAAAGTAAGCCAGAAACATAGTAGGAAATTTTCAAAAAAAGGTTTTAAGTAATTAGGACTACGGTCCCGCTCTTATCTCCTTAACCCTACTACTTATTTAAACTCTTTAAACCCTCCCTGTAATGGGAGCTTTCTCCTTTTCATTTACAACTCCTTACGTGAGAGAACACTACAAGCTCCATCTCAACGCGATGAAGTGTAAATATTGTGAGTAATTTAAATCGAGGCTTTGAAAATTATCCAATTGTCTACATTTGGTATACATGATAATAATGGCATTACCCACAAACACATATCCTCGTAACCAGTACCTAGTTCTCTAAGAATCAATTAATGTTTCTAATATGCTCAATTAGAGATGAAGGATTCTCCTAGGAGGTCAATTTTCTGGTTTGGGGTGTTTTTTTCAGCCTTGGATACTTAGTGGTTAAGGGCTTCAAGGGTCAAGCGTTATGATCCAAAGGGATTTAGGATCAGAGGATTTAGTGGTTAAGGACTCAATATTTAGGAGATTTAGGTTTTAGTGGTTAAGGGGTTAGTAGTTAAGGTGTTTAGGGGTTAAGGGTCACAGGTTAAGAGGATAAGGATTTATGGCTTAGGAGGTTCATGGATTAATATAGGTTAGGGGTTAATGTCATAAGATTTAATGAATTAAGGGGTTTATGGGTTATGATTTATGAGTGCAGGGGTTAAGGGAATATGGATTGGGGGTTAAGGGGATAGGGAATTTAGTGGTTATGGGTTAAGGGCTTATGTTTTGTGATAATTGGACTCCTAATCCCCTTATCACCACTATTTGGGGTTCCCCTATCAATTTCTCTCGTTGCCTTCCCTCTAGGTCCCCTAGGCCCTATGAAATTAGGTCCTAAGCCCCCTTCTCATTCTCTAATGCTAGGATTATAGATCTTAGTAAACCATGCTTGCACCTCTAACTTCTACACATACATGCTACCCTTGTGTCCCCTTGGCCCGTTCAATACACCATAAGATACCCCCCCCCCCCAAGAAACTTTTTGGTTATGTCATTCCACTTTTCCTAATGTTATGACCCCCCAAATTTGGTCTCAATGCCCCTACAAGTACACCCTTGGTCTCCCTTGGTTCACAGAGTAAACGCATTAGGGGTAATGGGTTGTGATAAGGAATCCCCTAATCCACTTATCACAACTAGAAATAGGCTTATGAACACCATCAATATCTATTGTAGGTGTTGCGATGAAAGCAATAATGAATACAAAATTTGTGGTCAATAGGACAAGAATCATCAAGATGTTGAACCATACAATGTAAAGATGGTTTTCAATGCTAGCTAGTGATCTAGTCACATAAAAGAGTCCCCCATAAATTTGTGCTTTGGGACACCCCTAGGATTCAATAATTAATCTAAAGTGAGAGGATTCGTTGCTAAGGTGACAATGGAAACGACCTTGGGTTGACGCAAAATGAAACTTAGTGATCCTTACAAAACTAGGGTGTCGGTTTCATCATCAACAAGAGGCACAATTGACAAGTGGCAACATCTCACATTTAAGGCACTTAGCAAAAAATATTTATGCATGTTTTTCCACCGAGGGTACCTTAATTCACATTTCCTAAGGCACAAATCACATATTTTGATGAATTTTGGATAACACACGATCGCACAATCACATATAAGTAAGAGAAACAAGTCATAAATCTCATAACACAAGATGTATCTGGGGAAGAATTTGCTCAAAACCCTTTGCTAAAAAAAATTGTGCATGAGAGGCGTGACAACCGGCCTATAGAATTTATGCAATCATATGTTCAGTTTCACTCTTTTGGGCATAGGGATATACGTAAGGGTTGATGCTTGGAGAAACACTTCCTGGAATCAAATGAATAGCATGATCATGATCACGAATAGGTGGGAGGCCTTTGGGAGTCTCAAATACCATGGAATGATTTTCGAAGAGTTTTTGGAGATCTAGAGAAATAGATGATTTCAATGTTTAAAACTCTAGTGAGCATAATTTTGCAACTATGCCTCGTTGTTATTTCTTTATAATATGTGTCATGCCATTAGAGTTGGTTATATTTCCTGGTTTCCTTGCAATACCCCTTAATTCAACTTCCTTTCCTTCCCAAATAAATTCCAAGAAAAAATCTTGAAAATTAAAATCTATATTCGTACCCAAATATTGTAACCATTGAACTCCTAGTACAACATCAGCACCACCACTTGGAATGAAAATAATTGGGCTATTCAATACATATTCCCCTATGGTTAGCTTGATATTATGGCCCTTAATAGAGAAAATTATATTTTCTCCATTTGCAACCATCACTTGACACTCTGGTGTTTGATATACATTAGAGAGAATTTAAGCCTAAAAGTGTCCTCCTAAGGAAAAATAAAAAAATAATAGTTAAAATAATAAAGTAATAGTTATAAATTTTGGAGGGAAAATAAGAAAACTATTTTTTTTAATTTCATTTTTGGTTTATCTCCTTATAGGCTTACTCAAATTTCAAATGTATACACAAGTTGGATGTATAATTACATTCCACATCCAATGCATACCCGTCATGCATACTTTTGAGAATACCCACACTGATAAAAATTGAAGATACATTAAAAAAGCGTGTTCACCACGCTTTCTTAATGTATATCAGATTTTAACAATGTGTGTCATCGCAAAAGTATGCATAATGGGTACTCATTGGATGTGTAATTTAATTCCTCATCCAATGAGTGCCTACTCTTTAAATTTGAGTAAACTTACAAGTAGATAAGGCAAAAATAATTTTTTTAAAAAGTATTTGTTCCTGTTTTCCCTCCAAAATATTTACATGTACTTGTTTTTCTTAATTTAAATGATTTTAATTAGTTTACATATTATGACATGGAAATTACATGAAAATTTAATGGCCACTTTTAGGCTAAAATTTCCTCTAATGGGAATAAATTCAATTCCTTGGCTATCTTACAATGAGTAAAATTATGGGTACTACCTTAATCAATCAACAATATTACCTTCTTCTTCTTGATATGTCCTTTTATCTTGAGAATTTTAGGAGTAGTAATTCCTCTTAATGCATTACAATACATGGTTGGATTCATTTATTATTACTATAAGTTTAGTTCATGGTGTATATCCTCTTATTTTGAAGACTATTGTTCCTTTTATTCCTCATCTTCACAATCTACGTAAAATAATTTCTTATCAGCACACTTATTACCTTTAGTGTATTTTCTATCAGAACTATACCAAAGCCCTTTTTCTCTTTTTCCTTCCAATTTTTTGTGGTGTCAACCTTGTAGGTTGTGGAAGTCTAGGAGTAGCAACACTTCCATCTTTATAGATGTGAGTGGTAGGCTTCCTTGTCGCCATAATTTTACATTCAATTTTTCTTTCCAACCTAAATGCATTCTCCAATGAATCAGGTTCCCAAAGGAGAACCTCATGTTGGATGTTATACTTTAAAGTCCCTACGAAGACATCAATATTGTGTTCCTTTGGAATACCAGTTACCCTTATATTCAATTTTTGGAAGTCCTCAATGTGCTCCACCACTGAACCCTCTTGTTTGAGATTTATCAATTTTCTAAAGAAGGTGTTTCTCTTTGTATCCTCATAATGTGCTATCATTTGCTACGTAAAAATTGACCAAGTGACAATAGTTTTATGGGAGAAAATCTATCGATACCATACAAACTGATTGGCTTATAAATATAAAGTTGCAATGTGTACCTTTTGTGTGTGTTGCACTCTATGAAGATCAAAATATTGCTCCATATGTAGTATCCATGTTTCAGGATCCTTGTCATAAAACTTCCTCATATCGATATTTCAAATATGGTGGCTCTTCAATCCAACATTATATTATATGAAATCATTATTAACATTTATTTTTTTCTCATGATTATTTTCATCTAATTCCTTTTCACCATTACGAATAATTTCTTGTAGCAA
The DNA here is from genome assembly GCA_034641835.2 of Pinus albicaulis. Lineage (NCBI taxonomy): Eukaryota > Viridiplantae > Streptophyta > Pinopsida > Pinales > Pinaceae > Pinus > Pinus albicaulis. The sequence goes on from CM076580.1 coordinate 181,906,235, forward strand.
CTTTGTCAAACTTCCGTCAAACATTCCATGTCTGCTTTTAAATGATTCTTTAAATATTCCATGTTGCCTTTAATTTTTTCTTCTATGACATCCTTCAAACCTTCCATTTATGATTTTAAATCATTCCTAAAAGCTTCCATGTCTATTTTTAAACCATCCATCTTAGCTTCCATTTCATTTTTGGCTACTCTTTGCGAGAGCGACATTTTTTGCACTTGGTCTCATAATTTTGATATATCATGGTGAATTTCTTCCTCGTCATCATGCATCATAGTAGATTTTTTTTGTCTCTTAGTAGGTGTTTATGTTTTCTTTTTTTGGATTAATTTTTGAATGAAAATTATATTTATTCTTCACATTTCCCCTTGAATCACTTCAAAATGAATTTCAAAAAATAATTACGATTTTTCTTTTTTTTTAATACACAGCCTTTTCTTTTCTTTGTAGGAGCCCAATATTAAACCTTTTGTATCTCTGTAATTTCTGATCCCAAAGATTTGATATTCGGTCCTATAGTATCCCTTTGAGTCATCTTTCCAATGCCATAGGTAAGACATAATCTGCATTCTTCAAGATAAATTTATGCATAATATCCAACAATGGCTTAATTATGGACTGGTTCAGTAAAGCTAACTTCTACGGCATGCCATGTGTCACTATTTAAACCTTCTCAACTAAAATTTATGTAAAATAAACTAAATTTAATTGTATTTCAACCACTTTTTACAGAATTCAAATCTGATGCCTGAAATGAAAGTTATGAGAATTTTCCATTAGTAATCTATTTGAGAAGAAATTATGGAGCCTGCAAAAACCCTAACTTCCTCATATGATATTTCTGAAAATATAGCGAACCATGATCTAAATTTCGTACATGGGGTTCACCTGTATTTTGAATCCATGTGTTTCAGTTTCATATTATAAATCTTTGTAGAAAAATAGTTATAGAAAAAATTAGTAGATGACGTATTTTAAGAAGAAAAACCCTAGAATCCAAAAATCTGATACCAAATGTTATGCAACCAGCTCACATAATAGAAGAAAAGATAGATCAACCACTTAAAAATTATCCAGTTCGAGGAGGAAACCTCCTTTAAATTTCATAAATGAACATTTCTTGGATGATAAAAATGAGAAAAACCTACTTTATATATATGGGAGTCTAAGGGGCGCAATATAATCAGAGCATACATAACAATAATAATGTAAGGGAACAAAAAAAACAATAGTGGGCTTCTATGGGGCACAATAATAAAATATGGGGACTACATGGGCACAAAAATAAAAATAAGTGGGATACACTAACAATAACAATAAGGGGCTAAACTAATATTATAGGGACATAACACACACTCCTCCTTCCAATCTAATAGAATTTTATTGAAGAAATGGTAGGGGAATTTTAGAAAATAGATCCTACAAAACCTTCCAAGGTCTATGAATACCCTGATGTTACGAACATTTTTGAAAATTTTCAAGGGTTAGGGTTTTTCGAGAGGCTAAGAAGCATTTACGATGAAATTTCCCAATATTTTTCCTTAAATCCCAAACAGCGAGAAGGGAATAGTGGTATCACTATGTTTATATCCTCGTCATATACCTAAATGAATAATTATTGGTACGGTCACCACACTCCCTAGGGGAGTAAAATTTAAAAAATAAGAGACACCTAAAGCCATTATAACCAAGAATAATTTGTTCCTTCTGAATGAACAACCCATAGAAGATAAAAATAGAGTAAGGAGGGAGAGATTTCCATACACTTGGGATTAAGTGGCCTACTATATTCTCAAGTGTATCTAATGTGAAGGGAGGCTCAACATTGTGTATAGGTATCAATTTAGATTTCTCCATAAACTCATATTATAATTACATTTTTCTACCCATGGGAGGCTTAGCATCCTAAATTTCATCCTTTAGTCCATTAAATAAATGAGCTTAATGGTGAAAGAATGAAAACATCATTTCTTATCTCCCCATGGGTTGATAATGTTAATAGTCCTCAATGATTCACAGATATTGCAAAACCTTTTTTCTTAGACTGATTTTGTAGAATTGGGGGGGAGAATTCTTCTTAGAAACATAATTATAACCTCAGCTAGAACTATAGGGGGTAGAAACAGCGGAGGAACATTAAACATAAACTGAAGGGTAAGTTAAGATTGAATAGGAAAAATCAAAGAGAAAACTTAAAGGAGGAAATAGAAAAGGAAGTAAAAGGAAGGAAAGAAGCACAAGTTGAACCAAAGGTAAAAGTACAGTGGCTAAGGGGTGGATAATCTAAGGATGATAGAATGAAAGGCTCAACATCCCCAATAGGCTATTGGGGCTTCCTTAAGGTCAAAAAAGAAAATAAAAATGGGAGGAAAGAGAGCACTTCAGAAGGAAATTTAGAAAAAGGAATTGTTGCTACCCTAGCAACCTTAAGTACCCCAACAAAAACCAAAGTAAGGAAACCAAGGGAAACCCCTTTTTTCTTGAAAATAAGGGAGAGTAATCGCATAATGGAAGGAAAACCTCAGCCATATTATCGAAGTATAATAACCATTGAAGAATTGGCTAGGCATATGGAACAAGAAACCGAGAAGGAAGGGAAACAATAATTTGGGATGACCTCCACATTATTCAAGAGAAAAGAGACATAGGATAAAAAAGAAGGGACAAGACCTAAGGAAACAATTCTCCTAGTAAAAGAAACATAGCTAGAGAAAAATATTGTGGAACGATAGGAATCAAATGCAGAACTGTAGGAGCATAATCTAAAGCTAGAATTATCAGACCCTCAACCAGACCCAAGCCTTATTATACCTGGATTAGTGTATGGAAGGTGCTTCTTACCCACTTTGTATTTGAAATATTCTTTGAATTAGAGAAATAGATAAGAAAAAATTATATATGGATGGAAATTGAAAAGTCCAAAGCAGTTGAGGATGTTGCCATTATGCAGGAAATGATGAGGAAAATGGGGAAGATATTTTTGACCTGAGGTTCAAGGAGGAAAGCATAAGATACCATCTAAAAAGGGAGAATAAGGAGTTGAAATCTCATTTGCAGCAAATTGAAAGGATGTTTTAGGAGAAATAAGAACAAATGGCCACAATGGCTAGCTTATCCATGGAATTGCAAACTCTCATAAAAACAAATAAAAAAAAACCATATTTATAAAAGGTTAGTGTTTTCAATTTATATTACTACATTAGCCAAAACAAATTCCCCTCATTTACAATATTTCATGAGGAAATGATGGAACAAGAGATCAAGAGAAGCTTGACCAATGAGGTAGAAGTGCCACTTTCAGTAAACTCATAACTATAAACCCCTCAACTCATCATTTCTGACCACAAACTCATAGCATAAAATCATAAAATGAAAAATATTTATAGAGAAATGTAAGAACAATAACTTTTTCACTTTGAATATTATTTTAGATTATTAGGGGATGGAACCCTACAAGCATGTAAAAAAATATGGTATACCTTGCCATATAGATTAAGAATAAGAAAGTACCATTGACCAAAGAGGTTAAGAAATGCATTAGATAGAAAACATCTATATAAAATGATCATCAAGAGTCTTGGATTCCACTAGTTTAGAATCAAGTTAGTCTCCCTCTAGTGTTAGTGATATAGGAGAATAATGATCAAGCATAGGAGAAAAGCGAGTGGAAAGTGATTAAGGAGAGCGTAGGGTTCCATCAAGAAGGGGTCACCACATGAGATAGCTTTGGATATAAGGAAATCCACCAAGGAAGAGAATGAGGTGCAACAATATGCTTGGGTTTCTAAAAGGACGAGAAAAATGTTTAGTGGAGGTATGATAGGCCTCCCAAATAAGTATAATTTAAGGCCCAACTAACCATACTTTGGCATATTTAACCTTTCCTTCTGCATTTAATAATTTCTTTTTCAAATTTAAGATGTTCTTATGAAGGATAATAGATGTTTTCTATCTCTTTTGTGCCTAATTTATTAAATGTATAGGATATTGAGGATATCTTATGCTGATCATGTAGGATTATACTAAGATGAGATTATGTGGCTTGTCTCCTGCAAAAAGCAAATCACAACTTGGTTGGAATTTTTCCTATTATTTCATTTTTTCATTTTTCATGTATGAACACTTTTGAAGATTAATGGGAAGCATTTATTTCTTCTTGGTCTAATTTTATTCTAAGGGAGTTGATTCTCCTTGGGTTAGGGCCCAACCCAGGTTCTTAAGTTCCCTTCATGTACATTTCCTTTCCATGCATTTAGTTGAGTTGTGACTTTATGAAAATATTAGCTATGAGAAATGTATTGTATTTGTAGGTTTTATAAGTGAATTTTTATTTTATTTTATTGATATACGTTGTTTTGATAAAGAAAAAAATATTTTCCTTCATGCAATTTCTTGTCTTCATTTAGAATTTAACTCATCTTTTCCATTATTGTTTTATTTCTTACAATTAGTAATTTACTAGTTTTTTATGAATATTCTTTTTATCACTTAGTCAACCAATTTGATTTAACAATATAGGTAATTTTTAATAGGAAAAATTAGTGTTTTTTTCATTCCTTTGGTTCACTCACAACATCACCATTTCATTGCCTATTTTACATCTCTACAAAATGCTACTGAGTTAAATTCTACCTAACCGAGGTACTGGAAATCATCACTTTTGTCCCTCCCTTGTTTGAAAAATTTTATTGAGTGTTCCTGAGCTTGGTAAGGACCTACTTATAAAATTTTCAAGTGAAATATATATGCATGCAAATATTTTTGAAAATTTTGATAATTAGTTCTAATGGTATAATACTTCTTGTAACAATTCTAATATATCATTGAGAAATTACACTTCATCATTTCAAAAAATAAATCATAAGAACAATACTAATCACAATGAACAAGAGAGAACTGATGCAAGGATGACCCTACAATACCCAGAATCTTTACACTATGCATATAAACATGCATCTCAGCACTGCCCAAATCAAAACCTCAATGCCTGGCAATTTCACAACTTTTGCGGAAGCTTATAGTTTCACATCTGATGATTATAACAACCATTTCATACCTTATGGTTATGAACCCATATACAAAACAATATCCAATTAAATCTCATATTTAAGGTTGTTTCTTAAATGAAAATTGTTTCCCAAAGGTCTTTAGACAAAGACTACCATTAAATCCCATTGGTTCCACCTTCCATCAATCTACATGGAATCTTTAATGCACAGTAGGATCACATTAAAATCATTAAACCCCAACATTGGTTCAAAGTCCCAAGTATTCACCATTCTATTTATTGACCCACAATCTATGCATGTTCACCATGTTCTAACTTAAAGGCTCAAACCTTAGCAAACTAATATCAACGCATATTGGTTCTTATGCATACCAGCCTCAATGAATGGCATTTTCACGGCATTATAGTAAATTACCAAGTCAACATGAAATTGTTTACCTTGCCTTCCAGTGCTACTGAATTCAGCTTTATTACATTTGCCAAAAGTCTTCTACTGATGTTATAACAGTAGCCGTGGATCGATTTAATCGATCTCAGTTTATCTCCATTAACTGAGTTCAATGCAGACTCATACATTCTTCAACGTGTTCATTTAATTTAGAAAACAATGTTGGCTCATACCTGCATTAAATTTCCAGCACTGACTCAGATCTTCGAACTGTTGCTTCAAAACTGGAATTCGATTTCTCTGAATCTGAATTACACGAACCTTTAAGTTGATTCAACCCATGATTTTAACGCTCTTCTCCCATATGGGTATTCTTTCTCTGCTGAAATCGACTTCAAACACATCTTCATCTATGCTGAAATCGACTTCAATTGTATTAACTCATCAACATCATATTTAATCGAACAAAATTCCTCAATCGATGCCACTAAAGGAATCGATTCCAGCAACATATAATTCAGTGCATCCTCAAGTTCAGAAATTAGCTTACTGCGTCCCTCAGACATCAGTAATTCGTGTAAAAACCAACTTGAATATTGATTTCTTCAAATCAAATTTCAATAACCCTTTATGTAACGATTACCATAACATGTATATTTCCAGAGTTAAAAATGAGAATTTCACCTCTTTCCATTGCTTCAATTCACGACTTGCCAGATTGTAATTCTTTTTTCCAGACCAAGAATAAATTGACTGCGTTTCTTCTATACAATTGCAAACGGTTAATTTGCTATGGGAAACTTTATATACAAAAAATCGAACCTTTAAAACTGTTCCTCCATGTGCTATGAACTCATCAACATATCAATGTTTATGGACTGTTATGACAATGAAATCTTAGCGCATTCACATCCATTTAGTTTTTTATTGTGTTTTTTTAACAAAATTGGCATCGATTATTCAAATCGAACTTTCAATCCCATACAAAATTTGATTCATTCAATTGTCTTTGAATTCATAAACAGATCCAATTCAAATGTGCATAATTCAACTCACAGTTTCATAATTTAACAAGAAACAACCAATATATATAGTCCCAATCAACCTATATATATAATCTGAAATAAACAAAATTACTTACAAACTCTTGTTTTGCTAGATATTCGAGATCTATGGCCCTTTACAATCGCCCGAAGGCTTTCAAGTAGAAACCTTCTCTCTACTCACACTCTCACTCTCTCTTCAACCATTCAAGTGTATTTTCATCACAAAAACCACTCATATTAATACATAAATAATGCATTTAATTCACTCCAAAAATCTCTCCACCTAATCCTCAACTAAATCTATATTTTAGGTGTGGACTCAACAAAGTCCCATACATAGAATTCCTACTCTCTAATTTTTCTCCTAATCTATTTCTCTCATATCCTTTTAATTAATAAAAGAATATTTACAAAATCCTCACTTATATAATTTATCTCCTATTTTATTAAAAATAACAAATTAATTAATAAAATAATAAAAATTTCACACCCCCCTTTATTACATATTTACAAATGAAAAATGGCCTTGATGCTCCTGCATCAGACTCTCAAGGTTGAAATTAAACATGATCGCCTGATCATGTGTTTGGATCTATGTATGCCTGGATCTTATATCTTGTGCTGCAATTTTCCACTTGTCACTGCTTCTGTATATTTTTCTTCTCCAGGTCTCCACACTTTATGTTGCATTCTACCTCCAACTATGCCTTCATACTGTACCTTTTTCTTTCCCTTGCTGAAATTCCTCTTCTTTGTTGCTGTTGTCTGCTGCCTCTGAGACACCTTCATCATCAATCTTCTGATGGTTTCAATCTCTATGTCCAGCTTAATGCTGCTGTCCCCAATTTCTGTCAATTCAACTGTTGTAGCTGCTTCTGCCACCACCATAGATTTTGCTTCAGCTGCCACCATAAATGTTGTTGCCTCCGAAACTTCATGTCTCTTTGCAACATTATTTTTCTCATCACCTTCAAATTCATCTGCAACTTCTTTCTCTGGTTCAAATGTCTCCAGCAAACACTTCAGCCATTTCTTCTCATGCTACAAATTTGTTTCATCATAACCTTCATCTTCCCCTTTGACAATCTTCAGTAATTGTCCATCATCATCTTGATTGATTCTGGCAATCAAATCAAGTTCTGCAAATACTGTGGCCTCATCCTCTATCACTGTAGCAGTTCCAAATTTCCACCCCACAGTTCTCTCTTGGCTATTCAGACAAGCCAACTCCTCCTTTTCACTTATGGTAACAAGCCTCTGCATATGAGACATGATCGTCTCATTTCCTTTCTGCAACAGTTCTTCTTCTCTCGAGACAATTCCAAGTGATGGTCTGTCTTCTACATCACCTGTAAACACAATCAAATTGTCAGCATCAAAATCATAAAACCCAATGGTCTCACTTGTTGATTCAGCCACCAATTTTTCTCTCTGCAGCTCGAAGTCTTCTTCAGGACTCAAAAAATCTTCACTAGCTTCCTCCTCAGCTTCCTCTGGCAACACTTCAGTATGCTGCTCTGAGTTTCTTTCCGACTCCTCTGTCAACACATCAGTATGCTGATTTGAATTCAACATGAGACTGTCAGATAGTCTCTTCTTCTTTCCATTCTCTGCTCCATGACTGTCATTAATGAAAACTTTCTTGCCTTGCTTCCTTAGCAAATTATCCTGCACATAAGTCCTCTGTCTCTCCAATTATCTTCTCTGAAGATCTAGTTTCCTATACAATTCAGCAATTTCATTAGGAGTAGAACTTGGAAACTTTACAAAATTTTCCATACCTTCACCAGCTTTTAACCAATCATCAACTGGTCCTTCTCTCTCTACACCAACATCCTGATTAAACTCCTTTGTCTTCATTTCCTCCTGAGATATTGCTATCTCAGCATCGATCTGAATAGCCTTCAGATTCAACTCTTCTCTCTCCTGAAAAAACTCTAAAGCTTGTTCATCTCCCTCTGTTGTTCCTACAAACATACACAACTTATTAGTTTTAAAACCGCAAGACTTTTCAGTCTTGATTGCTTCCTCCAGCACTTCTTTTTGAACAGATCTGTATGTGGAATCTTCAAATTCCATCTCTGGCTCAAGAACTCTAAGTTCCTCCTTCAATAAGGAAATCACTCTTTGCCTCAACTTCATCTGCAATGGTCGCCAAATCACTCTCTTTCCTTTCAGTGGAAAGATCCATCCTCTATTCTAATTTTCTTGCTCTTGTAGCCATTCTTCTAGTACCTGCAATTGTACCTTCATTACTGCATTTTTTCTTTCTTTGACCTCATCAATCATCTCACCTCTATGGCATTCCTCTAAACCTCATCTCTGATCCTCCATGATCATCTTCTCCATGAGTTTCTCACTCACCATGAGTTGCCCTAGCCTCTGCAACAGCAAGCTCTCCTGCTGCCCCTTACCTCACCAATCCGCTTCACTGGATCTGGTCTTTTGGTAAATACTGGTTCACTGCCTCTAGAACCTCTTGAGCACTCTCTCTGCTCTCTCTAGGATATCTCTCAACTCACCTTCACTTTAGGACGCTGCAATTTTCCTCCCTATCTAGCCTTTAGCTGAATGTCAGGTTCACTACCATCATCTTGTCTGCAACCATAAACCTTAATCACAAATTTCAAATCAGAAAATCATCTCACCTTTAAGATCCTGCATGATCTTGTCCTCCATTCACTTCTGCAATATTGTTCACTGCAATTGTGTAGCTTTCATATTAGAATCATATTCAAATAAAAAACTCTTCAGTTCTCAACAAAACCTTCCTGCACTCATTCAGAAAAAACAAACATCTTCCATTTCAACAGAGCTTTCCTACTCTGATACCAAAATGATCCAAGGATGACCCTGCAATACCTAGAATATTTACACTATGCATATAAACATGCATCTCAACACTGTCCAAATCAAAACCTCAATGCCTAGCAATTTCACAACTTTTGCGGAAGCTTATAGTTTCACATCTGATGATTATAACAACCATTTCATAACTTATGGTTATGAACCCATATACAAAACAATATCCAATTAAATCTCATATTTAAGGTTGTTTCTTAAATGAAATTTTTTTCCCAAAGGTTTTTAGACAAAGACTACCATTAAATCCCATTGGTTCCACCTTCCATCAATCTACATGGAATCTTTAATGCACAGTAGGATCACATTAAACCCATTAAACCCCAACATTGGTTCAAAGTCCCAAGTATTCACCATTCTATTTATTGACCCACAATCTATGGATGTTCACCATGTTCTAACTTAAAGGCTCAAACCTTAGCAAACTAATATCAACGCATATTGGTTCTTATGCATTCCAGCCTCAATGAATGGCATTTTCACGGCATTATAGTAAATTACCAAGTCAACATGAAATTTTTTACCTTGCCTTCCAGCGCTACTAAATTAAGCTTTATTACATTTTCCAAAATTCTTCTACTAACGTTATAACAGTAGCCATGGATCAATTTAATCGATCTTAGTTTATCTCCATTAACTGAGTTCAACGCAGACTCATGCATTATTCAACGTGTTCATTTAATTTAGAAAATGATGCTAGCTCACACCTGCATTAAATTTCCAGCTCTGACTCAGATCTTCGAACTACTGCTTCAAAACTGGAATTCGATTCCTCTGAATCTGAATTACACGGACCTTTAAGTTGATTCAACCCAGGATTTTAACGCTCTTCTCTCATATGGGTATTCTTTCTCTGCTGAAATCAACTTCAAACACATCTTCATCTATGCTGAAATCGACTTCAATTGTATTAACTCATCAACAACATATTTAATCGAACAAAATTCCTCAATCGATGCCACTAAAGGAATCGATTCCAGCAACATATAATTCAGTACATCCTCAAGTTTAGAAATTATCTTATTGCGTCCCTCAGACATAAGTAATTCGTGTAAAAACTAGATTCAATATTGATTTCTTCAAATCGAATTTCAATAACCCTTTATGTAACGATTACCATAACATGTATATTTCCAGAGTTAAAAATGAGAATTTCACCTCTTTCCATTGCTTCAATTCATGACTTGCCAGATTGTAATTCTTTTTTCTAGACCAAGAATAAATTGATTGCATTTCTTCTATAAAATTGCAAACGGTTAATTTTTTGTGGGAAACTTTATACACAAAAAATCGAACCTTTAAAACTGTTCCTCCATCTGCTATGAACTCATCAATAGATCAATGTTTATGGACTGTTATGACATTGAAATCTTAGCGCATTCACATCCATTTAGTTTTGTATTGTGTTCTTTTTAACAAAATTGGCATCGATTATTCAAATCGAACTTTAAATCCCATACAAAATTTGATTCATTCAATTTTCTTTGAATTCATAAACACATCCAATTCAAATGCGCATAATTCAACTCCCAGTTTCAGAATTTAACAATAAACAACCAATATATATAATCCCAATCAACATATATATATAATCTAAAACAAACAAAAATTACTTACAAACTCTTTTTTGGCCAGATATTCGAGATCTATGGCCCTTTACAATCGCCCGAAGGCTAGCAAGTAGAAACCTGCTCTCTACTCACACTCTCACTCTCTCTTCAACCATTCAAGTGTATTTTCCTCACAAAAACCACTCATATTTATACATAAATAATGCATTTAATTCACTCCAAAAATCTCTCCACGTAATCCTCAACTAAATCTATATTTTAGGTGTGGACTCAACAAAGTCCCATACATAGAATTCCTACTCTCTAATTTTTCTCCTAATCTATTTATCTCATATCCTTTTAATTAATAAAAGAATATTTACAAAATCCTCACTTATATAATTTATCTCCTATTTTATTAAAAACAAAAAGTTAATTACTAAAATAATAAAAATGTCACACCCCCCTTTATTACATATTTACAAATGAAAAATGGCCTTGATGCTCCTGCATCAAGAACACAATATTTTCTCTTAGCCATGAAATTTTCCTTGAAATTGATAGGTATTGTTTCATAGAAAAAATAAGTTATGTTTTCATTCATTTGGTTCGCTCACAAAATCATCCTTTCACCCACTACTTTACATCTCTGAAAACATAAATTGAGCTAAATTCTTTGTAACTGTACTATAGGAAACCCCTACTTTTGTTTCTCCCTTGTATGAGATGATTCATTAAGTGTTCCAAAGCTTTCCAAAGGAATTTTTTGTTGATTTTTCAAGTGGAATATATTTTTCCACATATTTATGAAAATTATGATAATCACTTCTAATGATGTAGTGCTTCCTCTAAAAATTCCAATTTATCATTAAGAAATTACACTTAATAAAACAAACCATAACCATAATAACAATAGATATCACAATACACAAAATCAAACAAAATGTTTACCCTAGGAAAACACACTTAGGGGAAAAACCAACAAACTTTTTCTTAGAGATATTCCTCAGTTCAACAACAATTACATATAATTATGGTAGTCAACTATGAAAATAAGATAATGGTCAAGCCTACTCTCTAGACCTCAAGTAAAGAACAATCTAAGTCAAAATTCTACTCCATACAATTTTTGACTTCCATATCTACCCATAATTTCGGCCTCCACAGAATATATTGCCCAGAATTTCTGCCTACCAAGAAAACTACGCAAAAACTACCTAGAAAACATCACATGCAAAAATTGAGAGAGAGAGAGAGAGATATGTGACCTAGATAGATATATTAGTCCTTATTCTTTTCATCCTTATTCTTTCTTTTGAACTTTTCTTAGATTCCCAAAACCTTTCTTCTTGTGATGAGATCGAATTCCTTTATATATTGGTCATCATATTGAGAGAGGATGTGTCTCTTCATTGGGCTTACTTGACTTGAGGGAGGATCTACTTGACTTTCTTGTAGCCAAAAAATCAAATTTAAAATTTTGAAATTTTTTCACTCAATTTTGATATGAATAACATGTGTTAATAAATTCTTTCAAGGTCTAGATAATAAAAATGACATGAAGAACATACATTACAAATTATTTCTACATTACAAGAGAAAAAATATAATTATGAAGACTTACCATAGCTACAAAAATTCAAGACTCCCTCTTAGCTATGGAGGCATTCATAATGATAAAAAAGTGTTCTTCTTATGAATGAATTTCTCTAGGAAAAGGTTATAACAAATCATCGTCTTTAAACTACCATAATTATAGCCAAATAAATTTGAAACATGGTAGGGTAATAGCATTAAAAAACTACAAGAATTATACTTAATAATATATGACAAATGGTATATCAACAACATCAATAGGTTTCCATAATTCTCGTTCGTTTTCCTGACACATGGTTCATCAACTAGTCACAATAACTATGGTATACTTGACACATGGTATACATACTAGTCTTAGTTCACCATGATTCTTTCCAGTACCTAGCACATGGTGGATCCCCAAAGTATGCACTCTAATAGAATAATTTTGGACATGATGATAATGATCCTCATGTTCAAAGGCCACACTCTACTAGAGTAATTCTAGGCCTCTAGGACCATTCTTCCTAATTGTGGTCATACATGACATAGGAATAATGTCAATCATCTTCTAGAGCATTCCCCCTAATTGTAGTCAAAGTACTTAACAAAAGGATAAATTTTCTAATGCTATTCATTCTTGAAAAGGGACGAATGTATGTGTAAGATTATGTCTCATCAACAATCCCTCTCAATGAGAGAGGCATTACCCAAAATTCTATGATTTCCTCTGAAGTATACAAAATTCATATTCGAGAGATGTTTCATAAAAACATCTACAATATAGTCATGAGTAGATACATATGAGCGCTTCATTTTTCCCTAATATTCCATCTAATCAATGAAGTGGTACTCGATCTTGATTTTTTTTGACTTGCAATGGAACACTGGATTCTTTCCCAACGTCACACATTTTTTATTATCACAATTGGCTCGAGCATATGATAAGATAGTACCATGAGTAATATCCAAAGACATACATCTTCATAAGTCATCAAGATAGCTTCAATGTATTATACCTTAGTAGTATTGAGTGTGATGGATGTTTCCTTCCTACTTATCCATGAAATCATAGTGGAGACCAAAATAAAGCAACCTCTGGAGGTACTCTTCTTTTCCTTAGCACTCCCTGCCAAATATATATTAGTATATCCTTGCAGTTTTATATCACCATTTGAGACATATCTCAAATCAAAGTCCATCAAACCACAGAAGTATCTCAATATGTGTTATGATATCTAATTATCATATCTCGTTTCCACTTGTAACATGCTCAATGTGTTCACTCCAAAGGAAATCTCTAGCCCATTATGAAAAAAATACATCAGTGAACTACTCAAATTTTGATATCTACCAAATCAAACATGGTGTCTCTCAACTTTCTCAAGTTTGTAACAGTGGGAGTCGACATCGATTTAAAATCCCTCATCCTAAAATTCTACAAGATCTTGATAATATAATTTCCATGACCAAGAAATATTTTTTAGAATGTTTGCATGCTTCTAGTACCAAATAATACTACATCAAACCAAGATCCATCAAATCAAATTTGGAATATATCCCCCTCTTACACAAAATAATCATATGATCCATACCTATCGGAAATAAGTCATCAACATATAATATCATAATCATAAGTTCCTTATTCTCAACCTAATGTATAGATCTGGATCATGATCACTTTTTGTGAAGGCAAGTATTCGTAGATAATTCTCTATTCATGTAGACCAGGCTCTTGATTCTTTCTTAATTCCATACAATTACTTCTTTAACTTTCAAACGTGAGACACTCTACCATGGACCTTAAGACCTTGAGTTTTCTATGAGTAAACATTCTTCAATCACTCCATAAACAGAAGTTTTATTTTCATAAATTTTATTTAAATTCAAACCCGTCTAAGAATAAATAAAAATAATGGATCTAATGGTAGTCGACCTAGTAACAAGGGAAAATTTCTCATCGTAGTCTTCTCCATGTTTCTAGGAGAAACCTCGAGCCAGAAATTTTTCCTTAGATTTTCCATTACTTCCATCATTGCATGCTTGATGCTATATACCCATTTAGAGGGCATAATTTATTTTCCTTTAGGTCTACTCACAATTTAAAATACATTATTCTTCATAACATATTGGTATTCTTCCAACATCACATCATTCTGAACTTGTTAGTTATTTGGTTCTTCATATGTGGAAGGTTCCTCATCAATAATATTAGTCACTGATGTCACATAACTAGAATACCTCTTTGGCCACTTACTTTCCCTTAAGGAGCCATGTCACTCTGCGGGTCCTTCAGCTTCCTATAATGTGGATCATAGCTATTGTGGGAAAGAAATAGAATTGGAGAAATGAAACTAAATTGAACAAATGAAAGATAAATCACTTAGAAACTTTATTGATAAATTATCTATGTCTACAAGCCTCTCGGGCCATCTCTTTAAACTTAGTCTATTTCGTTATTACAACCATATTTCGTTATTCAACCTACATTTTTGGTTATTCTAACTACGCAGGTAAATTACAATATTCGTTGTCACATTTTTAACAAAGTCCACCTTGACAACAAATTGTCCATTCATCATCTTTTCTGCAAGCCGAGAGAAGCAAGACACCATCTCAACTTCTCTACTGTCACTGGCTTCATGAATGTATCTGCATGATTCTCCTGTGTGCGGACCTTCTTGAGGACTACTTTGCCACCTTCGATTATATGTCTCACAAAGTGATACCTTACATCGATGTGCTTGGTCTTACTGTGATAGGCTGGATTTGTAGCCAAATGAATAACGCTCTGACTGTCACAAAACACATTCACTTTCTCCTGTGTCCTTCCAATCTCATCAAGTAGACCTTTTAACCAGATTTCCTCTTTACAGGAATTTGAAGCAGCTATATACTCTGCTTCAGTAGTAGACAAAGCAACTGTCTCTTGAAGCTTTGACATCCAACTGATTACTCCACTTGCAAGAGTAAAAACATAACCTGTAGTAGACCTCCTTTTGTCCAAATCACCTGCATAATCAGCATCCACATATCCGCAGATAGTACCTTCACGACCATCAAAGCTGATGCAATGGTAACTTGTGCCTCTCAAATACTGAAGCACCCATTTCACTGCTCGCCAATGTTCTTCCCCTAGATTTTCCATGAACCTGCTGACAACTCCAACTGCATGTGAAATGTCAGGTATTGTAGATACCATCACATACATTGAGTTGCCTACCGCATTTGCATATGGTACACGAGACATATACTTCTTTTCTTCATTAGTTCTAGGACTCAAATCCGAAGAAAGCTTAAAATGGGAAACTAATGGAACATTAACAGGTTTCACATTGTTCATACCCAACTTTTCAAGTATCTTCTCCACATACTTTTGTTGTGATAACCAAAGCTTACCATTCTTCCTGTCTCTATGTATCTCCATGCCCAAGATATGTTTTGCCGCTCCAATATCCTTCATTTCAAACATCCTACATAGCTGAGCCTTTAACCTGCTAATTTCTTCCATGCTTTTACTTGCAATAAGAATATCATCAACATACAACACCAAGATAATGAATATGCCATTGAACCTTTTGAATTATACACAATGATCATACTCACTTCTAATAAAATTCTGGCTCATCAAGAAGGAATAAAACTTCTTGTACCATTGCCTGGGTGACTGCCCCAGGCCATACAATGATTTCCTGAGCTTGCAAACTAATCTTCTGCTGTGACCTTGTAAAAAACCTTCTAGTTGATCCATATATATCTCTTCATCCAAATCGCCATGAAGAAAGGCCATTTTAACATCTAACTGTTCTAACTCAAGGTCCAGTAAAGCAGTTAGTGCTAACACAATATGAATAGAAACAAGTTTAACTACTAGTGAAAAGATCTCATGAAATTCAATACCTTCAACCTAAGAATACCCTTTTGCAACCAGTCTCGCCTTATACCTTTCGATACTTCCATCAAATTTTCTCTTCAACTTGAAGACCCATTTGCACCCAACAATGCTTCTCCCTTCAGGAATTTCTACAAGATCCCAGGTATTGTTCTTGGCTAAGGAGTCAATTTCTTCTTCCATATCCTTTTTCCATATCTTGCTATCTGCATCATCAACTGCTTCCTGATAACAAGATGGTTCCCCATATTCATTAATCAATGCAAATGATGAAGCAGAGTCTTCATACCTTTTCGGTGTTCTTATTTCCCTTGTAGACCTTCTTAGAGTGATTGGTTGCTGACTCGATTCTGGAATTTCTCCAATTTCCTCTACTTCTCCACCTTTTTCAGAAGTCTCTCCTTCCTTTCGACTTTTCGGAAAAGGTACAGTCTCCAATTGAATCTGCTGACATGGTGATACCTACTTTTGTTCAACTCTTTCAACATCTTATTTTAAAAGAGATGATTCATCAAATGTTACATCTCTACTAATGACTATTTTCCGTGAAGTAGGATCCCACAACCTATATCCCTTCACTAAATAATCATATCCAGCAAAGATACAACATTTCGATTTTGGATCTAATTTTGAACACTGATTTCTAGGAATAAGAACATAGGCATCACAACCAAAAATCTTCAAATGAAAATAATCACAAGACTGACCCGAACAAACTTCTTCAGGACTTTGACAGCTTATTGCAACCGAAGGTGATCTGTTAACTAAATAGCAAGCAGTAGATACTGCTTCTGCCCACAACTCCTTTTGCAGATTAGCATTACTAATCATGCTTCTGGCTCTTTCCATAAGAGTCTGATTCATCCGTTCAGCAACACCATTCTGTTTAGGAGTATAAAGAACAGTTTTATGTCTAACTATCCCTTCATCCTTACAAAATTGTTCAAATTCTAAAGAGGTAAATTCAGCGCCATTGTCAGTTCTTAAACATTGATTGATTTTCCTATTTTCTTTTCCACCATTGTTTTAAATTGTTTAAACACATTAAACACATCAGCTTTCTTTTTCAACATATAGACCCAAAATTTTCTGGAGAAATCATCAATAAAAGTGAAAAAATATGAGGCACCTCCATAGGACATAGTAGGAGATGGTCCCCACAGACCAGAGTGAATATAGTCCAAAATCTACTTGCTATTATGATTTCCAGACTTGAATTTTTGTTTACATTGTTTTCCAAACACACAATATTTACAAAAATCCAACTTCAAGGATTTCAAATCAGGAAGTAGCTTTCCCTGAAGACCTTTGTCGCTCATGTGACGCAACCGCTGATGCCATAGATGAGAACCTTCTTCTTCTTTATCTGACACAATCATTGCTTCACTAACTTGAGTGCTTCCCTTGAGTCTGTACAAGTTTCCGACCTTTTCAGCCTTCATAACAACCAAGCCTCCTTTCGAGAATTTCAACACTCCATTATGACCTGTAAACTTATAACCATTCGAATCGAAAACTCCCAAGGAAATCAAGTTTTTCTTTAGATCAGGTACATGCCTAAAATGAGATAAGGTTTTAATTGTACCATCATACATTTTAATTCGCACATTTCCAATCC
This sequence comes from Pinus albicaulis, assembly GCA_034641835.2. NCBI lineage: Eukaryota > Viridiplantae > Streptophyta > Pinopsida > Pinales > Pinaceae > Pinus > Pinus albicaulis. The sequence continues at coordinate 181,924,171 of CM076580.1, forward strand.
CAATAGTCTGACAAGATGCATTATTTCCCATGAAAAAAAAATTACCATCTACAGTTTCATATGATGAAAACCAATTCCGTTGCCGACTCATATGATGAGAAGCACCAGAGTCCAATAGCCAATAGTCAACATCTTGTGAGAAATTACATACAGGGAGTGCTTTGGCAATTAAAACCTCATCATCAATACCCGAATCGACCTGATTTTCTTCCTTGTTGTTTTCCGCCTCCTTCTGTTTCCAACAATCCTTTTTGAGATGTCCCGATTTGTTGTAGTACCGGCATTTTTCTTTACTCTTCTTGCCGCCCTTTGACTTCGATTTGGAAGAACCTCTTGTCTTATCCCCCCATTCCTTTGAGTGACCTCTAGCTACCATGGCTTTAGGTGTAGAAGTCTCAATGCTATATTGTCTTCGTAGCTCTTCAGATAAGAGAGCACCCACGACAGATTCAAAATTTAATGAATCGGCAATGCTCAAACTGACTGAGGTCACGAAGTGATCCCATGACTCAGGCAGGCAACACAATAAGGTTATTGCCTTGTCTTCTTTCTTCATCTTTACTTCCATATGGAACAACTGAAAAATAAGCGTATTAAAAACATTCAAGTGATCTGCAATTTTCGTACCCTCCTTCACCCGAAGGCTGTACAGTTGTCTCTTTAAATAGATTCTATTAGTCAAAGATTTTTTCATATAGAGAGTTTCTAATTTCTTCCACAACCCTGCAGTTGTACTCTCTACAAGAATATTGAAGAGTACTTTGTCTACCAAACATAATCGAATGGTACTGAGAGCTCGGGCATCCAAGTCCTCCCAGTCCGAGTTTGACATGCTTGCTGGTTTTTTAGTTACCCCGTAAAGTGCCTTGTGCAAGCCTTGTTGTAACAGCGAATCCCTAACCTTTAGTTTCCACAGAGAAAAATTGTTTTTCCTGGTTAATTTGTCCACCTCAAATCTTGCGTTTGTCATTTCGCCATTTCTCCCTCCTAGGGTTTTTTATTTCCCTCCTTCTAAAAAAAAAAATTCCCCTCTTTTTCTAGGGTTTCAAGGGTTTCAAATATTTTCTTCTTCTACAAAATTTTCAGAGAAATAAAAATCTTTATCAATTCTTGAAAACTGAACCCCCTTCTTCTTTTTTATTTTTTTTAAATAAACAATTTTAAAAAAAAAGACAAACCCCAACTATTACTTCTCACAATAAAAAACCTTCGAAAAACTATTCTCCCTTTCCTCTTAATTTTTTGTTCAAACCCTTCAACCAATTTCTGTTCAACAACAACCCTTTTCAACAAATGTTGATTTCTTGACTTGGATTTTTTTCTTTAAAAAAAAAAAAAGAATAGTTATGTTTAAAATTACCCATTCACTCCAAACGTTCATTCCAGGTTCTCAGTGCTTTGGATGGAAATTGTTTCTAGCTTCTCAAGACAAGTGGATGGCAAACCACATAATTATTTTACGGTGCAACTCCTCTTCAGCAATTCTTCGCCCTCATCTCCAGACTCGACGACGGCTTCTCTCCTTGTCAATTTTTGGCGTATTCTCCTTTTTCCAGGGAAACGGTTTCTCCAGCACCAACCCACAACAGGCTTCTTCACCGGCACTTCAGCCTCAGGCTCTCCAGCATGTAGACAGACTCGACCAAATCTCTGTGAATAGAAGGGAAAAAACGATTTCTACGATTTCTCTATGCACAGCCCCGGAACTTCTTTTCAGCGTTCTTTTTCTAGACAAGTCTCGTGGCTTCCTCTTTGCAGCGGACGATCAACCCAGCACAATGGTCTGCCGATTCACTCAACAGCTTTTGACGGCTTCCTTCTGCTCCGGTAGAAGCTCTCGTTTGTTGTGGGAAAGAAATATAATTGGAGAAATGAAACCGAATTGAACAACTGAAAGATAAATCACTTAGAAAATTTATTCATAAATTCTCCGTGTCTACAAGCCTCTCAGGCCATCTCTTTGTGTTCGACAGCTGGGTTTTTTTTATTATCACAGCAGCGGAATCAATGGAAACTCAACGACGGACGGCTCCTCTTCTCCAACAATGTTTTGTTCGCACGACTTGCTTTTTACAGTGGACATTGGGCTCAATCTTCAGGTAGCCTCTCTCGAGTAGCTCTGATACCACTTGTTGTGGGAAAGAAATAGAATTGGAGAAATGAAACTGAATTAAACAACTGAAAGATAAATCACTTAGAAACTTTATTGATAAATTCTCTGTGTCTACAAGCCTCTCAGGCCATCTCTTTAAACTTAGTCTATTTCGTTATTACAACCATATTTCGTTATTCAACCTACATTTTTAGTTATTCTAACTACATAGGTAAATTACAATATTCGTTGTCACATTTTTGACAATAGCTAAGCTAGCCTTTTTTTTATTTTAATAACAACAAACATGTCCATTGGATCACATGGTGCTTATTGATCTTCTTAATCATAAATAGGACATTCAAAGGGATTTGATGAACCAGATCCTTAAATCTTAGGAGCTTCTTGTTCTTCGTTCTCAATAGAGTCCACCTATATATATTTCCAATAAGCCACATTTTCATCAAATTTTATATTCCTGCTAACTTCAACTTCTTTTTTCTTGTAATATATATCATATATGGCTTTCATGGTTCAATATGGCTCTAGAAGATGATAAAATAGTTCGACCAGTAACTTCAAAAGCCATACTACTTCACAACTCTCTAAATTATTTGTAATATACTCTACCTTCACCCTACCATGTTCGATCAATGTTTACTTCCTACTCATCCATCAAATCATCTTGGAGACCAAACTAAAGCAACCTTCAGAGTCACTTTTTTTATCTTTAGCACTCCATTACGAATTTTCATTAGTATATTCCTGTAGTTGTATACAATTGTTTGAGACATATCTAAAAACTTAGTCCATCGTACCACACAAATATCTCAATATTTTTGTTGCTCATTTCCAATTCTCATGTCTCAGTTCCACTTTGAATTGTATCAACATGTTCACTCCAAAGAAAACATCTATCGAGTATTAAAAAGATACATTAGTGGACAAATCAACTTTTGATACATTAATGGATCCACCAAATCAGACTCAGTGTCTATCAACTTCCTCATGTTTGTAACCATGGGATTCAACATTAATTTACAATCCATCATCCAAAATTTATGGATGAGCTTGATAATATATTTTCCTTGACAAAGAAATACTTTTCTAGGATTTTCATTTGCTTCTAGTCCCAAATAATAGCGCATAAAACCAAGATATATCATATAAAATGTGGAATATATCTCACTCTTACATCGAATAATCATATTATCCATACCTACCATAAATAATTCATCAACATATAATAACATAATCACAGGTTCATCATTTTCAACATTATGGTACAAGTCCTTTTAGAAAATTTCCAATTCTTGTATACTAGTCTCTTGGTGCTTTCTTAAGTCCATGTAAGGCCTTCTTCTACATGAAAATTTGAGACACTCTACCATGGACCTAATGAAATAGAGATTTCTCTAAGTAAACTTATTCTTTAATCACATCATTAATAAAGAAGTATTTTCATCATTTTGATTTAAATTCCAATCCACAGAAGAAGAAATAAAAATAATGAATCTAATGCTAGTGTGCCTATTAACCAATGAAAAAATATCATCATATAATTCTCCCTCTTTATAGAAGAAACCTCTAGACACAAATATCACCTTGGAATTTCCAATGCTTCTATCCACTGCATGCTTGATATTTTATACCAAGTTATATGACATCATTGGTTTTCCTTCATGTCTAGGGATGATTTAGATTACAATATCATTCTTCATAATCTATTGGTATTCTTCTAGCATCACATCCTTCTAAACTTGTTGGAGGGTTGTTTCTTCATATGTGGAAGGTCCTTCATCATTAATATTCGTAATTAATGCTACATAACTATAATACCTATTTGGCCTCTTATTTTATCTAAGGGATCCATGTGGCGTTGTAGGTCCTTCAAATTTCTGCAATTTGGATCTTAACCAAGCTATCCTTTTCTTGATTTCAACAACAACAATCAGGTCCACTAGTTCATTTTCCGTTCTTCGTCTTTGTAATTGTCAACGAGATGTTCAGAAGTATTTGATGGACCAAATACTTCTACGTTAGGAGATTCATGATCTTCATTCTCTTCAAAGTCCACTTCTTTATACTTCCAACAAACCAAATTTTCATTGAAAGTTACATTCTGTAACACCTCTCAGTACGGATTTTTTTTTTTTTTTTTAAATTTTAGTAATAACTCTAATTTATTATTTTTCTTCCACTATAATTCGTTACACTTCGATGCACTTATACAACTAAAAATGTCCTCTGTCACTATTTATTTATTTACATGGCAGTGCTTCATTTGCCACCTTGGCAATTTCTCTTTCTTATTAATATAGAGTTTTCTTTTCTTATTCACTGTAGAAAGGATAAATTAATCCTTTTTCCATTATATTTTTATTACTTAACCACATTTCCTATGTTCAACTTAATTATTTCGCATGGCATATACCCCATTGTATTCTTTTATCTTGCATATACTCCATTTACATTTTCGATAATATTCATTAAATGATAAATGTATCTGCTCTCAAATCCAAAAAGTATAAACCAAATTCAGAACTGATATTATCAAACCATTTCACTAAGCTAAAATTAATACATATATGCATTTTTTATTTTCTTCTTTTTTTTAATACGTTATTAGTTAATACCTACACTTATAGTTTTCTTGCACCTTTACCATAGATGAAATAATTCATGATATAACTTAAAGGGTAGGATTTGACCTCCTTTTTGTTTTTATTTGACTTCTTAATCCTCTCAGATCTTAAATCTAATTGTAAGTAAATACCACTATAGTTCATATTATAGAAACCATATAAATTCCTTACATTCTACCTTTCTATAAATAAATAAATGACAATTTACATTAAGGCATTATGAGGATATAAAATCTCACTTACCAAATCGGTTAATCCTTCTCTCTAGAACGAAATTCATATTAAATAACACTACGGATACCAACCAACCGTAAAATCCATTTATACATAAACTGTTTCAAGTTTACATGAATACGGTATTGACTTATTTGTCCTCCCAATTTTGGAGAAAGGAATACATGTCAGATTTGTTTTCATTTATTATAGTTTTGGTAATACGTGAACTGTCCGTCTTAAATTTTGATTATACATTCTGACGTTCGATGAACCAAATTTCAACTAACCCTGAATCCCATGACATGTGGACGGTGTCAAGGTGTTAGAATTTAGGGTTTTAATTGATATAAGAAGCTCATTTTTCCTTTCGACAATCTCATTTTGAACTTCGGCCCCACTCCAATCATGCCATTGGAATAACCTCTGTTCTGCGAAGCCTTTCATAACATTTCAGGTCAAAGAATGTAGACACAGGTCTACATGCAGAAGCCACTCGCCCATTTCTTTGCAGGTTATAGATTCGGTTACCTCCATCATTTCATCATATTTTTTTAAATAGTTTCTTTTCTTTGATATTAATTCACCAGTTCTTACTTTCATTTAATCTCAATTTTTTTTTATAATGTATAGATGAGATTTCCTCCCATTCGAGAGGAAATCGCAGCTTGAGAGAGAGAAATCTACCTTAATTTACAATTTCCCTAGATTCTTAGATTCGGTTTTGTTTGCATATATTAAAATTTCATGGCTACCAAGCCTCCATTATCATGAAGATCATTCTAGAAACTCCTAATGGTCAGTGGTTTGCGTGTTTATTAACAAAATTTTCTTTCCAATTAGAAAGAAATTTGGCTAGTTAAGTATGAGATAGTAATACTCTTGAATTTCCATTAATACACAGCAATGGATACTAATTTGACATCCATTACGTTCTAACTTCCACTATATGTTCACTTCTTAGCCTGGAGTTTATTTTATTATTGTTCTCCTCCGAAGAATTCCTTTCTAACAACGGTTTGTTTTTAAACGCAGATGGATGCCAATGTCCTTCATCTCATTCTTGTTTCCTTTGTCACAACTCCATCCATTGCTATCACAGAGGTAAGATGTGAATGCACCAAGGAAATCTCATTTACTTAAGCATATAAGTCACAGCACCCTGAGATTTTTTTTTTTTTTTTTTTGTAAGGGTTTATTTACTCCTACCGAATGCTTATAGCACTTTAGTTTATTATTGTTATTATAACCACGGTTATGATTTTAATTTCTGTCAGTAAATGTCTCTGCCCCATTAGAGAGATCTGAAAGTCAGATTTTATCCCAATCTTAGTTCCACTTGTAGTATTCCACAATTTACTCGAACTTTGAATCTTCATAGAATTGGTTTTATTTAATCTATTCTTAAGTTTCCCTCGTTGTTTTTGGGGCTTTTCATATTGACGTCCATACCCTTTTTTTTTTACATATAGCTTATGGAGACACAACTTTGTAAGGTGATTCCCTCACTACGTCCTCTGTTATATCTCCAGATCCTTTCTTATATACATATTTATTTTATTTACTCATTTTTCAGTTATGACTTATCGGCTTTGCCTACACAGCTATGGCTAGATTCACTTCACTGTGGATTCATTTTGTTTTTCATGAAAATCTACTCTTGATAATAATACACAATTATTTTACTTTCCCAAGTTGGTTAGACGTTGGTTAGACTCCCCTCTACACTGAAATGACATAGCTTTTTTTTAATACTATCATAGTTATTGCAGTTCTCTATATACAAATAACCAGTTCCCTACAGAAATTTCTATTTGAATTTTACTCTGGTTTTCTTATAAAATACTCTAGAATGTTGTAATTATAAACACGGACTATAACCAATAGAAATACTAGCTCCCTATAGCCTTACTGTGGAATTATTTCGAGTTAACCATAATACTCTTTTAAGGGTTATATATATATATATATATATATATATATATATATATATCCTTTATGTTGAATGCCATGTTATCATTCTACTAGATGTTCATAGTGTGTATACATTAAATCTTCTTGCGTCCCTTCATAAGTAAAATTTAAATAACATATTTCCTTTAAAGCAGTATAAAGTATTTTCTTTACTATTCCAGGTACAACTAGTAAATCACATTTCTTAGCCTTTGAGTTACTAGAAACAATAATACTAATTGAATCTTAATAAAATAAATTCCTTCTACTTATTTTTTTCTATATGGCTACAATATTAAAGTATTTTCTATTTCCACAAAATAATTACTTTCAATTCTTACCTTTATCATAACGACACAGTTCAGATATATGGATGTATGTAGAATTTTCACTTATGATTTATCTTTCTCTTGTTATGATTTATCTTTCTCTTGTTAGTACAGAATTATTGAATTGTATTGCATTGTATATATTTAACTATGACTATCTATATGTTCCATTACTACATATAACTTCCTGTTTGGAATTTATTATTAATGAAGCTATTCGGATTGTGAATAGAATAATAAAACAATTATGGAAATGCCAGTTTTCTATCGGGTACCTAATCTCAGATCTATACCCATCACTGGGTTTTAAAAATTCAGAGAGTTGGACCCCTACGGAGTATGTATGTAGAACAACACATATTTTTCTATTGCTTCTATAGTAATTCTGTTAAATGTACATACTAGAAAAAGATAACTGTAACTCATAAATTATAAAATTTCTAAAATTAGATTCAAAATCATAAATTTCATATTAATATAGCTACTTTATCATTTCCAATAGTTCATCACAACATTAAAAAAGTTAAATCAAAACCCATTCCAAATTAGATGTGCATACCACTTAGGTTTGACTAGTTTCTTCCCAACCTTAGACCTCTCTCTCCACATCTCACTCCCGAGCAAAGATCTTCTCCTCCAGTGATAGACAAACCTATGTCTATCTTAAAACATCTTATTTAAGCTTTCTTTCCCCAACCTGTTTCCCTTAACTGCGTCTAGTTAATTTAGGATGTTGTATTCATGTTTGCCTAGGCTTTCCTTCTGTTTCTTCCACAAAGGTACTTCTAAAGCTAGCTTTCCTGCTTTCGTCTTTATTCCACCTCTTCCCAATAATTACCTCTTTATTGCGGTATTTAGATATTTATCTCCAAATCTAATTTTAGTATCTTACTTTATTCCTTCCAAGGATTTCTGGAAGTATTGGGAAAATCTTACAACCTTATCCATCTTCATGGATTAGGTTTTTAGATCTCCAATCTCAATCTAGTCATTGCACATAATTTTCCATTTTATTTTATTAATTTAAAATAATAAAATAAATCCACATAATTTTTTTCCATTGGGGTCCACTGTACCATTTTGGGCTTTTTCAAATGTCAAATAAAAGCATAGAAAACTGGGGATATTACATATCCCTACTAACTTCAACTTGTTTTCGCCTGGAATATATATTCTATATTCCTTTCATGATTGACTACAACAAATGAATATTCCTTCCTTTCTTAGAGGCTCTAACTTCCTTCTGCTATCTTTAGGAACATGAATATAAATAGGACAACCAAATACTCTTAGATGGCCAACCTATGGTTTTTTTCTTGTGAATTCTTATTTAGGAGTCATGTCTTTCAATATTTGATGAGTACTTCTATTTTCAATGCAAACAATGGTCCTTGATGCTTAAATCCCTAGAAACATTCACAGCTCTTGGTCATACATCATTTCCTTGGTGTATTCCTCCATTTTTTTGTGAATTATAACGTAATATAAACTCCCTCTTAATCCCAAATTCTTTGCAAAATTAAATGACCTCTTTGGTGTTATATTCACCTCCATTATCAGATATTAATATATTTATCCTCTTTCCCTTCATGTTTTTGAATTCAACTTTGAATTCCTAGAACTTGTCAAAAAATTTATCTTTTCTCTTCATGAAATAGATCCACATCTTGTGAGAGAAGTAATAAATACATGTTACATAGTACAAGGAATCTTTAAGAGAATTCACTAGAATAGGACCACATACATCATAGTTGAATAAGTCCAAAGCTTATTTGGATCTACTTTCACTACTTGGAAAATGATTTTTGTCATTTTTTTCCAAGTGCACATCCTTTACATACACCTTTATGCCTTTCCTGCAAATCTAGAACACCTGAAACCATTTATTTTAAATAAGAAAATGTTCTATAGTGGAGATTACCATATATTCTATGCCAAAGGTCACATAGATTAATATCATTATGAACAATTGCATGAGTATTTTTCCTCGAAATTCTATACAACCTTCCTTCACAAACACCAATTAGTCTTGTAAAATCAATATTAGAACGTTTGGGCTAAACAACAAATTTTCCATCAACAAAAGATATTCTATATCTTTTATTTTCCAAGCACGAAATAGGAACCAAATTATTCTTCAAACCTACTACACATAATATGATATGGAGATGAATGTTATCACCTAATGCTACGTCAATGGGTATCCTTCCAATGCCTTTCACTAGATAAATGTCATTGTCACAAAGTTCTCCCTTTTTTTGTAAGATTATTTCCAATATATGTGAGAGGTTGTATCGGTCTCTTATCATGTTCTTTGAGGAACCACTACCTAATAACCAAACGTCTTCACTATATAAACCAAAATAGTTAAGAGAAAATAAATATAGAAAATATTTATTACATGGAATTTCATTCTTTGATTTCTTTCAAAGTTCTTCAAAATATGTTGTGAAGGTGTGCTTCTTTTCTTTTCTTTTTCTATCACATGATGTTTCAAAACAATTTCTTCTATTGTGACCAAATTTGTGACATTGACAACATTGAACCTTTTACATGGCTCTCTTTCCTTGAGGGGTAGATATTCTTTCTTTAAATCTTCTTCCTTCATTTTTTCTTCCTCCATTTTTTATTTGAAAATCAAAATTATTTCTACATCCACCTTCCTTGAAACCTTTTTCATATGCTTCAGAATAACCTTCATCAAATATTTGCAAATTTATTCTTTAAATGAGCCTTGATTCTTCTTGAGTTAAATTGAAGCATAGTTCATCAAATTTTGGAGCATATTTCCTAGAAAAAAATTTAGCTACAAAAGCATCTTATAATTGAGTGTTGTAGTAACTAATTCCTTATCATAAATGACTTCATCAATTCCTTATAGTTGATATATTAGTTGAGGTATCCTCATAAAATATGATCTTATAGTGCCATTCCTAGTCACTCTAACATCACTAAGTTCATTATTCAAACTAATGGCTTGACCAATATTGTTGATAGTGAACAAAATAGTGAGGGAAACATACATGTGCTTTGAATATTGAAGACTTGAAACATAGAGAATCAAGTGATCCTCGATAGTTTCCAAGACAATTCTGATTGTTGTGATATTTTCCTTCTCAAACTTTTATTTCCCTTCATTTGTCTCTAGCTCGATAACCTTACCTTTAACAATACCTAAGAGACATTATTTTGGAAGGAGAATATCGACCCTTGTCTTTCATGACCTAAAATTTATAGCTCCTTATAATTTTTTTTATCCTTCATGTGAGAATAAATAGTCATAGAAAAGTAAGTACATATATGGTTTCAAGAGTGATCTCTTACCAAGATTCTTCAAGTGTAATCTCAATGACCTTTCCATCACCAAAGATATAATACCATGTCTATTTTTGAAGTAAAAAATACATGCATGCACAAATTTCAAAAAAATATGATAATTACTGTTGTGTTGCATTTTTGTCCATGTTCTTACGATTTTTTATCAAATAAATATATACTTGTACCTGGTGTTTTTAATCACTATTAATCCATTATGTTGTTAATTAGAGGAATTTAGAAACAATAGATATTAAATTCTTTTTATTAATTAATTTGATGATTGTTTTTTAATAAATTCCTTCTTGGGTGTAGGAAGGTTCAGTGCAGGAATGCATTTGAGTACGAATTCCCCAAATGCATAAAAGCATCAGCTAGGTAGTTAAGTACGATATTGTTGTAGGTGAAAATAAAAATTTTGCGACCAAATGGAGCATAATCTCCAAATTCTGAGACGTGGGTTTTGTTTAGAGAACCATGTTTCATACAACCCAAACATCGTTTGGAAAAATTTGGCTTTGTGAAGGAATTATCGTCAGGGGAATATTCCATTAAAAACCTTTTATGGACGTGAATGTATTGGGTTCTCTCTCCCAAATAATATAAAATTGTGTTAATGTGACCAATTATTGTGCTTTATTTCATTGCTATGTATGTGAGAAGCCTGATCCATGTTTGACTTGGGGCCAAGGAAATTCGATGAGTGATCATTGCCATGCCTCAGACAAAGAAGACAAATGGAGGAAATTAAGACATTCCTACAAAGTGAACAAAACACGGATGATACCACCACACATTTTTGATGATGTCATACCTCAATTATCTAGTGGGAGATATACATATACGATTAGTGGAAATAATCAAAAGGATGTAGATGAAGTTATATATATTCCCTCAGACATTTCCTAGAATGCAATAAATCGATTCATGCCTTATTCATTAACAGACCCTGTCTTTTCACAAGGGAATTTTCTTCTATTGTTCTATCCAGTGAGTTGACTGGCCAAAATAGAGACATTCTTGCAGGCTCCGTGAATTCCATAGGTCCAGCCAGCAGAGGTAATAATAATTTGTATCAAAGGAGTCACATCTTCTTCGTAAATTAGTAGCCATGGTGGTGTGACAGCATAGGACCAACGGAATAAATTCATGCTAAGCTACAATAGAGACAATAAGTTGCAATAAAATGGGAGAGGGCCATGGCATATGCTCTAATCCATCAATGGAAAGCAAGCACGAGACAAATACATCTGAGGGATTTCAAGTTGATGAAATAAATTGGTGTTGGAACTAGCTAGAATGCTGGGAGGTCTGATCGTGAATCTCTTTATTATAAATTGGTGGAAAAGCGCAGTGAGGGAATGGTCGGCCAAGGAATCAAACAGAAACCGAGAATTTTACCACTAAATCGTCATGGTATTGTCACCATTGTCTCGATCTGTGATATACTTCGAGTATCATACAGGATGCAGAGTGTAGCTGACCCATCGTGGTCAAACCGATATAACACTCAAGAATTAATAAAATTATATTAGCCTTGGAGATGTGACAAACAAGACATTGCCCCTGAAACAATACCGATAAGAGTTCGCATGCAGAATGCATCTTTTTAACTACTCCTGGGTTTATCTTCACACACTTTGGTCGACATTTCCACGTTATATTTGCAGTTAGAATTTGTTTCATTTGAATTGAGTATACATTTCAATCCAATCTCTAGATCAAGTCAGTCCAGTACTCTGTGATCTTCGTGAATTGATTACTTTCGATACAACACTATAAGATGTCATTGCTGGCATCAAAGCTTTGAGAAAGCCAACAATTGTATTTTTAGCTGCCATGGTCAATTTTCCAGATGGAAATAAAGGGACAGTTAATAGAGTTATTGATTTCATCTTTCACGATATAGATGGGTTGTTCCAAATTGTTCGAATTGCCCAGGAAGCAATCCAATATTTTTCCAACATTGAAGGGTCAATAGTTAAAAACGAAATTGTGATAACTATGACAAATAGAATGTAGCCTTCCAGATAAGTGATGCCTCTTCCAGTAGTACGTGAGGATCACATTCTTCCAGAACCTAGGATATACCCAAATCAAAGCTAAATTGGAAATCACATATCATTGTATTGATTTTATTCACCTCAATCCTAAATTTGTATTCTACGTAAAAATCAACCCATTTAGTTAGAGAATTGTTGTTGGTATAAAAGGCAGAGGGTTACGCACTAATTAATTAATGGATTTCTCAGAGGCAGAAAGGAGTTGGTCCATCAAGTAGATAGAGGAAATTCTTATTTGTAGAAGTAGAATTCCTGAGATGTAGAAGTGGAATTATTAAATGTAGAACCATCATCGAATTTGCAGAGGAGAAGGGATTGTTATAGGAGCAGCGGCCTATGTTGTATTTTCCATTCGAATTTTGAATTCAAATATATAATTTTCCCCAGCGTTTTTATATATACATATTATCGTTTGTTGCGATTTCTCAAAGTAGATTGGGTTAATCTAATATTTCTCCAGGAGTAGTAAAGGCCCACCACCACTAGAGACAATTACTGTAGCTGAATAATATCATAGATGTCAGAATCATATATTTGAATAGAATCATAGATATCGTAGATTTGAATTTATAAATATAATTTTCTTTTGAAAGGTTGCGAGATTAGATTTTAGAATCATCATTTCATTCCAGTACCTAGTTCATCATTACAAAGGAATATATTTGTACTGTCACCATTAAAATTTTCCAATATGCAGTACAACTCACGTTTACGACTCCCGGATTGATAATTAATATTTAGAGGTTTAATACGAAAATTAAACCAACCAACATTTTGGCGCCGTTTTTGGGGAGTTTTATTTTGGCTCAAGTAAAAATTTTCTTACATATTTTCAAGGGTATTGTAGAACGTTAGAGCATGGAAAGTGTACCGTAAGATGTGAGTGAAGAGCCACACATCCACTTTTGTGGGGTTGCTCCAAAGTCTGGCCATCTTGTGTATCTCTTGAACTTTTATTTCTTTTATATCTAGAAGTAGAAGCAGGTTCTAGACATTTAATTTCAAAATTTCTTTTCTTTTCATAGATTAAATAGTGTTTTGATTCAGCATTTTCCTTTCATGCAAGTGTGGTGAGCTTTATTTAATCCAATAGCTCTTAAAACTCATTTATCTTCAAATTCCAATCTTCAACGTTATATCATTTTTGGGGTATTGTAAGAACCCTTGCATACTAATCCATGTGATAACAGAATGTGCCACTTGGCTTGTTGAAATAGGAAAATGGTATTTTGAGGAATCATTCAATGAGGAGTTTTTATGCTGCTACAAAGAAGAACAACTCATCCGATGAAGAATTCACAAGTGTAGAATTTAATACTTTTCTTGAACATAAATTTAATATTATTAAATATTTGATTTCGAAATTGGATGATTTGCAAGAGTAAGATAAGGATGAAGAAGCACTGCTTATCCTTTGTACCAACTGTCGAAAGAAACATTGTCTTGGAAAGTGTCCACTTAACGGTCTGGAAGTTTGCAAAATTTGCGAAGATGGTCATGCAACGGAACATTTCCCATCACTTCCATGGTTACTAAAGATACTTAGGGAATCAAGTAAGGAATCAAATAAACCACCAAGTATAACTCAAAACCTAACACCATTTGATACTTGGAATAATGCTTATTTTCCTGAGCAGGTTCCTCAACATGTTTATAATCCTTCAATGTCACGGAAAATTTTTAATCCTCCTCCAATTGAATATCATACTTTATGGCCACAGTGGCCCTCTCCTTCGATGTCATCCTTGAGCCAGATATCTCCATGGCCTCAAGAATATTTTGGATCCTTATCTTTAGGGAAATATCCCATGCAAATTCAATCATATGAGCACCAGCAACAACCACAATTTCTTTCCAATGCACCATTAAGTTATCCTCATCCATGGTCCCATCCATATGTGAAACATTACCCTAACCCTAATCCATACTCTAACCCTAGCTCATACCCTAGTCTATACCCTAGATCTAACCTTAATCCACACCTTATACCTAACCCTAATCCATACCCTATTCCATACCCTAGACCTAACCCTAATGCACACCCTAGACCTAACCTTAATTCTAATTTAAAACCTAGACCTAACTCTAGTCCAAAGCCTTATCCCAATCGAAATCTAAAACTTATTCCAAGCATTAACCAAAACCCTAGCCCAAACCACATCCTAAACACTAATCTAAACCATTAGGTTGCACAACAGTTTGCACCACCTATTCTTCCTATTGATTCCCATGTTGAACAGAATGCTACATCTTCCATGTTGGGAAAGGGAATGAATTTCGAAAATTTCCCCATTACCGTAGAACATTCACCGTGGGAAGATGTAATTCAAAGACCACGAGAAGAGAAATATTTTATTGGAACTTGTTCTGGAAATGTTGTTAAAACTCAAAACCCTAGAATCTCTCTCAACCATTCTTCTCAATGGAAAAGTAGATTTTTAAGTCTGAAATTGAGGGATTTATCTTTTGTCTTTCACTCAATCATTTTTGCCTCCAAGAAAGTGGATATAAAACTATGGAAGACTTGCATCAGTTGGAAAATCATAAATACGTAGATTTCATTGAATCTTGGTTTCGAGTAGTTATCAAGCCATCTTATTTCCTCGGCATTTGGAAACTCTTTGGTTCCATATCAATTGAAGCAGCTAGTTTCTCATGCTTTCGTATGTCTTGAAGTCTATTCTTTAAAAAAAAGTGTGAGTATCACCACCATTTTGTTACGCACATGGCTTCATTGGAAGTACTCTCATACTTAAAAATGGAGTCTTTCGCCTCTTAGGGTAAAATAGGGTAGGAGAATAAATGAATAAAGTTGTTATAATGCTATTAGGGTTTTGAATTTTAAATAATGCCTATTAAAACTACTTTTCATCCACATTAGTTGTTAACACACACATTTGTGACAAATCTTGTTGAGTGAAATTCGCTCTAATGCCTCATGCTTTTGCAAAAAGTAAACATGATTAATCGCTCTAATAAGTTGTCATCTAAAATATATATTTTCAGTTTCCCTTAGAAGGTAATATTGGAAAACCCCTATGATGGACCACTCTTGTAAAGATCATAATGAGATATTTAGGAGAACACTACTATTCTTAGCTCAAAGAATCTTTTAGTCATTGTTTGGGATATCTTTAACAAGTCTTTAGGGTAGAAGAATTAGCGAGTAATGATTATTCATTAAAAAAATTTCATGCCATCCTGTACTCTTAAGGAGTAGATTTGTCTCCCCACTTATTAAGTAACCTTTAAGTTTAATCATAATCAGAGCTTACAAAGATTTAGGGAAGGATAGGAGGTCTCGTGATAAGCCTACCTACCATGATCATGAGACCTAGCATGCATGACATTACTGCTCCTGGTCACCAAGCCAGAGTGATGGATTTCAGCGAAAAAGTTGGAAGACAAGAGGTCTCATCACGAGCTGGCCTGTTCATTCATGTTACTTCTTATGAGTGGAATTTCCATCAGCTGGTTACCAAGCGAGGACATCTAAAGAGGAAAATAAGCTAACTCTGAATTTATATCTAGTAATTGGGATACTGACATTTTGCTAGGTTAAAAGACATCCATGTCGAGGTTATGGACACCTGCAGGCAGCAGGGCCATGTCTATGGTATTAAAGTTAACTGCATACTATGATTTTCTTGGTTATCCTTCTCTTTCCCTAAGACTCATAATTTTTCTTGGTCAATGGTTTTAAGACAATTTGAATATGATGCTTTGAGTTCAATCTTTCAAAAAAAATCAAGAATATTTGAATGATGTGGTACCCTTAGGGAAGGTAATCCTTTGCACTATATTAAAAGGAAATTTATTTTTGAATCCATATAACAAAATAATTTAGGGTACTCGATAAAGAGGTTGGTGATTGGTATCATAAATCACTTTAATTCTCATGGTATTCAGAGTCATGAAAAGATCAATGATGACTAATCACAAGGCGTTGGTTGCCAACAATGCGTATTGATTGTAGTTGCCTCTAAATATGTGTTGCATGACCTAGGTACGAGTTTGTTATAGTAGGTGCAGGAATCTTGTGTTATTCTTTTGAAACTGCAGTTTTTCAACAAAATTTGATTTTTATCATAAGACTTTGGGCAAAAAAAAAAAAATGGGACAACATAACATGCATGTGCTATACTCTTTTTCTATAATTTCTACTTGTTGTACCTAATCCTGTTACATTCCTGCAATTGATACTTTCATGAGAAATGTAACGTGGTTTTGGTGTGCATTGTAATATTTATGTTGCAGGCTAATGAAGGCATTCCAATACATCAGGAATCTTCATCCTTACTTGCTAGAATCATTGCTGACATTTTCCCCACCTTATTTCATCATCTTATAGCTTTGGCTTGCACGAGGACGTGCAATAATTTCAGCGTGGGGGGATGTTGAGTTGCATTTTTGTCCATGTTCTTACGATTTTTTATCAAATAAATACATACTTGTACCTACTATTTTTAATCACTATTAATCCATTATGTTGTTAATTACAAGAATTTAGAACCAATAGCTATTAAATGATTGTTATTATTTAATTTGATGAGTGTTTTTAATAAATTCCTTCCTGGTTGTATGAAGGTTCGATGTAGGAATGCATTTGAGTACGAATTCACCAAATGCATAAAATATAAATTCGCCAAATGTAGGTAAAAATATAAATTTTATGACCAAATGGAGTAGAATCTATAAGTTATGAGACATGGGTTTGTTTCAAAGCACCATGTTTCATACAACCCAGAAATTGTTCCGAAAAATTCAGCTTTGTGAAGGAATTATCGTCAAGGGAATATTCCACTAAAAACCTTTTTTGGACGTGAACGTATTAGGTTCTCTCTCCCCAATAATAGGAACTTGTGTTAATGCGACCAACTATTGTGATCTATATCATTGATATGTATGTGAGAAGCCTGACCCATGTTTGACTTGGGGCCAAGGAAATTCCATGATCAATCACTACCACGCCTTAGACAAAGAAGAGAAATGGAGGAAATTAAGGCATTCCTACAAACTGAACAAACACAGATGATATCACCACTCATTGTTGATGATGTTATACCTAAATTATCTAGTGAGATATCTACATATATGGTTAGTGGAAGTAATCAAAAGGATGTAGATGAAGTTACATATATTCCCTAAGACATTTGCCAAAATGCAGCAAGTTGATTCACGCCTTCTTCATTGACATACCTTGCCTTTTCACAAGGGCCTTTTCTTCTACTGTTTTATATAGTGAGTTGACTAGCCAAAATAGAGACATTCTTGCAAGCTCCATGAGTTCCATAGGTCCAACCGGCAGAAGTAATAAGCATTTGTATCGAAGGAGTCACATCAACTTCGTAAATTAGTAGCCATGGTGGTGTGACAGCATAGGACCAATGGAAAAAATTCATGCTAAGCTACAGCAGAGACGAGAAGTTGCAATCAAATGGGAGAGGGCCATGGCATATTCTCTAACCCATCAGTGGAAAGCAAGCTCGAGTCATACATCTGAGGGATTTGAAGTTGATGAAATCAATTGGCGTTGGATCTGGTTGGAATTCTAGGAGGTCTAATCGTGAATCTCTTTCCCAAAAATTGGTGGAAAAGCATAGTGAGGGAACGGTCAGCCAAGGCATAAAACAGAAGCCTGGCATGTTACCACTGAATTGCTGTGGTATTTTCACCATGGTTTCGATGTGTGATATTCTCCTAGTATCATACAGGTTGCAGAGTGTAGTTGAGCCGTCGTTGTGGAACTGATATAATGCTCACACATTAATAAAATAATATTAGCTTTAGAGATGTGACAAACACGACAATGCCCTCGAAACAATACTTATTTGAGTTTGCATGCAAAATTCTTTTTTTTAACCGCTCTTGGGTTTATCTTCATGCACTTTGGTCCGCATTTCCACATGATCTTGGAAGTTAGAATTTGTTTCGTTTGAGTTGAGTATCTCTTTCAATCAAATCTCTAGATCAAGTCAGTCCAGTACTCTCTGATATTCGTGAATTGATCGCTTCCGATACAACACTACAAGATGTCATTGCTGGCATGAAAGCTTTGAGAAAGTCAACAATTGTATGTTTAGCTGCCATTGTAAATTTTCAAGATGGAAATACAGGGACAGTTAAAAGAGTTATCAATTCCATATTTCACGATATAGATGGGTTGCTCCAACTTGTTCAAATTCCCAAGGAAGTAATCCAATATTTTGCCAGCATTGAAGGGTCAACAGTTAAAAAAGGAATTGCAATAACTTTGGTGAACAGAATGTAGCCTTCTAGTTGTGCAATGCCTCTGCCAGTAGTACGTGAGGATCACATTCTTCCAGAACTTGGGATAGACCCAAATCAAACCTGAATTGGAAATTACATATCGTTGTTTTGATTTTATTCACCTGAATCCTAAATTTGTATTGTACGTAAAATTGACCCATTTAGTTAGAGCATTTTTTCTTCTATAAAAGGTAGAGGGCTGCACACTAATTAATTAATAGATTTCTCAGAGGCAGAAAAGAGTTAGTGTGTCAAGTAGATAGAGGAATTTCTTAGTTGTAGAAGTGTAATTCTAAAATGTAGAACCAATATCAAATTTGCAGAGGAGAAGGGATTGTAATACGAGAAGTGGCTTATGTTGTATTTTCTATTCGAATTTTGAATTCCAATATATAATTTGCTCCAGAATTTTTATACATACATTTTATGGTTTGCTGCGATTTTTGAATGTACATTGGGTTAATCTACACTTGCTCGAGGTGTGGTAAGGGCCAGCCAGCACTGGAGACAAGTCTTGTAGCTAAATAATATCATAGGTGTCAAAATCGTAGATTTGAATAGAATCATAGATATCATAGATTTGAATTTATAAATATAAGTTTCATTTGAAAGGTTGCAAGATTAGATTTCAGAATCATCATTTCATTTCAGTACCTAGTTTATCATTACAAAGGAATATATTTATACTCATACCATTAAACTGAGCCAATACATAGTACAACTTGTGTTTACAACTCCCAAATTGATAATTAATATTGAGAGGTTTAATCCAACAATTAAACTGACCAAAAATTACTTCAAATGATATAATTATTCTTTCAAGAGTTTCATTTTATCATTAAGAAATTACACTTTAAAAATTCAACCATAAACCATAATAACAATAGTTATCACAATGCACAAACGAGAACACAAGATTTACCCTAGGAAAGGCTACTTAAGGGGAAATCCTATGAGCCTTTTTATTAAAAAGATTCTTTAGTTCAATAGTAAATACATCTAATACTACTAATGATTTTTTCCAAGAAGGTAAGGGTCAAACCTAGTCTCCGGCCCTCAAGTCAATCCAAAGGCAAGTGCAAATTTTACTACACATAATTTTGGCTTTCCAGATCTACCTAGAATGTTGGTTTTCCCAAAAAATGCTGACCAGAAATGGCCCCATATTGTGGCCTGCCTAGAAATATTCCCAGGAAAAGTTACACATATGAAAATATAAGAGATATAGAGAAATGTGAGCTATAGAAATATCTTTTTCCCTCTCCTTTTTGTCCCTCATTTTTTTTACATTCACTTGGAAGACCAAAACGGTCTTCTTCTGATTAGGTTTAATTCCTTTATATAGTGGTCTACCTGTCTAGAATGGGTGTGTCGCTTCATTGAGTTGACTTGACTTGAGGGACAACCCATTGCTTAAGAAAAATTTAAAATTTAAAATTTCAAAAATTTATCTTTTAAATCTTACATGAGGGAGATGTCTTTAATAAATTATTCTAAGGTCTAAATAATAAAAATGGCATGAATAACATGTCTTAAAAATTATTTTTACATTAGAAGAGGAAAACATATACTTATGATGATCAACCACATATACAAAAATTTAACATTATTTTCCCTTCCACAAAATTCTCCTGCCTTTTCCACTCTTCAAGCCTCATCTATATTTCATAATGTTTCTCTCAGATGTTTCGTATAAAAAAATATGTTCATCCAGTAGAAATACATAGATTGAATTAGAATGCCTCGAAATCTGCACCAGAATCTTCGCTATGATTCCTCATCATTTTAAAACATCCATTAGACCTTGCATATCGAGTTTAGATGTTTAAAGGCCCATTAGGAACTTTGGCCTAGTAGTTGTAGCTTTCTTTCTACAACTAGGATTTGTTATTTTTATGTCTTCTTTCAGCTACAAAATTGAGAGTAGAATTGGTTTTCCTTTATCACTGTTGAAATGTTTTCTTTTCTTTCATGGAGGTAGGATAGGTTTATTTTAGTCATTTCCTTTCCTAAAACATCACAGATTTACTTTGTAAAAGAAAAAATATAATTACATTTTGTCATTTACCTTCCTAAAATTAGGTTAGGATTTAACTTCTATCATTTAATTTTCTGGAATAGAATAGGATCTCTTTCGATTTTTTCCTTTCCTACAAATCAGAATATATATATTTATTGTTCATTAATAATTTCATTTATCATAAAGGTATTTATGAGTTTCTACTTCTCTTTAGTTGCATTAGATCAACCAAAGTATAATATTTTTCCTGTTGTACATAATGTAATGATACCTCTTATGTTTTTATGAACCGTGAGTTGATAATTAATGTTGAACCCATTGGGAGTTCCAAAACTCATGTTATAATTTTTTGGAGCATCACATAGACAAGAATCATGTATGTTAGGTTCCTCTGGTACTTGATGAATAATTTGTAGAAGATCTGACGTGAACGAGTAGTAGAAATAATTTTTTTCTGGGTTTTTGCGAACTAGCCTTCAAACTAATGAGCATTTTGTTCAAACAATAAATTTTTAGCTTATTAAAATCTTAGATTTGTATTTTCATATACGAATAATTATCACTAAAGTGGTAGATTTAAAATATAAAAAATACTAGAAGTGATACATCGTAGACACTAGTAGTACTGTGGTGAAGGTCTATTAAAAAATGTAGGTTGAAGAGTATTCTTTTACAAATGTTTCAATCATTGCATTTATTGGAAACATGATGGTTCCCTCTTAAAATGTGGTTGTTGTCAGTTATTAGTGAAGATGCTATCAAAATTTAATTGGTTTGGGACTTTGAATCAAACTTAGATCATAGAGTAATATGGTTGGTAGTTGTTCAATCAAAAAGCTAAATGAGTCACCATTACTTTATTAAGTTGAATTTTTTAACTCGTGTAATATCCTCACTATCTGGGGAGAAAGAGGGAAACCTTTTCTTTCCTAACACAAGGAAAATTAAAATTTTTGTGTTTCCATATTTATATTTATCTTTGACCTCGATAAAATTAGATTCATAATATTGGTGGTAAGCCTCTTAAACATTTTTGAGGTTTATGAAAAAGACATTAATAGGGTTTCATAAATTCATGCCAATATTTGAGTAGCAATGGTTGTAAGGGTGATTTGGATCTTCTCACTTTAGAGAGGTATATGGTTCATTTCCTCCCATTTTTTATTGCCTCACTTAATTTATGGATAAAAATATTTAGAAGGGGAAGAAAGGTTGCAAGATAGTTATTTGTGGATGGAGAAAGCTAATGGAACCTAAAATATGGTTATCTTAGTTACATGAGTTTTAATCCTAGTTTAGCAATATTAAGCCCTTTATTATTTTGAGATGTTAAATTGTAAATCAAGAAAAGGAAAAGACAAGTTAAATAAAACTAAATTGATTTGGTTTTTTCTTACAAAATTTTCAGTGGCATAGATAAAAAAATATCTAGGAATAAACTCATTGTAATAATATTTATAGTTTGTAATGTTTTCCTTTCCTCATGGTTGATGCACAAGCATTTTTTAAAGATTTTTTTTTGTGACATATTAGGTTACTTAGACACTTAGGAGTTACATAAGTTCAACTTGGTCTAATGTGTCTATTAGTTAAAAGTATGTTTATTTAGTATGAATTAGTTAGATTATAATTCATTTGTCATTATATGTTTTATACACTGAGTGATCTGAAGGAATCTATTATCCTCAATACTAACAACTATTAAACCATGGATTCACACTCGACTGGTCATATCTCTATTAAAACGGAATAAGGGGTCAAGGATAATGATTGATTGTGATAACTCTCTTATGTAAAATATTTTATTTTACATTCATAAAATTATCTCAAGTGACTGAATTGGCTTGGGTTCTGGATTGTTTCCCTCTCAGAGGATATTAAGCACGTAAACTTACTCGGATTATGATCTTTGATCCAGTGGTGTGAGTTGTTATTGAATATTTTCCCCTTGTATGGAATACATTATTTACTTGAACATGATATCATGTCATGTTTAAATAAATTCTCATGTTAGTGATCAAGATCTTGAAGCCTGTGCTACTACATTTTCAATATTTGATAATTATGTACTATTTTCTCCTAAAAAAACTATTCCATTGCATCAAAAAACTTTGTTTTTAGTTAGAAATACCTTTTGTTTTGTTTGAAAAGTGTCTTTTTTTTAAGATACAATATATTTTTTCAGATCCTCACACATAGAATCCAAATATGCCATTTTTATTTTTTCTTTTACATACTTCATATTTTAGGTTTTTGTTTATATTTCTAGTTTCTACACTTTATGGTGTGCATGTTCTCTTTTCTTTGCACTCTATGTCATCTCAAGAAATGAGAAACATACGAGAAAGTGTTTTCTTGACTATGTATGTTCTTTTCCATGCACATTTTGTGATCTCAGAAAATAAAAACAATGAGAAACTTACATAACCAAGATCTAATGTTGAGTTTTGGGATTTTTTTAATGTACAGTTTTTTTTTTTTTATGAGCACATGATATTTTAAAAAAACACAATTTGTGGAAAATATCCAACAAAAAAAAAAAATAATAATACCCCCAACTTCCTTTACAGTTATTATTAAGCCTTTTACACTAGCTCACCTCGTTAAATTATACTTTATATAATAAAAGATCTTGAATTCAAATATCTTTTAAGTTTTTTCATAAATTTATTTTAAAGTGTATTTCACTTCTGTTGTAAAATTGAATCACTATAAAATAAATTTAATCTTTTCTAAGTTGTTTTCTTGCATGCAACATTCATTTTTAAAGTAATTTCACTGTAAAAATGAATCCCACCTGTTTTTATAAAAGTGGACCACTTTATAAAGTAATTTATCTGTAAAAATGATTTTATGCTCAAAGCTCGCAAAGGAAAATATATTTTGTTTTTTTATTAGAATATATTAAAAGACTCAAGACAGATAATGAAAATATTTTATAAATACAGGGCCAAAAAATGTATTAGAGTGTGAATTATGACATGATTTTAAACTTATAAAAACTTTTTTTTTATTCCTTGTTTGAATGAAGATGTATTTTGGAGCTTCAATGCACAGCTAGTGTTGGAGTATTTTTTAAACCATTTGTTGTGGAGGTCGCCTAGAACAGAGAAGGTTGAATTTTTGTTTATGTTCTACATTTAGATATTTTCCTTACCTTTATTTTTTTTATCAGTTGATACAACCTTGAGTTTATGCTTTCACTCTGTTATTTTAATAATTTCATAGTGTTATTTAAAGTAGATACATGATTCGTTTTCATCATTTAATGTAGTTTCAATTTATGTTTTTTCTGTATCGTGATCATTTCTAGAATTTCATATTGTTAGAAAAGATGTTTAAATGAATTGTTTTTGTCATTTGATGTAGGTTCATATTTATTTTTGAATGGTAAAACTGTAGAATTAATCTTAGGTTTATTTCCTTGCAGTAGTGGTTTATGGTAGATTATTTTTTCCTCTGTGATTTATTTTAAGAACATTGAAAGATTCCATTTCCAACTTCAATAAGTTCCTTTCAAGAAGTGGTGATTTTATGATTTACTTTTTGGCACAAAGATTAGAATGCTTTTTAGTTTTATAGTTATTTCTAGCGAGAAAAATAAGTAATTTATTCATTTATTTTCTCAGTCTCAGTTACATAACATTCCATCTCTAAAAATACAATAACATCAGAGCTATTTTTCTAGATTTTGATTTTCTTATATTGGATTCTCAAAATTTGTAGATACTAATAGATAATTCATTTAGGAATTTTCTTCAAAAACATTTTTTGTGCTTTTTGAAACATAATCAAATTAGAATTTAGTTTAGATGTAATTTAATTCATCAAGAAAATACAAAATAAAAACATACTTAAAAACAACCTTCACAAATACAATCATCACAATAAGCTAAGTAAGAAAGGCTTATATCATATATAATGCACTTGCAATTCACAATATTACCAACTCTGGTCGATAATTTATGAAAGCAATTTAAGAACATTAGATTGACTAGACATTTTGGCACCATTGTTGGGGATGTGTACATAGGAGCATTTCTCTCTTGTAAACAAAAAATCCATAAAAATAGAAAAATGACATGCGTAGAGAAAGATATTATAGGGGTAGATTCCTAGCTAGAGGTAGAAGATTAATTCCAACAACACCACTCACCCCATCTAGACCTCGTACCTCCACGCCATCCACCCAAACTCACATACAATTCTTTGGAGGTGGACATAGAATTCTTGAGGTATTAAGATAAAAAATTAAACCTAGAGATTCATCAACTACATCAACTGAAGCAGTTGCAGAAGAAAATGATCCTACATCCCCAAAAGAAGGAATAATTTTCCTAACCTCTACTGGAGAATAAATTTTATCTCAAGAACTAGAAATCCCCAGTGAGGAAGTGGAAAAAAAAATCTTATTTAATATACCATTCATAGAATAACCAAAATAATTTGGAGAAGAACAAAGAATCCCAATCTTGGAATATTATATCGATTCACAAGAATCTACAATGGTTGGGGAGGGGGAAGGATAAGTACACAATAATTATGAAAATTTAAGAATTGCAGGAGTTGGACTTCAGGTTGGAGATGGACGTAGAGGTAGAGGAAGAGATCGAGAAAGGGGAAGAGGTGAAGGTAAGGGAGATAGAGTAGAATACGTTGTAGAAGGAGATCCTATTGGATTTCATATACTTGATGAAGATAATACTGCTACAATGAAAAATATGTCACCCTCTATCCTTCATAAATTTCATTGATTAAGGAGGATCCTGAAACATTTATTTTTGAATTTGAATTCATATGTATAACACATGACTACCTACTTAATTCTCAAAAAATGAAATTTTTTCCAACTACCCTTAAGGATGCATCATTGAAATGATTCATGGGCGTAATAATACACTCTATTAGAACATCGGAAGAGATGATAAATGAATTCTTATTAAAATACAAGAATTAATGCAAGCCTCATAACCGAAAAGATAATTTTTTTAAGCTGACGCAAAGAGAAGATGAAAATATAGAGGAATTAATTGAAAGATTCAGTTATAATGTAAAAAGGGCTAAAATGGAAAATTTAGATCCAGATACTTTGAAAGCTCTCCTAATAAAATCAACTAGAGATGAATGGATAGATATCCTTAACATGATGGGAAAAGGAGATATGTATCTGTTATAATTACCAATTTTTTTGAATTATGCATACATATTTCAAGAGGTAATTCAAGCGATAGAAAGAATTCAAGAGACCCTATTATCTCTAGAATTAATAAATCTACAACTGGAAGAGTAAGTAGGGTTGAAATAGTCAATTTGATTTATTAATTTAACACACGTATTCTAGGGAGTCTTAGTGAACAAATAGACACCTTGAAATTACAAAAAAAAACAAACAGTTGAAAGGAATCCCTTATCTATCTTTTGTCCTAAGTGAAAAAATAAACATGCTTTAAGACAACTCCCTCTTGATTTAAAAACGGTAGAAACCTGTGTTATATGTACAGAAAATCATGAAAAAAATAAGTGTCATTCAATTCCAAGTCTTAAAGCTGTCTAATAAGAGGAAATGGTTACAAACCAAGTAGATCCTCTTTTCTTTGTTGATAGAACATAGTGGCAAGGATCACAAACTCAAGGTTTAAACATCTAGATGTGTACTCAACCACCACAAAATAATTGGACTACACCAATGCCATGGCTGCCTTGGTATTAATCCCAACCTTGGACACAAGGATAAAAAAACCCTATGGTAGATATTCTCAATGTGACCAATATCCATAATCTTCTCCAAACTTCCCACCACAAAATTTTCCACAGTCTAGTCAACCACCTCAACCTAAGTTTCAAAATTGAAATCCACAACATTAATTACCATTTCCAGAATGACTAGATCAATTACCTGCCCAACCACTTCCAAGCCCAAACAATAAAGTCCATAACCTTTTTACAAAATGGCCGGCCAAAAATTTTAGAATTATATGACAACTCAATTAGATCTTAATAATGTCCAACTCATATCTCCTAGAGTATTAGAAAATAAATTACCATCTATTTTTATTTAGGAAAAATCAAAAGATGGCCATTCTAATGAAGAACCATCTCTTCATCAAAAAGAAAATATTAAAATACGAACACATGATACTCCAATAAAATCAAGTCCCATTGTAGAACAACCTTCAGTATCTGTATCAAAACCACATTTCCTTGAAAGATTAAAAATTCATAAAGGGGTGGAAAAACAAATCATGATGCCTGATTATGATATGTTAGATGAGCTAAAGAATGTTTTCATGAAAATAAATTTTCTACAAGCTAGGAAAGAAATTTCAATCCTTGCAAAGATAATAAGGGATTTAAGTATAAAGAAACTAGGAATAAAAAGAAGACAATTAAAATGAATACAGTTAGTTGGAAAAGTTGCGGACATCATGATGGGAAAAAAAACAATACAAAAATATTTGGATCCAGGAAGTCCTAATGTGAAAACACACATAAATGGTATTGAAATTTCAAACACATTGATTGAATGAGGAGCAGACATAAACATCATGAGTAAACAAACTATGGATCAACTAAACTTCGAAATCCTCAATCTACACCAACATTGTTACAATTAGCAAATTTGTTTGTAATTAAACATTATGGTGTGTTAGAATACATTTATGTATACTTAGAGTTTTTGGCAATATCCATATGATTTTACGATCTTAACACCCAACAATAATTTAGGAGGACATCCATTAATCTTAGGAAGACCTTCATTAGCTATAGTTGATGCTCCTATTAGTTGTAGATATGGTGATATGTTTATCTTTGATGGCAGTTCGACAAAGATATTCACATTATATCCACCTCCAAAAATAATGATAGAGGTAGAAAATAAAAAATGGATGGATGATGATAACGATATACAGACCATTTTTACTATCTCAAATATTAGTGAAGAATATCAAATTTTAAATTCAATAGAATAGAATGAATTATCTTCACATTGTGAGAATAGTAAAAAATTTCAAGAACAATGAAATATTGAATATCTATCATCCAAACAGATTTCTTTATATTCTATGGAATAATTTGGAAATTCTTCAATCGAAATATTTCCATGTAAAACTTCAAATATAAAAAATATAAAAATGGAAGAATTTGAAAAGAAGAAATGAATAGAAACATTAAAAAAATACTCTTCTACATATGCATGGGAATAGACTGACATGAAAGGAATCGATCCTAAAACTTGCATGCATCACATATATAATGAATAAATTTTCAAACCAATCTGACAACCTTAGATATGAATGAGTCAAAACTTAAGAGAAATTGGTAAGGAGGAACTACAAAAACTGTTGAATGTAAATTTTATTTATCCAATATCAAACAGTCAATGGGTTTCACCTTTAGTAATTGTTCCTAAAAAGAATGAGAAATGGAGAGTACGTATTGACTATAGGGGGTTGAATAAGGCTACTTTTAAAGATCGTTTTCCACTCCCTTTCATAGATCAAGTGTTAGATACATTAGCAGGGAAGAAATATTTTCATTTTTGGATGGTTTCAGTGGATATAACCAAATTTAGGTAGCAACAGAAGATGAAGAAAAAACCACTTTTACCTATCCATGGGGAAACTAGGCTTATCGAGTACTTCCTTTTGGATTATGCAAGGAACCAACAACATTCCAAATAGTAGTATTGGGTATTTTATCTAATCTAATTCATGATTGTATGGAAGTGTATATGGATGATTTTATAGTCTATGGAAATTCTTTTGAATGAGCCCTTGAAAATTTGGGAAAAGTTCCCATAATATGTAAAGAAGTAAATCTCTCATTAAGTCAGGAATTTGTTCTTATGATGTTTACCGAGGGGATTGTTTTAGGATACCATATTTCAGGAAATAGAATCACTACAAATAAAATACCCTCTAACAAAGGTTATAAAGGAGGTTTTTAGTGTTAGAAAATTGGCCAAAATTGTCAAAGAAAACATTTTATACACCATACATTTTTGGTAAGAGGGGTTTTGGCAAAGCTTCTAATGTAATTTCAACACAACTAAAAAAATCTGGGTGGCCGAAGGTTATTACGGATGTTTTTCTCATTGGTGCGCTAATGAGGTGTCAATGCATTAGTTCGTTTTACAGTGAACACACCGGTACTGTAAAACTCCCAAGCACCATGACAAAAGGAAAAATTAGGATGCCCAAAATCTTTTAGAAACTTCCTGGTGTGTGTCAGCCAGGAAGTTTCCTTGGAGTGGTTGAAGGTGCATTCACTAGGACGTTAAGGTCTAAAACCGTATCATGCACACTATAGGTAATACAATGCACCAGGTCATTCTAATTGGTATTGGTATTTGTTCGGTGCCCATAGGTCAAACCAACGCACCGGTGCATAGTATTATAAAAACACATCGGCGCATAGTATCACACAAATGCACCAAGCTTTCTAATTGGTGTTGGTATTTGTACGGTGCTCATAGGCCATAGAAACGCACCAGTGAGTAGTCTCAGATAAACGCACCGGTGTGCAATGTCACACAAACGCACCGAACACTCTGATTCGTATTGGCATTTGTCCGGTCCCCATTGGTTGAAATGCACATGTGCGCCTTGGCATACAAACGCACTCGTGCATAGTAACCAACATGCAAAAGTGTTTATTTTTTCTTTTTTTTAAACTTCGACCTGTGATAGTGAAATTATTGTGATTTTTAAAAATTCATTATTCATCAAAATTCAACACATATCTTATAACAGTATTCATATCTATTAAAATTTTATTTGTACATTTGAATGTGATGTTTGGATTAATTTGTTATATAATATCATAATTATTTTGATTTTTTAAAATTCATTATTCATCAAAAGTAGACACATATATTATAACAATATTCATATCAATTAAATTTTTATTAGTGCATTTGAATGTGATTTTTGGATTAATTTTTTTATATCATATCATCATATTTCACATATCTTCATTATAATATTTAATCATCCATATATTTAATGAGTGATGTTACATTTCACAGTGACAATGGAGAACTCAATAGAATAAATTAAAACATATTTTATTATATATATATATATATATATAAGACACTCTTTTTCATACAAAATGGGAAAATTATTGGTATCTCTATGTCTTTCAATTGGGATGCCATGTCCATTAGATTAAACAGAATGTGTGATTCCACAGACATATATTTCAAAAAATACAATTCCTTGCTTTGATATCCAAACATAATGATCATCATTCTTCGCTTGAACAACTCTCACTGCTCGAGCTACTTCCATGCCTTGGGTTATTTTTAGGAATGTTTTGTTCACGGTGATGATTATTTTCTTCTTCTTCACCTTCCATCTACAAACATAAAAATAAATTGTAATGAGTGTTTATACATTGGTGAGAATAATAAAAATTGCAATATTAAATAATATACATCAATGTAAATAGAAAATAAATGACGTATCATAGCAATAATTGACTCATGAGCTATACACATTCTTTCAAAACCAAATTTCATGCCATCTTTGAACATTCAATTTGAAGGCACGGTTCCATACTTTGTTTCCTGCAAGTTTTATACCCCATAACAAATCATGTATTTAATATAAAATATTTTTCGTTCTATTAATTATAGATGGAGCTAATTAAAACAAGATCGATAGATGCTTACAAATTCTACAATTAATTTATGATATGCCAACATATACGGAAAACCCATATTTAACCCAATGTTACTTAAGACATTCAATGATGATTGTTGTAAAAAAAATTAAAATATACAAAAATTAAATCTAGTTAAGTTGTTATAAGGAAGTAACAATTACTCACAAACTTAGATTTCCACCATTTTCTTCATTTTCATCATGTTTTATGTGTTGAATGAGATTCATTTTCTTTTCTTTTCTGCAAGAAAATACTTTAAAATTAATATTTCATGTTAAATTATTTATTTATTGTACCTAATTAAAAAATTCAATGATTACATATTACATTTGAAGCACGTTGTTGTTGAGATGGCTCCTTATGCGATGCAATTATGTCCATTTCTTTGACCATCTCTTTGTACACCTTTTTGGACATTCCTACTGGCATATTTTTGATATGATCTCGTTCACGCTTTGAGATTTTCATAATCTTCCTGAAAATGTAACATGACAATAAACTATTGATATATGAAAAGTAAATATAACTCAAGTGATATTTATAAATGATTGCTATCTAGTAATATATACATATAATTTTTGAAAAACATTTAAAGGAATATTACTATTTCATTCCTTCTTTTTTGTTGTTGTACGTTTCTGCTATTAAAATTCTGACATTTATCAGTGACCAATTCTCTGGAAACTCATCATGTAGTTTAGATAAGATTTGGTTCTTGGAATCACTAGATTGATTTTTGTATTGCAAGGGGAATGAAGGTCTATAATTCCATTCCACTAGATCCCTCAATTTTTTGTAAATTTCTTTCCACCTTTGGTTAACCCCCAACAGCACTTTAGATGAGTTAAGGAACAATTCATTTTCATTTGCATGTTCTATTTTTCTTCTTTTCTTAGAAAATCATTCCTTCTCTGAGTTACTGGTTCCTATAGAACATTAAACATATGTGAATTCATAGATTGTTTGAAACATGTTATATAATATTTTTAAGTATATTACTAATGAAAATTAAGAAAATGAACTATTGCATCGATAGTATTTTTTAATTCACTTGATTCATCCTTTTGCAATTTCTCTATCAAGATTTTATGCTCTTCTGGTCCTAAATCAAAAAAAAATCTTATCGATATTTGTCATTTTGTGGCTCTCCATGATACACAGTAAAAAAATACATATTAGTTAAACTCACATATAGTTCAAAAATAAAAAATTTTGTAAAGAATTTACAAAGAACTTGCCTTTTTTTCTTTTCTTGAGGTGCTATCAGTATTTTTGTTACTTGATCTCTTTTGATCGATTTCTTTATCAATATGAAACCTGTACCATACCATTCATATATATATTTTATAAATAAATCATAAACTTCTCAAGTAAAAAAAAAATTCAAGAAATTGGTGGGCCTTTAATGATGTACGCACTGACGTCCGTGCAGTGTGTTCTTATAAACACACTGCCTAAACAGTGGAAACATTGTACAGTGTTGTTTGTCAACAAGGAGAGCCGGTGCATTATATGTTAACCAGTACACCGATTAACACATAAACATTAATAAAAATCCTCTAGTGTTATTTTTTGTAGCATATGATGTCATGGAGGGGGTGGTGCAGCATATTCTTGTAAAGGAACCGAGAAAACAGGGGACCACCATATGGTGCTCTCTATCAACAAGGACACCCAGTGTGTTATATGTTAAACGTTGTACTGATTAACATAGACATAAAATAAAATAAAAATATTTTGTCAAACAGTACCTGCATGGTGCGCTATAATGAAATAGCGCATCGGTGCTCTATTTTACATATGGCACATGGATTAAAAAACAATATGTTCTTAACTTTTTTTTATCAAATAGTACGTGTCTGGTGTGGTGTGATAAAAAACACAACAATGCATTATTTTACACAGGGCGCATCGATTAAAAAAATATGATTTTAAAAAATTCATGAAAGGGCCAACATGGATTGGGATCCGAATTTGCAAGTCATCCCATCGGTTAGATGTCATAGGACTATATATATAGCAATACAAACCCTATAAATCTAAAATGAAAACCCTAATTCTAAAGTCACTAAAACAAGAAGAACCAAGAGCAGAAACGAAAAGAATCAGGGGTTTAGCATAAGAATGGTTTTTTTTTCTTTTTCTAAAAATGAACAGTAAAATTTAAATTTTTTTGCTTACAGTAAAGAAAAAAATGATTATTATAGTAAAAAAAATGATTATTATAGTAAAATTTAATTATGAGATGGTTTGAAATTCTATGCTACAAGGCTTGAATCACTAGAGGTTTGGAATTCTCATTGTCTGAATAGTTATGCTTGAAAGTATTTCGCTGCTCCACAGTGCTCTCATGCTCCCTTGCTCTAGGTATGTCTCTCCTGCAAATCTCTCCCTCAAATTTTTTGTAAAAATAATGAAATAATGAATATTTTTTACTATTTAAAGAATTTTTTTATGAAATTAGATTTTCGAAAATAATTTTCCATTCATGTTTCAATTTACCGCTTTTTTTTCACTTTAAAAAAATAAAATTGCATTTTTTTATTTGTGCCTATTCGGCATCGGCGTGCCGATTACTAACACGACATTGGCACATCGTAAATAAAATGCACCGGTGCGGTTAACTGTACATTAGCACTGATAACAATAAGTCCATTTTTAAGGCACCGAAATTACTTTTAGGTGTGTACACCAAAATTTATTGTAGATTTTTCTCAAATTTGGGGAGAAAATATCATAATTATATTGAATGGAAAATTGTTCAAAATCCATGTTGTTCCATAATATTTCTCAAAGTCCATCACGGATTTCTCCCTATCCATCTCGAGACGTAATATTTACTTTAGATTTTATTTATATTTTCATTGTGTAATTGAATTTATGTTTTTTATCCATGTAAATCAACTTAATAAAATTTATAATGTATACAAATTTTTAGGTTCATGCAGATTTAGAATCGAGTTTAGATACACAAAATATTCAAAAAACTCCAAAACATCGGAAACTCTTATCAGGAGCAGCATACCGCAAGGCACATTTGGTAGAAGAAAATAGATAGCCACTTCACCTCGCCAATTGTAGAAATATTGCATCTTCTAGCCACAATCCTAGGACAGTGATGGTAATATTAATTTTTCGGTATATTAATGTAATTATTTCAACGTCAAACCAATTAATCATGCATTGTCGATGTGCTTACTAATTGATATCATATATTTTGTACTAATCATGCTCAAATATATTTTTTGAAATTATAAGGATTCTAGTGATGATGAGCGACCTACCTATCATATTCCGTTGCACCCCATTAAAATTTCAAATTGAGAGAAGGCTAAATTAAGAGAAGAAATAGGAGAGGAACAATACGAAGAATGGTTGAATCAACCACCTACTCAATTCCCACTACGTCTAGATTCACCAATGAGTAATGAATACAACAATTGTGGTTCATCACAAGCTAGCAATGGAGGCAATCATATAGAGGTTGGTATGGATGATTAATTAAGTGATATGACTACCATGGAGACAATGTTGTTAGATGTATTCCAGGACGATGATCAGCTAGGGGATGATGTTCATATCGCTGACACCTTTCTCGAAATCCTTAAATTTTCTTCCATCGCCTCTCTCTTTGGACTTGGAGGTCATTCAAAGTATACCCATTTGGGGACAATGATGTTACTGTACAACTTGAAAGAAAATTTTGGCTTTTCGAATGCATGTTTCTCAGAAATTTTGAGGTAAGTTGCCATAAATTCCTCCCTTATATTTTGATAAGTATAACCACACAATGAACATTATAAATGGTAAAGTTTATGAATGTGAATAATTATATTGGCATTAATGTACATTTAATAGTGTCCATGATCACCAACTACATGTTATTCAAAGATAAGGTTCTTCCGAGTGATACTATCTTGCCCAGTAGCTACGAAGAGGAAAATAAATTGTTGAAAATGTTGGGTGTTGAGTACATATCATATCATGCATGTCCAAATGATTGTATTATATATAGAGGATAATATGCAAACAAAGAGATATGTCCAAAATGTGGGCATCACAAGTATGATAAATCAAAAAAGAATGGCAAATCATGTGGTCCTCCTTTTAAGATATTGAGGCACATACCTATAATCCCAAGGATTCAAAGGCTATTTCATTGCAAATATTTAGCAATGTTACAGGGATGGCATGCCTCACACAGAAGTGATTTGGGAGTTATGCGCATCCCAACATATTCAATAGCCATGAAGAATATAGAGGATACATGGCCCGAAAAATTCAAGGATGAAGTATGAAGTCTAGGACTCAGCATAGCCATGGATGGCATCAACCCATATTCCCTCGAGAACACCAACTATTCTGTTTGGCCTATTGTATTGATCAATAATAATATCCCCCCATGGTTGTCCATGAATAATTAACATCTTATGTTGCCTCTCATAGTCCCTAGTTGAAGACAAGTGAAGAATATGGATGTCTACATACAACCACTTGTAGATGAATTGAAGGAATTATGGGAATAATTTCTTATATGACACATGATTATCAAGGCTTAGGAGTTTGTTCTGGTAAATTACATGTTTATTTATTAGTTTATATACGTAAAAATATTGTTTCACATGTTATTTATTTACATTGTAATTGTTCTGATCTCCATGATATTCTTTAACATGCGATGCATATATATTTTATAAAATAATCTTGTTGGTCTTGTAACAAAAGGGTATTTTGGATGTAAATGTTGTGGACCTTCTCTGAAGGATAGATGGTCGAACGACCTACGAAAGCCAGTTTATGACTACTCTAGGATATTCCTCCCAGAAGAACACCCTTACAGAATAGAAGCATCTGCTTTCAATTGTAAACGAAAGAGAGCCCAAAGGCCTCCAATAATGACAAAAACTGAATGTATTAGAGCATATGAGAAAGAGAAGGAGAAGTGGTTCATATAAATGTTTGATTCAAATGGGGAGCCTCTATTCGATGATCCAAAATTCTTCGACACCTATGTTTAGATATTGCCCATTGGGATGAAAAGGAAATTTATCATTTATAACCTCCCATACTCGAAGCATCTTAATATTACCTACTTATTTGATCCCATGCATATATTTAAAAATGTTTCATATTATTTATGGAAGCACATATCATCGAAACAAAGTGACATGTTGATTGTTAGGAAATATCTTAATACTTCAAAAATTAAAAATAAGCATTGGCCAAGACAATTAGAAAGTAGGGGATTAGAGGCAGGTGCTAGTCACTCGAATTCATGGTATTTCTAAGAAGGTGATGTCCCATGCATTTTTAAAAAAGATGACATTTCTTTGGAAAAGGAAGTTATAATGGGTGTGATGGTGTCATCTTCATATGGGTCTTCACTATGGCATTGCTTCACCGTGGATGACCATTTGTCGGGGCTAAAATTATATGACCATTTGAATCTTATAAGAGTATGTAGAATTTCAAAAGCATGATTTCATTATTCGTTATATTAATCATTTTATCCCATGCAAGGATCCTAAAATATAACTAATTTTGTATATTATTTCACGTGCGTAGAAATTTGCAGTTTCATTATCCTTTGTTCATGCGTGGGTGTGTGAAACATGAATTACCCCAAGACATAGGATGCGCCATACCTAAATTATCTTCATTTTTATGTTGGATCACCTTAAAGGATATTCATGTGCCTAGAATCCACAGTGGCATCAAGAGATAGTTGAGATTGTTTGTATGTTTCAGAAGGAACTGCCAACGAGTTTCATGGACATACAGGTTCATCGTATAATCCACCTAGTAGATGAGGTTGACTTAGTTTGGGTGATGTATTGTTGTTGGATTCTCTTCTTAGAGAGGTACATGAATAAATTGAAAGTTTTTGTTAAACAAAGGGAAAAACCTGAGGGGTCTATAACACAAGGGAAAATATCGTATGATTCCTTATATTATTCCAATGAATACATCAACCATCTTGAAAACAAACTAGGTGTGATGATTTGGGATGATGAAAGGGATGAAGACAAAAGAGAAGGGGAGCTGCTCCCAAAAAATGGAAAAAGGCACTAGATAAAGGGTAAGCAAATTATATCTTTTAAAATTTACACAAAGTAAATATTCATGTTGAAATTAGATATAATGTATATTTTGTCCTCATATGTGCTATATATTGGTTTGATTTCATCAGCAAATGTAGAAATTGAAGCAATCAATAAAATCGTTCTTTATAATTCCGAAGAGACACAACCATGGGTCGCATTCTACAGAAAAAAGAAGATGAAATGGGATAGTGAAAATAAAAAATTTAGACAGATGGATGGTAGAAGTGTGCCTTATCTAAATCATTTAAAAGAAAACTATGCCAAAAATATGCCCCAACAGTTGGGTTGTTAACAAGTTAGAGAGAAATACGATGCAACTGGTTGCTACCCATGTGCTAAAGAGGATGTGTTAAACGTAGGGATTGGGTGCACCCACTCGGTAATAATATATTTATGTACATTTTAAACTTAATAATGCACCTTTGAAATTTGATTACATATATATTTCATATTTTAAATGTTGGGTTATTATAAGACACATGACACTATGATTTTTTAACATTTTTATAGGTGCATTTGTTCCCATCCTTATGGACATATGGACACCATTTTTGCACAGAAAATGTCGATGATGGACACACAATAGAAGACTATGGCGTCGAAGTCGAGTTCAATCAATCTAGTCGATCTAGCCACCATGATCAAAACCTAGTATGAAGGATGTTCTATTACGTCAGAAAGATACAAGAGATCATTGAAGTGGATTTCTCTTCTTTCCAATGTGTTATTTTTAGGTGCAAGTGGTGGGACACCTTTGATCAAAATAATGTAAAGGAAGATCATGATAGTAGGCTCATATGTATCAACTCTAGAAATATGTCAGATGAAGCTAAGGAGCCCTATGTTTTTCCCAAACACTACAACCAGGTGTTTTTTTACTCAGATGTGTTGCATAGGGATTGCTGGTTTGTATTGAGACATGACCCTAGATCAAAACATATTTTTGAGAACAATAGAGTTATCATGCCAAGCGAGATGGAAGGTAATCAGGGTGATCATGACAACCAAGAGTGATATGGTACATGTGTTATTTCATCATTTATACTTTTTAGGATGGGATTTTATAAATAAGAATAATTAATTACCTTATAACTAAGACTATTTTTTTCGAAACATTATAATATGTATTTTGAATTAATTGGTAATTTGCATTGTGTTAATGTTAAAATCATTTCACTTGATAATTTGCAATACTATTGATCTAAAAAACAATGGCATACTATATAAAGTTCTTTTTTTGTATGTAAGATCATAATAAAATAATGATAAGTCTAAAGTACATGAATTTATTTGCATTATTTTCTAAACTTTATGTTACAAAAATTCATATTATTCTAGATTTATTATTTTACAATTATTTATATTCATACATATTTACAATTTTACAATTATGGAAATTTAACAATATTTACAGTATACATTTTACTTGCGGTAGTTATGGTTCAAAATTGACAATTAATTTTCAATTTTATAAATTTACTAATTTTCAATTTTCAATAAAATTGAATAATGGAAATACATACAATTACAATTACAGTGTTACAATTTCATAATACAATTACAATTACAATTTTAGAATTTTACATACAATTACAATTAAAATTACAACTACAACAATTTTACATTAATACAATTAAAATTTTACAAATTTTTACATACAATTACAATTACAATTTTACAATCACAAACAATGACAATTAAAATTACAATTACAATTACAAATTTACAATTACAATTACAATTACAATTAATATTTTACAATTAAACTTACAACTACAATCATTTCACATTAATACAATTAAGATTTTACAAATATTTTACATACAATTATAATTAAAATTAAAATTAAATTTACAATTACAATTACAATTTTACAACTATACATATATACAATTACAATTACAATCATTTCACAATAAATTAAATATTACAATTACAATTAAAATTGCAATTAGAAATACAATTTCAATTTTACAATTTTACATGCAATTAAAATTAAAATTTCAATAATAATCATGACATAACATTTAGTAAATATCATGATTTAATATTAAAAACAAACATCACGATCACGATCACCATCGTACAAATATCATATTCGACTAAAAAACACATACAAATTCTCTAACATCCTTTAATCAACATGATCATGATCATCTAACAAAACACAAGCATTTTATAACATCATCACAATGCAAACATCAAATATACATCTCATGTCAAATAACTACTATCACATACACATCTATCTGCAAGTTGCACATTAAATGAACATATCTAACATGACGTAACAATATGCACATCATGATGAACACCAACATGTAAATTAAGTACAACTACAACGTGAACATAAAATACATGGACCATATATATATATATATATATATATAATGTCAAAAATATACAACTGTAATATAACTACATATAAATTTCAAATATCAGCTGGTAGTACATGAATAGTAGTACTAGTCAAGGCTTGCTCAGTCGATGCTGCAACCTCGACATGATCATATAGATGTCGATCATCACGTGGCTGTTGATCTGGAGGTGCATCATGTTGATAAGGATCATATGATTTCTCATGATGACTCAACATAGATGGTCTAGCCTTCTGATATTTGAATGGTGTGGCAGCCTTCTCAGTTTATGGACCTACCTCCTCAGATTGACCTATGCCCTCCTCGGCATCAAGTGTCTACTCATGATCATGATTGTTTGATGCTGCAGGCTGCTCACCTCTGGCACGAGGTGGAGTACTAGCTGAACAATGATCGCTCACCTGATTGTGGTCATGAGATGATGCCCAACTCTACTATCGACGTACTGCATCTCCATTGCGCCTGCATTGAACAACCCTCCTCAACCGCACCACTAAGATAGTACCTCCAATGACATATCGCATCACGAACAACATATCACGTGGCATGCCTCTCGATATCGCTGTCATCCTATCATAATATTATATCTCTCAGATAGTGACTAACCTGACTCCCTCCTCCATTAGGGGTCGACAAAGTTGGTCACCCAACTCCATCCTAAAACTAGTGTCACACATATGCCTCACACTCACCAACACCTACACATGATCATGAGGACCAGTTTTGTTGTCTTCCTTATCCTGCATATGCCATCTCCTGATCATCAGCAGGATCTACACCTGGATCATTTGGTGGCAGTGGCATCTCGTCGCCAAAAAATGACACAATATGTACAAAATATATATAAGTACACAGCAATAATTTGACAATTTCGTTAAACAATTTAATAAAAACAAGTTAAAGAACGTGTTAGAATAGATTTAAAGAAAACACTAATATTACCTCTCTCATCTAATAGCCCATCAACTGTAAAGAGGATGTTGTCACACCCTCACCAATCAAAACCAACATATGGACATGGCACCAAAATGAAGGCGTGATCAGCAACACTGGATATCAACTCTAGTGCATCATGAGATGTCCTCACAGAAAATTATGACTCGCCCCTCTGGGGTATCATATGGCCCCACATCTCCATTTTTATGTCTAGCATAGGCCTACAAGGCTACCAAAAAAAAGTAGGCCTCCTCTCTAGAAACCTCCCAAGAAATAAACAAAATAGCTCTAAAGAAAAAGGGAAGTTCATCCTCCGTTGTGCCTGAGAACGACCTCTATCTAAAGTTGTATTGAACTGCCGCAAAAAAATCACAGACCACCACACAATTCATGGCAACTGTAATAAAGAATCAACATAAAATAAAAGTAGGAAACTAATGAGTTTCCCATAATAAGTATGTTGTGCAATGGTTGAGAGTAGTAGTGAGAGGCACCTCACCTCCACTGCACAAAACGAAGCAATACGTAACTAACCACTAGAGACCTAAAAATTTACAGGAGATAGTATATCGATGCTATCTCTATGTGTACACCAACTGACTCCCTGTTGCATAGCCGGCAAGGACCTCTGGGAACAAGGGAAAATCCTTCCCTCTCATAGATAGGTGAGTAATAAAATACATGTCCTCCTCAGTGGGTGCATACCACTGGTTCAGAGAAACCTAAAAATCTTGTCAGTGGGCATTCCACGTGAAGATAAGTTGTTGAAATAACACATTATGGCCGTTTGGGGATGTAGCCTCCACATAGAACTTGAGGAGGCATACCTCCCTTAGGAGCAACTAGGTGGTTGCCGTAATAGGGTGAGGGTACATATTTTTCTCCTTCTCTCATGCCTCTCATAGGCGAACCACGTTATACTGGTCCACCATCTGTTCCTGTTGTTCCCTCTCTTCCCTCCTCTGACGTCACTGAATGATTAACATATTAAATACATTTTTCTTTATTAAATGCGACATGTATTTACAAATATATATATATATATATATATATATATAATGTTTTGAAAAAAAACAGTGAGTGTGCAAAAAAAATAGTCATGGACCAGCACCGGTGCGTCTATTTTTATTGCACACCATTCGCGATGTGCTTGGAATTTTTCAGTGCACCACACGACATGAAATTTAATTTCTCCTGTGGTGCATTGTCAAAAATATCCATCCCTTGGAGGATAATTACATCAACACATCGGCAAATGTTACTTAATGGTCAATGGTGCGGTCGTTTAAACAATCACACTGTTGACTATGTTCAAGTTTAGGAGGGTGGTGCACTGACCAAAATATGCACCCTAGGGCAGATAGTTTAGTCAATGCACCTCCCTGGTGGCATCATTACATGGCCAATGGTGCGATGGTTTAACCGATCGCACCATTGACTATGTACCAGTATTGGGAGGGCAGTGCGCTGAAAAAACTATGCGCCCTAGGGCATATAGTTTAGTCAGCACACCACCCTCTTGGCATTGGTACATTGTCGATAGTGTAGTCATTTCATTGACTAAACTATCTTCCCCAGGATGCATAGTTTGGTCAGTGCACCGCCATCCCGAACTTGGACATAGTCAATAGTGCAGTCAGTTAACTCACCGCATTGCCATTTATGTATTATAACAAAACACATTACGCCTTTTTGGTACCTCACCGGAGCTATGTGTTTTCCATTAGCACTGGTCATGGTGCGACCTGTAAATTTATAGCCAGCATCGCAAACCAGCGTGAGCCGAACAGCTCAAGTGGGCTGCATGAAATATATATATATATATATATATATATTTTAAAGGGTAAGTTTTAATTTTTTTTTCAAATATAATCCGCTAAAAATTTTAATTATGGAGAAAAAATTAAAATACCTATAAATTTGGGCATCAAGGAAGCATATTTACAAAACTAAATTTGTCCACCATTTTCCAAAATCAAAAATTGAGATAATGGGAAATGGACTCCAGCAGTGCGTGCAATGGGATCACCGATGGTAGGGTGCCTCACACAAGGGAAATTCACACTAGTTCTTGAGAAGTGTAGAGCACTAAGGAAGTGAAAATGCATATTTTTTTTCTGTAATTTTCTATTTATTTAACCCTATTCTGATGTGCAGGTTTTTGAGGTTCATCAGGCGGTTTCTTCCAAGCCCACCGGGGTTGTTTCAGTTTACCGTGGATTTTTATGACACACTGGGCCTAAATATGTGTAGCTCACTAGTGCTATAAAGTAATGAGACACACCTGAAGGGTTTGTACGAAGAGCAAGGTGTCTCGGTCTGCAAATTTTTTGTACGTACCTATGCTTTTCTAGTTGAATGCAACAGTGCGGTGTGGGATGAGAAATACACTGGAAAAAAAACATCCACAAAAACCTCCACTCGCCAACCTCATCTAGAAACCTAAGCTACCAACGAATATCTGGGCTATTTTTATAAGGTTTTCCTCAAAAACATCCGCTAGAGGGTCTTTTCGTTGTGGTGAATTACGGAGACTCATATAAAGCGTAAATTATTTCCAAATTAGCAGTTCCAACTTGTTAAATAGATGTTAGGAGTTTTCTTGGTTTCACTGGATGCTATAGAATATTTCTATAAGAGTTTACAAAGCTTTCATCTCCACTCTTCAAATTTCTTACAAAATATTCTAAATTTAGTAGGAATTGTGAGTGTTGAAATGCCTTCGAAACTTTAAAAGAAAATATTTCTGAAGCACCCATCTCAAGAGGAAGAAATTGGAAATTTCATTTCCATATTTCAACTAATGCTTCATATACATCTTTGGGAGTTGTATCAGGACAAAAATACTTGACTCCTTATTCCATTTATTATACAAGTAATAATCTGACTCCTGCAGAGTTAAACTATACTATTACTGAAAAGGAGCTTTTATTTGTTGTCCACGCCATTAAATTCTTACATTACATCACTAGCTATGATAATTTCATTCATACTGATCATTCTACAATTATATTTTTAATGAATAAATAAATTAGTAATGGGAGAGTCAGAAGAAGGTTTTTTTAGTGCAAGAATTCAATATCACCATTTTAGATTGGCCTGGAAAAGAAAACATAGTTGTTGGCTTTCTATCTAGAATTCAAAATGATAATGAAAATATACATGTAGAAGATAGTGTTCCCGTTGAATATATTTTTGCAATATCTACTAAATATCCATGGTTTGGAGATATTGCTAACTATTTTGCAAAATGGAAGCTACCATCATATTTGTTTCATAGATAAAAGAGGAAGATAATTCAATTGAGTGCATATTATTCATGGATAAATTAAGAATTGTACAAGATAGGTCTATATCTCATCATCCATATATGTGTGAGTGCTACATAGTAATTTTTCACCATGCTCATTTTCCCATCCCTGATCCTAAAATTCCCAGTGATGAATCATGTTTAATGTTTCCATCATCAAGAAATATGCTAACATATCACCTTGAATATCTAAATAAGACTTCCTTGAAATATTGCTGAAGAAACTTGGTCAAATTCCTAGTTTCCTGGGTCAATGCCCTTCCTGGTGCCATAACCTCGTTGATCTCTTTATCTCAGTTATGGACCAGTGATGTTAGCACCCTAATTTATTGGAAAACTGTCCTGATTCCCTTTCTAGAAGTGATTCCTCAAATGGAGGAGAAACGTCGACCTCTATAATCTCAAGGGCGACGAGTTGATTGTTGAACAAACATGATAATGTCAAGCTCTCTCATTTTTTAGCCTTGATCTCATCCATGGGGTATCATCCCTTAGAAACTAGGCCTTCCTCATCCTTTCATGAGTTCCCAACCTCCTTCTCCTTGCTATAAATTCACATCCATCATTTCCCCAATTTTATATCTTGGTTGACCATTATCAGACTCATCTGAACTCTCATCCTTTTTCATTCTTGCATTGTGACTAAGCCTAAGTGCACGGGATAAGGAATGGTTTTGAGCTGGGTGAAGGACTGATATTTTCACCTCAGGAGGCCTCCAACATCAAGGCCTTATTTTAACCTCTCCTTTTGTAATTTATTAGTAATAACATCTTATGTTTGCTTTCTACATTTGTCTACATGATTATGTAAATATTCTGGTACTCCTCGATTTGCTAGATAGCTAGTGTTCACGTTTACTATATATTGTATCATGTTTTTCTTGTCTCCCAATCATCCTCAAATATTTACACGCCATCAGTAGAATGAAGTAGGACTATAAGGATCGTGGATCGAGGTCACCATCAATGGATCCATGGATAGCGATTGGAAAAAGGTATTTATGTCTCTTTCCTCTTTTGATTGTAAAAATTAGATAAGAAAGCTTATGTTAGAAATAATATCATACTTCTAGACCCACTCTAGGGCTAGAGAGATCGCCTTTGTTCACAGAGGGGATTTATCATGACAACAGTGACAGAGGATGAAATACTTGAGATACTAAAAAAAATTCATGATGAACCATGTGGAGGATACTTTGTTGATAAAATAAATTCTTACAAAATCCTTATATTAGGATATTATTGGCCTTCAATTTTTAATGATGCCAAAGAATATGTTAAGAGACATGATAGTTATCAGAGAATTGGGAGACATGTTCCTTCAGATAAAATGCCCTTACAACCTCGGGTACTTATTGAACCTTTTGAAAAATGAGCTCTAGATTTTTTCGGACCAACCAATCCCCCATCAAGACAAAAGAGGTATATTCTTGTGTGCATGGATTATGTCACTAAATGGGTAGAAGCTAAAGAACTTTATTTTGCTACTGAAAATGTTGTAATTTCATTTATCTTTTAGGATATTTTTACCCATTTTGGTGTGCCAAGGGAAATTGTGATAGATCAAGGTACTCAATTTACATCTATAATGGTGCAAAAGATAGTAGAAGAATAAAAAATCAAGCATATAAAGTC
Organism: Pinus albicaulis; assembly: GCA_034641835.2. Lineage (NCBI taxonomy): Eukaryota > Viridiplantae > Streptophyta > Pinopsida > Pinales > Pinaceae > Pinus > Pinus albicaulis. The sequence continues at coordinate 181,969,103 of CM076580.1, forward strand.
TACTCCATATCATTCGCAAGGAAATGAAAAAGTAGAATCTACTAACAATGTGATTGAGGCAATCCTTACCAAGACTATACATTTGTATAGAAGGGATTGGGAAGAAAAGATTCTAGAAGCTTTATGGGATTACCACACCACATGGAGAAGCACAACATGCCATGCTCCCTATGAAATTTTTTATGGGAATAAAGTCCTATTTCCAATTGAGGTCCAAATAAAAAATTTCCAGACAACTTAAGTTGGGACTTGACCTGTCATAAGCAAAAAGGAATAGAATGGAACAACTCAATGAGCTTGATGAAATAATAAAATACGAAATTCAAAAGACCAGATTAGTTCACAAACAAAGATCCAAATGGCATGATAAATATATTAAAGAAAGAAAATTTCAAGCAGAATATTGGGCACTACTCTTTGTCTCAAAGTTCAAGGATTTTCAGGGAAAATTTCAAACTTACTTGCTTGGGCCTTATGATATTGAGAGAGTCTTTGATAATGGAGCAGTCAGCATCAAAACCATTGATGAAGAAAAATTTCATCTCCTTGTAAATGGACATGGACTGAGAATCTATCACAAGCCATTGACAAAGGAATAAGTTGTTAACATTTTTCAAGACAAATCTAATATAAAATTGGTTAAGAAGAATCCTTCTTCTTCATTGACATAGAAATCTTCTTATAATTTATTATTAAAAAAAAAAAATTGTGTGTGTGTATATATATATATATATATCATAAAATGTATAAACATGGAAACCAATCATTGATTGGCATACTTATACAGAAAATCTAAGGTTAAATTTACTTTATTCTTGTTCTAAAATCCAATTTTTGTTTCCATCTATTTTATTTTTCAAAGAATAAAAATAGCTACATAATTACCGAGATTCTGTAGTTGTGATGGATTTTTGTAACTAATATGTGATAGGACATGTTTGACAAAAGAAATTAAAGAATTCACTAAAGGGCACGTGAAGACAATACAAAGAGAAACAACTAACAGTTAGCAACATCAATTCAAGTTGTGGAAATGAAAAAAAAAAAATTAATAATAAGCATTTAAACTATGGAATATGAATTATATTGTAACTATATACCACCAATTCAAAAACATTATTAATAAGAGCTGATTTTTTCAAATTAAATCAAATACAAAACTCTTCTATTTAACCCCTCATAATTACAAAAACACCCCAACATCAAATCCCAATTTCATTCTTGAAATCACCCAACTGACACTCTAATGGTGAATTAGTCTTAACTACACTCACAATCTCGTTAAAATCGAAGCCTCACTCACTCATGTTGTCATTCATTTCTAGGCAACGAAAACCCTCATAGGCTATCAAATAGGCAGTCTTAAGGCAAAACTTCTCAAACAATGGGAGTAATAGTAAAAAAAAAACTAAAAGGACGAATGTTCATGAAAGGTTATCAACAGGTAAAAAAGGTACTACGTAAAACACAGTGGCTAAGTTTCATGGATAAGTTTGAAGGTGTTAATAAGGAGGCAGTTAAGTCATTTTCCAGAGCTTTTTATGGAATGGAAGTCGAAATCAGAGATGTCAAATTTGCAATAATAGATTCTTTCATTACTAAAGCCAGCATATTGCCATGAACTGGAGAAATATGGTTCAAAAACAGAGGAATCGAAGTTGAAGAATGGAAAATATTCCTGAAAAATCCTAGTATGGATACCATGATATTTAAAAAGGGAATACCTAGCACAACACTGAAAGGAAAATGGAGGAATTTTCTATTAATAATTCAAAATTTTGTCACCTATGAGGGGAGATTTCAAGGCATGTTATTTTATCATGTTATACAGTTGATGAATTTTCTTGAAGGAAATGAGTTAAATATTCCATACTTCTTCTTGAATAGCCTAAGGAAAATGTCATGAAATGTTAAAAGGAGAATCCAGTTTATAGACAACACAATGTATCATTATGGGATTATTAAAATTCTCATTGAATTTCACCTTAAAATTATAGGGGATACTTGGGAAAATTTCCTACTTTAGAATCATTACAAAGATGGAAACCAAGAACAAAAAAACAACAACAACAAAGAAAAAAGGGGAAGGAAAAGAAAAATTGACGACCTTGTTGAAAGTGAACAAGAAGCATTTGAGGAACTATCAGAAGATGAGGTTCCCATTTCAGAACTTCTAGGAAAACTTAAGAATCAAAGTGGTAAGAAGAAGGAAGACAACATAAAATGAAATAATAAATTTAAGAAAACAGAGGATTCCAAAATAAGGAAGAAAAAGGAAAGAATTAAAAACCGTCCTCTTTCAGTAAGAAGCAGTGCTAGGCTCAGCCGAGAAATAAAAGAACCATCTCCAAAATATACACATTTTTTTGATTTGGAATAGGAACCTAGGGTTCCATCGCCCACTATTATCTCACCTACTTATATTCCAAGCCAAAGGACCCCCGAAATTGATCTTGTATAGCAGAAAAATTATGACTACATTGAATCTTTGGAGAAAAGAAATATAGGTAAAACACCAGTCCTAGATCAAAGAGAGGAATCTCAGTTTAGTAGTCCACAAGAAATTCAAGTTGTGAACACACTAATACAAGAGATATTTCAACTAGAGATACTAAAAAAGAATATAAAACCGGACCATGATGCCTTAAAGTTGCAAAACAAGATTGAGAAAACCAAAAATGAAAATATCCTTTTACATTTGGGCTTATGGTACAAGAAAAAGAAAGAATTGAATAAAAATAATAAAAAAAGTAAAATACAAGCCATAAATTGGAAATAAAAAATATTGATGAGAAAGCCAAGAATGGTTGTATTTGTCGAAAGAAAGAAGGAAAAGAAGTTAAATCTGGATGTTTTAGCAGAAGTTTCAGGGAAGATGCAGTAGCATGACAAGAACCATCAATTCTTTGCTTTTGCATCAGGACATGGATTGAGATCGTCGTGGGGGAATGTAGAGCCTCTTTATTGCCTCATTTTTTCCATTTCATTTTTTTAATCTTTCCTTATTTTGTCATGACCATCAGCTCAAATAAGTGTCAAAATGAAAATTTTTATTTGTTAAGGTATTTTAATGACCTGTTTTTCATATTTTGAAATCTTCCTTATTATTATATTAAAATTTTTATTTAGCTACATAATTAACACAATTCTATAGCTTATCCATGTTTTTGTAGCCACCACCATGGTTTTATGTGTTCTAAGGTGCCAACTGAGCGGTGAAGTATGTTGGTAGGTGGAGAATGATCGTCTCATGGATTTCCTCCTATGCATATGATCTGAAGCGTGCAAGAAATCACCCAGATTCACAGTCAAAGGGATGGTCAACCAAGTGCTAGAACAAGCGAGCGAAGATTCTGGAGTCATCACACTTCATGATTTTCTCTGCGAAATAGTAAATCCTGGTTTAGAATTTAAGACAAAGTTTGTTAGTCCAAATAGGTGTAAAATTCTCAAGACAATTAATGACAGGCTTTTATAAATACAGCGCCAACAAATGTATTAGAGCATGAATTATTACATGATTCTAAACTTATCAAAACTATGATTTATTCAATGTTTTAATGAAGATGTATTTTGGAGCTTCAATGCACAATTAGTGTTTGAGTAGATTCGAAACCATCTGTTATGGAGAGACCTTGCAACACAGAAGGTTATATTTTTTTTTATGTTCTCCATTTAGATATTTTCCATAGCTTTATTTTTTTCTCAGTTGATACAGACTTGAGTTTACACTTTCACTATGTTATTTCCAGGATTTTTTAGTGTTTTTTAAAGTAGATGCATTATTTTTTTTAATCATTTGATGTAGTTTCAATTTATTTTTTTACTCTATTGTATTAATTTCCATAATTTCATCTTGTTAGGATAGATGTTTAAATGAATTGTTTTTGTCATTTGATGTAGGTTCATATTTCTTTTTGAATTGAAAATTTGCAGAAGTAATCTTATTGTTCTTTCCTTGCAGTAGTGGTTTATGGTAGATTAGTTTTTCCTATGTGATTTATTTTAAGAGCATTAACCTATTCCATTTCCAGCTTTAGTAATTTCCTTTCATGCAGTGGTGATTCGATGATTTACTTTTTCACACAAAGATTATAATGCTTTCTAGTTTTATAGTTATTTCTTTCCAGAGCAACAATTAATTTATCGATTTCTTTGGTAGGTCTGAGTTACATAAAATTTCATTTCTAAAAATACAAAAATATCACAGTTATTTTTCTAGAGTTTGATTTTCTTATATTAGATTCTTAGAATTCCTAGATACTAATAGATAAATCATTTAGGACTTTTCTTCAAAAATATTTACTATAGTTTTTGAAACTTAGTTAAATTATAATTATTTTAGTTGTAATTCAATTCATCAAGAATGTAAAAAATAGAATCAACTTTAAAAACAACCTTCACAAATAAAATCATCATAATAAACTAAGTAAGAAAGGCTTCTACCATATATAGTGCACTTGAAATTCACAAGATTACCAACTCAAGTCGATAATTTATGGTAGAAATTTAAGAACATTAAATTGACCAAACATAATTCATCCCCCTAGTGATAAATGTTTAAGTTCAAGCATGTTTCCATTCCCCCACTATGGTTTTTCCAATGCTTTTCTATTGGCATTTACACTGCTGAAGACTGCATTGAAATCTCTATCTACAACTTCACTAATGTCTACATTAAAAGCATATATCCATATCTTTACGCCATCATATCTTTTAAAAGTGCTCAACCAAGCCTCACACATCACTCTTGCATGTATTCATAATTACTCAATCCATCAACTCATTTGTCATTTCCTGCACTAGAGTGGTTCCCGCTACTTGCCAATTCAACTCTGTCAGGTCAAACTTCTACCTAATTTGTGGTAGTTAGTTTCAATTTATTTACATGAAATTGTATAGATGTCTTATAAGTTATAATGGATTAATTTTTGTTCAATTCAAAATAATTATTTAAGCAATAATATGTTGAAATCACATAGGGAAAAGGTATATAATATTACTATTACAAATGATGGTTATATCAGCCTTAATTTTATGTCTAATTTAGAGGCACATCACCTGGCCTTCTATTTCTCTTGAAAATTTTGTAGTGTCTCTTGTATCTTGTCATGTCCCTCAATTTCACACCCAATTTTTCTTTTTTCCAACTATGTATATTTCTATGAACTTCATTTCTACTAATATTGGTTTTCTCATGGTATGACACTTCTCTCTTTTATTGGATACCTTCTTTTGTTTTGCAACTTATGGTTTTGTTAACCTTTGTTTTTAAAGGCATGGGTTTCTATTTCAACACCAAGCACTTACCATAATAACTTTTGTTAATATCTCAATACCACCACGTATGATATGAGATGATGTGCGTTCTATTATCGTTGGCTTCTCTTAGCTAATGGTTGAAGTAAATATCGTATGCGCATATAACCTATTGGTTGTATTATGGTTTCGTTTATTTCCACAAGGGAATTTATATATATATATATATATCAACCGGATTCAATTGTAGTTTGTATGATTGTAACTACTATGTCTTATGATAGTTTCGTTGATTCCCATGAGAACTCGAGTGCATATCTGTGCAATGCCACGGCAATCAGTACTTGTTCTCTCTTATTTACTCACTGGTTTAATGTTACGTCTTCTAAAAGGGACCTTCGTTCACTCCTCAGAAGATTTCCTTTGTACTTCTGACGCCTTTCATTTGTGAGAATTAATTTATGCGTGTTTTTTCATGTGCTACCATATGGTTCTTGATGAGAATGTGTACTATTGGATTGGTTTGCAAATATTATCACTCGTATTTCAACGATCTTGAGTTTTTCCCTGAGGTACTTGTTTCTCTGGTCTTGTCCGGGTTTGGGCATCGCCCTCCACGTGGACGGCAGAGATCCATGGTAAATTAGGGTTTGGCTCAATTATAAGTTCGATTTATCACTCTGCAACTTTCATTTGTCCTTTGTAAAAATTTATCTCAGTGAACGCTGAGGCCTCACGATTTCACTTCTGCGTTTGGTTATGCCATCCGGGGGGTTATTACATGAGACGGTGTCAACCTCCCAGTGCCGAGAGCTTCATCGTTCAGGTAATTTCATGCTATTTCATTTCGATTTTAGTTAAATGTTAAGTCTTCCTTAGAACTTGGGTAATGACACAAAATACTCTTCTGGTTTAAATTGTGGTTACGTTGGTACATTGGCCTTCGCGTTTCTTCCCATCCTTGTTATAGTCGAAGTATTCAGTGGTTTGATAATCTCTTATATTGTATCTCGGTGTGCTTCCTACTCTGATTGAGCACTTGTGTTTACAGGTGTATTATTAACCCTGAATCGAAATTTCATAACATTTCCTAAGTTTTTCTTGAGTCAATATATAATTTATCTTTATTATTTCGGCCTGTGTCTATATGACAACTTCATACAGTTGCCGATTTCGATTCGTATGGGTTCTAAAAGAGATGGCATAGCGTTGCTTCTTTAGCCGTAGCTATAAATTTGTTTTATTTTGTTATTCAGGTGTCCTTACACCTAAGTCGACATGTTTTAATTATGCGTCTCAATTTTCCCTTGTTCTCTCTCTCGAGGTTATGAGATTGTTCTCTCTCGAGGTTAACAGATTATGTTTCTAAATTATCTCCAGTATCGATTTATATTTTTTTTCATGTAACACATTAAAGAATATAATTGGCGTCTTGTACTATATGCAGATGGTTCATTTTATACACGTATAGCTCTCCTGTGCAGAGTGAAATAGCACTTCTAAGGTAATACTTTGTAGAAGTATTGAATTCTAGTATGGTTAGATTTCTACAGTGTGTATACATGTATCTAATTCGTCTCATTTGCTCAGAGACAAACATCAAAAGGGATTGGGTTCCTCCTATGGTCTTTGGGTAATTAGAACCCTGGTTGGTTATCGTAACCTCCTATGGGCATTTTTATCCAATTGTATTCATACATATTAACTTATTCTCCGCAATGCTTTTACAGGTACACTATTTACCTCATGAATAGGTTATTGAGGATTTCATACTTATCGTTGTGATAGGACCATTATAATGATTTATTTTTCATGGTCACAGGTCAGCGTCTATCTCCTATCAGAAATGATGTTTGCCTCCATTTCTTACTTAGATTAGTTCACAGTTTTGCACAAGGATGGGTTATCTCCCTTTTTTTTGTATTAAATTCGGCCAGAGGCTGGGACTGTTAATACATTTTCATTCAGATGATCAAATTTTCTGAACAATTAAATTATGGAATGTCATTATGAAACTATGCTAGCCTGTTTATATAAGTGGCTTTAGCATTTGATATATATGTATATGTATAATGCATCTCTCCTTCAGCTCGGTTATTATTGACAACTCCATAAAATATTTTTATGTCAATACTCCTGTTAAATATTTTTCCTTTCCATAATGATATGCCTAAGTATGATTGAAGAAAGTAATAAGTTTTCTAGCCTTTTTTTTTTCTTCCTATTCCTTCTCATGATAATAGCATAATTTACTCTAAGTCTCCTTGTTGTAAGAGTTTTTAAGTTTGCAATTTCTCAGTGCATGAGAACTTTCCATTTCTACAGATTCTATAATTCCAGGTGTATTCTATGAATCCAATAGGGGTATCTCTATAGTTTGGGGTTTCATTATAATAGGCACATATAATTTTTTCTGCAATTATATATTTATAATGATTCTTAGCATAACAATTTCAGTCTATGTAGTGTTTGACTACCCTTCTAAACATTACATAGATCTGATGAGGAATTTATTTGTTATCTTTCACAGCTTGTATCGTCTGCATGCATGTTATAGAGATTCACAGGCACAACTTATAATTTCCAGTAATTATTCAGTTTGGACTCTTGCTTTGTGAAAGATATTAACACCAGTTTGTATATATGTAACTCTCAGAGCAAAATTTTTTGCATGATTGGTAAACATGTTTAACCCGGTTTCTGTACTATATAAATATATATATATATATATATATATATATATATACACAAATATATATAGCACTAAAATCTATAGAGGGTGATACATATATATAAAGACATGTACTGTTAATTTGGAAAGCCACAGTGCCTTACTTCAATTAGTGAATTCAGTCAATCTATAGATCTACACTGCATGCACTGCACTTCCCCTATACATTTTTTTTTATAGCAGTCACTGATCTACTTTTATTTTTAATAGAAACAGATTAAATTTACAAAATTATAAATTATGAGATAGATAATCTCCAGATTTAAACGAGGGACTGGTTTAGAGTTTTTGGATGATTTTTCCTCATATGTATGGTTCCTAAAACTATGCAGAACTAAGAGAGTTTAATTACTCGACTATTATGTAAATGTATGGAACATCGGCACAAAAAAAAACATTGCAAGTAGTATTTAGCTATAATCATTCACCTTTACACTTAACAACAAATAGTTTTAATCATTCATAACACTGTGAGCATACCACTTTGGTACTTGACCAGTCCTCCCAACCGTAGAGTCCCTCTATCTCCAGAACTCACCCCCGAGCTGAGATCACTTCCATTCTAGACCAACCTCTAATTTGTTTAGGAATAGATTATTTAAGCTTTTTCTCCCCAAAGTCTGTTTCTGATTTTGTGTCCAGAATATCAAGATGCTTTTCTTCCTGTTTGCCTAGGCTTCCCTATTTAGGGACTTTTAAAGTTGATTCATGCCTTTCACAAATTTTTACCTCTTCCCAACTACTCTCCACCTCATTGGGGAAACTAGATTTTCCTCAAAATCTAATTTGGAAATAAATTCTTTCAAGGATTTTTGAAAGATTTTTGGGGAAATATTTGCCTCTATCCATCGTCATGGATTTAGAAAGTGATCTCACAATTCATTTGGTCAATCTGCACAACATTATTTTATTTAATTTCCATAATGAAATATTTAATTACATCCACAAAAATACTTATCCATTTGGGGTCCACTCCCCTTAGGATTAAAGTTCAAATGTCTAGCTTTGAAAGAAAAACATAAACTAGGGGTGTTACATATCTATAAATGGATATGCCTGATACTTTCTAAAAAAAAATCAACCCTCAAGGTATCTCTTCTTATATATTCCCTCACTCCTCCTTGTTTCCCATATTCCCTAGGAGTGTTCCTAAAGGGTAACTACTAGATTATGTGGTAACAAGGTGAATTCCACAGTTACCCAAAATAAGTTTCAGAGGGGGGCTTTCGTACATAAATTTGATTGATCTGTTGTAAGAATGTTATACATATATATTATATTTTGATCCCAGGTATTCAGATTCTTCTAGTTGTATCCCCATAAAAGTTGCACCAAAGACATGTTCAATATTTCTATCTATTCGTCTATATATGGATCAAAATTTATAGATATCTTCCACTCATTTATATCTTCTCCCATGATGTATTTTATAATGCATTGAGAAACTTTCTATCCTTATCTGAAACGATGCTTCTTGGTATCTTAAAGTGCACCTAGTCATGTCCAAAGAATAATTTTTTTTCTTCTTTCCTAGGTCCGATGGTGCTTTTACAAGCCATTAGAGCAAACATATTTTTTAACATGTCAACTGCCACTAATAGGTAGTCATGTACCTTCTTGGTTTTTGGTAAACCTCCCAAAAAGTACATGGGAACCCTTTCCCAAGCACGAGTGGGTATAGGTGAGGATGATATAGACCATATTTCATGTTGCTAGGCTTGATAGTACAACAAATAATTCATCATCTTATGAACGTAACTACTTGCTCCTACATCTTGGGCCAATATACATACTTTTGCAAGTTGGCCATGGTCTTCTCTACACCAAATTTCCTTCCAACCTTTGAGATCTGAGCCTCTGTTATTAGCTATAATTTCTCACCTTTAGGAACACATAGCATATCCAACCTATATATTAACCCATCCTAGAGATGGTATTCAACGATGTTGTCACCATCATGCACATGAATTTAACTATGCAATTGCTAAAACACCTTCTACAAGTCCTCATCCTCTAAATATGCCTCTGTCTATGCATCAAGGGTGAATGGATCCATCTGCATAATAGTTCCCAAATTTCTTATATTTGGTGTTAGTGGCCATGACATATTGGTGACCAACTTGTTTATGTTTCCCTTCTTGTACTTTATCAAGAAATGAAACTGCAGTAGAAATCCCATACTCTTGTAATGTATTGTGTATTATATCTTACTCTAGTCCTGCAAGTACTATAGTGGTTGGTGATCTATTTGAATTGTTGTATCCTTTCCCATATGATAGTACTTCCACTTCTTCACAACTTTCACTAGGGTATAGAGTTCCTTATCGTAGGTAGGGTATTTAAGAACTGCCCCAAGAAATACTTTAGAATTGAAACATACAAGCCTTCCTCCCTGCATCAATACCGCTTATATAACAAACCCACTCACATATATCTCTACTTCATAGGGTCGATGCGCATTTGGTAATGCTAGCACTAGTACTTGACACATCTTCTCAAACTTATGGAAGTTACCTCCATAATGCTAGGAGGTAAGTTCCATAAGATAATGGATAAGGACTTATTAGTAGGAATTAAAAATCACATTCAACATAAAATGGATGAATCAACTCCCGAAGCTTCTGGAGAGGGAATATTCAAAATTATATTTTATTTCTCCCCATTTCCATGTGTCATCGCACTTTTATTAAAGGCAACTTGCACTAACTAGTACAGGTTTCATGTATACAACGTGAGCTATCACATATTATCATGGCACTGAGTGCGATGGAGTCTTAAACTAGGGTTTTGAGACAATATAATCCAATATTATTATGACTTTTGGGAATAGTTTTTCTTTTGGCCTTGCAGGGGATTGATGAAAAAGTGTAACGAGTGATGAGAGATCTAGCTTTGGGCCTTTTTTATTAAGTGGAACAAAAAATCCTATAACACCAGTATATCAACTAAATATACAATAATAAAATGAATCTATAAAAGGGAAAAGAACATCATTCATTAATCTTATAAATGTAGTTGGTTCATTACATAGGCCAAATGGCATGAATAACCACTCATGCAAACATTGCATTGTTTTGAAGGCGGTCTTCTACATATCTTCTTCTTTGAATTGAACCAAGTGACATACATACTTTACTTCTAACTTGGTGAAGTATTTTTTTTTTGTACCAGATCCACCCAATCATCTATCCTGGGAAGTGGGTGCATGTTCTTAAGTGTGATTTTTTTCAATTCCCTGTAATCTATACACATTTTCCTAGTACCATCCTTATTTTTCACAATGCTAATGGGAGACCCACATGGTTATGTAATCGGTCAAATAACACCCCATTCCAATAACTGCTACAACTATATATTGACCTCACTTTATTCTATAATACATTATTTGTACAATATGATGTTTGGCAATGGGGATTCTAACAATCACTGGTTCTCGTGCTCCACTTCCCTCATAGTTGGTAACCCTTTAAGCTCTTAGAACACATCCTTGTTTGCCTATAGCAACTCTTCTAGTTGTTTTTTGTGTTTCTTTGTACAACCCTATAGGAATTCCTTGCCTCTTAATGACTCTTCTCTAGAATAATTTTCTCTTCAAAACAGTAAAACATCTTGTTGGAAGTAATCAATTTCTTGGTTTATTTGGAAATTACCAACAAAAACTTTGACTTTTCTTTATGTGCATTAATAATTAAAAATTTCCATCCATGACGATTTTATACTCGTTAACTCTTCGTACAAATATTTCATCTCGCATGTACATGTATGGAATCCAAAACATGACTCCACATACATTTATGGAACCACATCTACTTCTACTTCATCAATAAGATCAACAATGATGGAAAATCTAATTTTAAATTTTTTTGTTACATTCGTATATGCATCCTTATTTACCCATCCCAACGGATTTAGTTTTGGATGATCACGAACTTCCAGCCCCAACTTCTTGAAATCTACATATCCAAAAATTTAATAAAACTGTAATAACATAAAGTTTCATATTTTAAATATAATTTTATCATATTTGTTGCAATGAACTATCTAGTGGAATATCAATGACAATTTATAGATTATATTGGTATCAGAACATCAATATGAATGACAAAAAATACTAATATAATGATCCAATCTAGATTACTTTTCTTTCATTTAACACATAAAGATACTCTCGATTTTATTATTTATTTATCTATTTAAACATATACATATACATATATTTAAAACTTTAAGATGAAGAGTTTTCCATAGTATTATGAGTTTTTTTTAATATTATTTTATAATTAACCAAAAAACAATATGGTATGAAGATTTATTAAAAAGAAGAGAATATAAAGAAATGGATAACTCATTTACCACTAATAGGGAGAAAGGGTTTCAAGAAATGAGAATGGATATTTTAAAAATAAAAGGTTTCTTCGTAATTTTTTGGAACCATTTTTGTATATATTAGCAGTAAACCCTTTCGCCTTTCTTTTATATCTTTTTCATTTTACTAAACTTATTTTAATTAACTTAGTTCACATTTCATTTTCTCTTTGTTTTTTTGATGGTTATGATGTCTAATAAAAATGTTGCATGCTTATTTCAAGAAAATCTTAATAATAATGCTTCTGTGAGAGTTTTCCATACAATGGGGATGTTATTTTTTCAATTTAGTTTAAAATTTCACTACGACACATCTTTGACCCCTTGTAATATTTTTTAATGACTACGCTCGAATTATGATAAGTTATAAATTATTGGTTGGATGTACTCTTAGTGTTATAGTAATAGCCACTAAGATTGAATTTAGAACTCACCAAATTACTCTAAAATATTACTTATTCATCATGATTTAAAAATAAAATAAATCAATATATATATATATATATATATATATATATATATATATATATATATATATAATTGAATCTATACCTCACCAAATTACTTTAAAAAATTACTTATTCATCATGATTAAAAAATAAAAGAAATCAAAAAATATATGTGTATATATGTGTGTGAGAGAGAGAGATAATTTGATAAGGAATATTGAATATTTACTTTTAAGAAAATAAAATTTAATAAGTGAGATTAGAAATTTTTTATATTAACAAAAACTATAATATTTACTAGCATCAAGGTTACGAAATTTCTAGATCTTGGATTTTAAACAAAATTTCTATAGTACATGGAATATTTAAATTATTTCGATCCGTAATGACTCTACACCTATATTTATTACATGAATAATTTTGACAAAATAATTTTATTATAAAATATTGCAAACTTAAAGTAAATTATGAGTGATTTTTTTTTTTTTCACAACTGACCATGACTATGATACCTAGGGAAATTTTCCCTTTACTATTGCACTCCATACTTCATTTTCTTTGACCAAGTTTGTGCTAATTGTTGAAATTCCTTATTGGTCTTAAATTGTGGGATACAATTATTTATCTTCTTCTTTATTTTCATCTATCCAACTCACTTTAAGAGTGTCCTTTTAGGTTCGAATAGAAAAAAACCATTACGTGAATCCATTTTCTACCTAGCCTTACTAAGATGGATGGTCTTCCTTTAAAGCAATATTTCTAATTTTCTCGCGATCCATTTCTACATCGTTATTCTTTATTATTTTCACCTTTTGATAAACTAAGGGATGATCTAAAGCAAATGGACCTATGTGGGTTATCAATTGATGCATCACAAAATCCTTTTTTGATGATGTTTCATTGTGATTCAAGGAATATTGGTTGGAAAATTATTTAGGAGTATGTCAGTGAAATTTACTTCTGAATACGTTGGTGATATTCATTGATTGTATTCCTTTAGGTTGATTTAAGTTGGAGCTCTCTATACTTCACTGAACCTTTAGGGAATTGCATAAGTTTTGTAGAGGAAATCATTTTTTGATAATTCAATTTATAAAATTATTTTTGTTGGAAGCACTTAAAAAAAATCCACTTTCACATATATTCAAGGATATGTAAATTTTTTAAAATTATTTGTTCTAATACTTTTGAAGTAAAACCTTCCAAGAGCTTCACTGATGTCCTTAATAGAGACTATACTAAAAGAATGCCAGTGCAAATGTATGGATCTTACCAAAATATAATGGATGTTATGATATGATTCAATGATTCAAAAGTGGGAATCCATGGCTTCATGCGTTAGCAAAAATTTCCGTAAAACTAGAGTATTGAGTCAAAGCTTATTCATGTGAGATAAAACCCAAAAGTGAAATAGTATTTTTCAAAATGGTGAATGCAAGCTTCATATTTCATTTATAGTTCACACAATTTCATTATCTATACATGGAGATCAACCAAACAAGGCTAGAAACCATTATTTAATTGCATTAAAATATTTTTGTTAAAAAAATGAACTAAACATTCACGGGGTATTAGATAAATGGTGATCGGGTGATCTATTAAGGAACTCCTTAATGTGAAGTCAGCGGTTCAATTCCCCTCCCCCGATCATAGTGATATATTAGACATGATGAAGATATAGTCCTACCAAGATTACAAAACAAAAAGACTAAATAACTGAACACTGGTTTATTTATCCATTAAAATAATAAATCTATAGCTTATTTTATAAAAATAAAATGATAAGTGAAAATGTTATTAAGTACTCATTTGAAATAAAAAATGCATTGATAGAAAAACAGGGGCCTTTAAGGAGGCTTGGCTTAGGCTATCCAAAGACTTTGAACAGAAATATAACCAAAGGGAGAACCCACAATGTGAAAAAAATTACATATAATCAAAGAGGGAATGAAATTGATTGGAAACAAACTTGTGCATTGGATTCCCTTCTAAGAATTAAATATATTTTACATAGATCATGAGTCGTCTAATAATAAGTTGTTCTAGAGATATATAGGATTTACATGAATTGTATAAAAATATCCAAAATTACAGTAAAATTATGTTCCTAAAAATGATTGAACTTACAACTAACTAGATAATTTAATCAGAGAAATTATTTTTTAACGCACTCCCCTTTATGAAAATTGTTATATTCATCGATGCAAACAAACCCCTTTTAAGTATGACCACTATTGCTTGTTTTTATAAGTGTAATCTAGGCTAACAATAGTTAGATCAATTTAAATATTGATTTTAGTTCTACATGGTAGTGAAGTTTGTTCCCAACTCTATTTTCTATACAAGTATTTTTTATATTTCCCCAAACATTATATCATACATATATTTTCCTATTTTCTAGCTTCATCCTAAATGTAATCTTCCTTTTCAATATTTCATAACCTTTATTGTCATCTTTACCTGATTTTTCTTCCACAAAAATAAAAATGGAGAATTCTTTTAATTAATGAGAGTATATTTAAAGAAAAACATTCCAAAACCATCACACTCTTAATTTAACTACGCATACACTATTAATTGAACTATACACACGTCTCTCTGACAAGGTCTCAATACATAAGTTGATATAGAAGAACCAAATCGAAAAAGAATGTCAATTCTGATGGAAAGAAGGAACCCCAGAAAGTATATGTATTTTGTTAAACACAAGAAATATTTACAGGGAAACCATGTTGATTGGCTTCTCAATCTCTCCCCTCATCTTCTCCCCAATCCTCAAGAGATCTCTCTCTAAATCAAAATATTTTACAAGCCTACAATATCCCTCCAGAAAAACCACATAGGACACATGTCCTAGAAATGTAAAACAAATTCAGAGCTCAACTAGACACATGTCATATTTATAAAATGACCATTTTTCCGTAAGGCTAGCTAACTGAAACTAACAAACAACCCTTGATAATGGTTGGAAAAATTTATAAAGACCTGTCTAACCAATAAACAAAATCGGTAAAACTACCTATGTTTTAGAAAATATGAATTCCTATATTTTACATTAATTTACATGTTTCAATAAAAATATGAGGAGAATTAAAGGAGAATTCAACTAAATAATGTCCCAAAAGAGGAATCATCAGTTCATAGAGATGGTGTAGATGAGGAGATACTTCAGGGAGACATGCTCAGTAACATTTCAATCATTGGAATCTTAAGTTATAGTTATATGTCAGGGGAAAGAAGCATAGGAGGAGAAGTAGATATTTTAGAGGAGTGGTTGGTAGAAGGCCAAGCTATAATGCATGAAAGTGTTATGGAATTGTATGAGGAGTTAAAATATTTGGAGAAGAAAATAACGAGCCAAAATCTGCATATCTAGCTTACAAAATTGTTGTAATAAGACAATAATGAGGAGGAAATTGTATGGCTTCAAAAACATACTATGGCATAGGTTTCTTGAATTTTAAGTTTCAAGTATCCTATAATTTTAATTAATAAACCCTAATTATTAATTATTAATTTGAAGGATATTAATTATTAAGGTTTATTAATTTCTTAGGATAGTCATATGAGGAACTTGAATTTTAAGTTTCTTCTAATGATAAAGGTTTTTCACTATTCTCATCTCTACTACAAGTCCTCATATGATCATCTATAACTCCTTCTATTATGGAAGCTCCCTTAATAAGTCCAGCATCCTCGTCATCAACATTAAATAATTTCTTCTAGGAGTTTTGCTTCTTCATTGGCAAGCATTAGTACATCGTCTAGTTTCTAATCCTTTTTTTGTTCCATTATATGGAATACATCAATTTTTAAATCACATTCCTCTATGGTATAATTTAATGCTCTAGACATCAACTTTCCATGTTGTTCTTCACTTTCCGAATATCCCATGAGACTCCCCATTGGTCTGTTACCAACATTATCATTAACTATCATAAAGAATACATTCAGATATGTCTTCTCTTTTTGGTGCTTCCTTTGGTTATTTCCATGTGTCAACTCCTCCAGACCATTTTCAAAAATAGGTGCTTCGAATGGTTATTATGTGGTTGTATAACCCGTGTTTTGATTTCCTTTACAAGGAAACCTTGCCTTCATTAAATTATACTCTTCTTTTAATTGTACGACAGTGCCCAAGGATTTATGTTCACCATCCACAAGAATCACATCTAAGTGTTTCTCCTCATCCTTGTGTGGAGCAGAATTAGTATTCTAGCCATTACCTTCTACAAATCCTGCAACCATATGCAAATTATCAGACTCAAAAATTTAGGACTCTCTGACTAGGTTTGAGATCTCTATACTGAGATCTCCAAGTTGATATGAATCTTCTTCGAGATTTAATCTTTGGTCATTGTTAGGTCCCTATATTACTAGTATAGTCCCTTATTGTTGTTAATGTAACCCCCTTATTGTTATTATTGTACCCCTGTAACCCCCATATTGTTATTATTGTGCCCTTAAATTATTATTGTTGGGCTTGCTAGGATTACATTGTGGCCCCAATAAGATTACATTGTGGCCCCATGGACTCCTACATATAGAAAGGAGGTTTTGTAATTTGAATCATCCAAGAATTTTTCATTCATATAATGTATTGGAGGTTTCACCTCGAAGTGGCTTATTTCTAAGGCGTTTATATATCTTTTCTTCTATTTTTGGAGCTGGTTTCACAACATTTGGTATGAGAGCTTTGGATTCTAGGCTTTTCGCTGCTCCAAACCGGTCACTGTGGAATTTTTGCTATATCTTTTTTTCTACGAAGGTTCAAAAGCTGAAATTTTTAGAGTGCGAAACCAAAATCTTGTGGAACATCTTTGGAAAATTTCAGAGCTTGGTTCACAATATTTTTGGAGATATGATCTGTGAAAGTTATGGATTTTTGCAGGCTCCTGAATTTAACCTAAACAAGTCATCGCGGAATTTGCACTATAAAGTTTTTTTCTACGAAGGTTCATAATCCGAAATTTTTAGAGAGAGAAGAAGAAATCCTAAGGGATATATTTGAAAAATTTTAGAGCTTGGTTCACAAAATTTTTTGAGATATGATCTGTGGAAGTTAGGTCTTTTTCAAGCTCCCGAATTTCATCTCAAAGAGGTTAGCATGGGAAAAGCTTCATAACTCTCTCTCTGAGCATCGGTTTCGAATGCTATAAAAAGTGGACGCAAGTGCATGGACTATAGTTTCCTTTCTATCAATTTAAGATCCAAAGGAGGAAACAGTGACACGTGGAAAGTCATAAAATTTCTCTCTACTAAACTAGTCCATAATTGGGTCATTGTGGAAGATTGGACATAAATTTTCCTTGAAGAGTCCAAACCAAGTCAAAGACCTATGAAATTTGAAAGAAGCTTCATAGGGATACTACAAGGCCGAATTTCAGATATTGAGGATCCGAAATTAAAGAGATAATTCAATTTCAATATAGATCTACTCAAAAGAAAGTAAAAGGTGTGTATTTTTTTTGCCGAATTGCATAAGTCTTGTTTGAAGAATCAAGTTGAATTGATTCAAAGGGCTTATTGTAGAATAGATATCAGTATTGGATTCTAAAATGGCCGCTAAAAAGAATTCAACACCCATTAAGCCTTTATAATTCTCTACTATGACTCATGAATACGAAGAATGGCAATAGGACATATCAAAATTACAAGAGCAAGTGCATGAAATTTCGCTCTTGCAAAGAGCAACAAAAATTGACATGGAAATTTTGAATAAAGGCATGGAAACTAAGATGGGTGGTTTGAAGAAAGGCTTGGAATATAAGATGGATGGTTTCAAGAATGGCATGGAAGCTAAGATCGATTAAAAAATGGAAAACATTAAGAATGATCTAAAAGCAGACATGGAAGGTTTGACAAAGTTGATACAAGAAATTTTTCCTAAAGGTGAAAATATAGTAGACGAAACTCATGATGAGAACAAAATAAATGTTAATCGTGATTTCATAAACTCTAATGTTGGCTGGAAAAACCTCTGTATTCCGAAAATGGATATGAGGAATTTTGATGGAAAGGATCCTGTAACATGGATGCTACAGATGGAGCAATATTTTGATCTCAATAATGTGAAAAACACACAAAACATATGCATTGCAACTTTACATTTAGAAAAAAATACATTTCTATGGTATCGATGGCTTTGTTCCCGTAAAAAAATCGTCACTTTGTCAATTTTTACAGAGGAAATGATAGCACATTATGAGGATACAAAGAGAAACACCTTCTTTAGCCAATTGATAAATCCCAAACAAAATGGTTTAGTGGGGGAGCACATTCAGGAATTCTAGAAATTGAATATAAGGGCAAATGGTATTCCAGAGGAACATGGGATTTATCTCTTCATAGGTACTTTAAAGGATAACATCCAACCCGAAGTTCACATTTTGGAACCTGATTCATTGAAGAAGGCATTCAGGTTGTCAAGAAAAATTGAATGTAAAATTATGGCGACAAGGAAGCCTACCACTCACTTCTATAAAGAGGGAAGTGTTGCTACTCCTAGATTTCCACAACCTACAATGTTAACACCACAAAAATTGGAAGAAAAAAGAGAAAAATGGATTTGCTACATTTTTGAAAGCAAATACACTAAAGGTCATAAGTGTGCTGAGAAGAAATTATTTTACATAGATTGTGAAGAGGAAGAAGAAAATGAACAAGAAGAGGATATACACCAGGAACCAACCCTAGAAGAGGTAGAAATGAGTTTGACCATATCGTTTAATGCATTGGTAGGAATTACCACTCCTCAAACTCTCAATATAGAAGGACATATCAAGAAGAAAAAGGTAATAGTGTTGATTGATTCAGGTATACTCATAATTTAATTCATTGTAAGGTATTGAAGGAATTGAATTGTTTCCTATACCTAGCACCAGAGTGTCAAGTGATGGTTGAAAATGGAGGAACTATAAATTACTCTGGAAAATTCCATAATATCAAGTTAACCATGGGGGAATATGTATTGAAAATTCCAATGATTTCCATTCCTATGGGAGGTGCTAATGTTGTACTAGGAGTACAATGGTTACAATCTTTGGGAATGGTATCTTTTAATTTTCAAGAACTTTTCTTGAAATTTTTTTCAGAAGGAAAGGAAGTCGAATTATGGGGTATTTTAGTGAAGCCAGGAAAGATAATAAGCTCTAATGTCATGAAAAATCTTCTAAAGAAAGAATAACGAGACATAATTGCACAACTATGCTCACTAGAAGTTTCAACATCAAAATCATCTATTTCTACAGATCTCCAAAAAGTATTGCACAATCATTTCGAGGTTTTTGAAACTCCACAAGGACTCCCACCTATTCGTGATCATGATCATGCAATTCATTTGAATCGAGGAAGTGTTCCTCCAAACGTCAGGCCTTATAGATATCCTTATGTCCAAAAGAGCGAAATTGAACATATGATTTCAAAAACGTTAGAGGCTGGTATAATTCAACCTAGTCAAAGTTCTTTCTCTGCTCCTGTAGTATTGGTACACAAGAAGGATGGATCATGGAACATGTGTCCAGATTATAGGGAGCTCAATAAGCTCACCATTAAAGATAAATTTCCCATTCCTGTGATTGATGAATTATGGAATGAATTACATGGAGAAATTTATTTCACCAAGTTGGATCTTTGTTTAGGATATCATCAAATTAGAATGAATACTGAAGATATTCCAAAAACAACATTTCGAACTCATGAGGGTCATTATGAATTTTTTTTCATGCCTTTTGGCCTTACCAATGCACCTTCTACATTTCAAGGGTTAATGAATTCCATTTTCAAACCTTTATAAAATTAATGCTACTATTTTTTTATGATATATTAATCTACAACAGGTCTTGGAAGGATCATGTTCAACATGTTGAGAGAGTGCTCAAACTATTGCAGGAGAAACAATTATATGCAAAAACATCCAAATTTTTCTTTGGAGTACAAGAGGTGGAATATCTGGGTCATATTGTATCTCACGAGGGTGTTAAGGTAGACCCTAACAAAATTAAAGCCATTAAAGAATGGAAAATACCCACAACCATAAAGAAATTTCAAGGATTTCTCGGGTTAACAGGGTTTTATCGCAAGTTTTTTAAGAATTATGGGAGAATAGCAGCACCTCTAACAACATTATTGAAGAAAGATGCGTTTTCACGAACCCCCAAAGCAACTAAGGCCTTTGAACATCTTAAAGGGTCAATGTGCCTATCACCGGTCTTAGCTAAGTGAGACTTCACAAAAACCTTTATGTTGGGTTGTGATGCCTCAGGAAATGGAATTGGTGTTGTTTTAATGCAAGAAGGAAGACCCATTACTTTGGAAAGTCATCCAATCAAAGGAAAGTATTTACAGAAAGATATTTATGAGAAGGAAATGTTAGCAATACTGCATGCACTAAATAAATGTAAAACATACATAATGGGAAGACATGTCAAGGTAAAAACTAATCATGATAGTGTTAAACACTTTTCAGAACAAAGACTATCTTCAGAAGAGCAGCAGAAATGGGTCACAAAGATGTTGGGTTATGACTTTGAAATAATATACAAAAAAGGGAAGCTAAATGTTATCGCAGATGCACTCTCAAGAAAGAATGAAGAGGTGGAAGCATTGCTTTGTGCCATTTATATTATCCAACTAGACTGGATAAATGAATCAAGGGATGAATGGAAGAAGGATGAAGAAGTGTGGACACTCATTCAAAAGTTGCAGCAAGATCCTAGTACATCTGATACATTTAGTTGGAAAAATGACCCCTTATGGTACAAATATCACTTATATCTTTGTAGGAATTCCCAAGTAAAACAAAATATTGTTTTGGAATTGCACACTTCTCCTTTAGGAGGACACTAAGGATTTTTAAAAACTTAACATAGGGTGAAGAAAGGAGTTTTTTTTTTGGCCTTAAATCTGATATGCAAAAGTTTGTCGCAAAATTCTTGATTTGCCAGTAGAATAAAGTTGAGACAATTAAGACCCCAGGTCTGCTACAACATTTATCCATTCCAAGCGAATTTTGGGAGGAGATTTCAATGGATTTTATTACAGGTTTACCTAAGTCCAAAGGAAAGAGTTTCATCATGGTGGTAGTTGATAGACTTACCAAGTATGCACATTTTTGTGCATTATCTCATCCATTTAAAGAAAGTACAGTTTCTACTACATTTATGTACACAATTCAAAAGCCACATGGAAACCCAACGGTTATTGTAAGTGAAAGAGACCCCATTTTTACTGGATATTTTTGGACAAAGTTATTTTCTTGTTTGGATACTCAATTAGCTCATAGCTCACCTTATCATCCTCAATCTGATGGTCAAACTGAGATAGTAAATAAATGTTTGGAATGATATATTATTTGTTTTGTATATTATAAACAAACATAATGGGTCAAGTGGTTACCTCTCGCTAAATGGTGGTATAACACTTCCTTCCATACTGTAGCAAAAATGACCCCATTTATGGCACTTTATAGATATCATCCGCCGTCCATCACATCATCTTTTAGATAAAATTTGAAGTTTCAAGCAGTGGAAGATCACATCAAGCATCAACAAGAAGTTCTCCAGCTCTTAAAGGATAACCTGAAATTGGCACAAAATCGAATGAAACAACAGGCAGATCAACATCGTAGTGAGAGAAGTTTTTATGTAGGAGACTGGGTATTTTTACGGCTACAACCACACAAACAAATGTCCCTCAAGCAAGCTATGAAGGATAATAAATTATCGCCAAAGTACTATGGTCCTTACAAGGTCTTGCAAAAGATTGGTACTATGGCATACAAATTGGAGCTTCATGCGTCTTCATGAGTTCATCCTAATTTCCATGTTTCATGCTTAAATAAGGTTATAGGTGAAAATATTCCAGTTCAAACAATATTTCTAGAATTTGATAAGGAAGGAAAAATCATATTGGAACCTGAAGCAGTCATGGAAACAACAACTCGAAAACTATGAAGTCGATCAATTTTCGAGTATCTCATCAAGTGGAAGAACTTACACATTGAAGATTCTACATGGGAGGATGAGAATTTTATACAGAAGCATGCAGAGCTACTCAAGTGTTGAGGACAACACTTTTTTGAAGGAGAGGGGCATGTTAGGTCCCTATATTACTAGTATAGTCCCTTATTGTTGTTAGTGTAACCCGCTTATTGTTATTATTGTACCCTTGGTACCCCCATATTGTTATTATTGTGCCCTTAAATTATTATTGTTAGGTTGGCTAGGATTACATTTTGGCCCCATGGACTTCTATATATTTAAAGGAGGTTTTGTAATTTGAATCATCCAAGAATATTTCATTCATGTAATGTATTGGAGGTTTCCCCCTCGAAGTGGCTTATTTCTAAGGAGTTGATATCTCTTTTCTTCTATTTTTTGAGCTGGTTTCACAACAGTCATAGTATACTTTTGTCTACATTTCTTCAAAAAATCAACCTCACCATTCACCTCGTTGAAAATTACACTTGAACACCCCATCACATCCATCTCATCCTTTCACAAATATGACTTTTAAGAACTGTATTGTTGCCGCCAATTCCTAGAGATAAATTTTCACTTTCTCCTCTCTTTATGAAAACTTGTTTTGGTTTTCTTTCGTCATGGCCTTCATGACCTCCCTCATAGTCAATGATATCTTCAATTTCCCCATCTCTTCCTCTTCATCAATCTTACTAGAAAATCCCGCATTCACACACAAATTGCTAGCTTAAAAAATGCAAGTTATTCTAGCCTCTTCTTATGTTGATAGCCTCTCCTATTGTCCTCTACCTCTGACATTGTTCTCAAGAATCTCCCTCAGCGTGATCTCTTCGTCATCTTCACCAAGTAATGGTCCATATTGTGTTCTACAGAAGAAAACATATTTTATCAAAAATTTCTACCTTGTACCTTCCACATGTCCATTCTCTTTATCTTCAAGGAGTGGTCCTTACTTGGGTTCACAATAGTGGGTTACACATTCCTTAGGCTTAGCTTCCCTAAACTATGCTTCCTCTATCCATTGTTTTATCAAAGACCTTCTCCTTATTTTCCCAACTCTCTAAATTTTGTGGATTTATTCTTAAAAATCTTATATCTAACACATAATTTGAACCTCCTCATCAAATTATGTCTCCATTGTTCTTCTCTTGATTTTAGACACTATAATAGTGCATGAATTTTTTATTTCAACTTAAACATATCCCTTTCAAATTCTTCCTCACTGAGATTTCTCACGCCATTTTCCTTGGCATTCTTCTCCCCCTTAATGTGACTTTTACTCAAACCTTCATTATGGCCAGAAATGGTCCCTTTCTTCTTATTCTTCTTCTTCTTCTTCTTCTATATGATCTATTCCATTCTTACCGTGATTAGCAACTTATCCCTTTAACAAGCCTCTCATTACGTTTTCCTTAAACACCTCACCTCATCTTCACTATGGTTGTTTCCTTGATTCCCTCCACTAGACTCTATTGAGCACCCCTTATTCCTCTTTCGTTGTTGAACCTTTTACACTCTCCTTGAGAAATTATCTTGTTCCATCCTCCTGCATATCTCTTGTCCTCTTCTAGATTTTCCAACCTCAAATCGAATCCTTCGTTCCTTATGCAACCTCTCCATTGCAAGGTTCTTTGCCACATTTATTTTCCCATATATCTATTTATTTATTGCTATATGAATAATTTTATGTGGTTTAAAATCAATTTGTTAGAGTTATAATTTAAAAAATAAAAAATAAAATAAAAATAAAATTCTGATCGCCAAGTGTTCTCATAAATTAACTATCCATTTTTATAGATATATGATTTTTTCTATAATTATTATTTCGTTTTGAATAAATAAATAAATATTTTAATCATAAATAATATTTTCATTCCATTCATTAACATAATTATTTTTAAAAATAAATATTTATTAACGTATACTCATGCCTTGCTTTCCTTCTATTAATTATAAATATTGCTAATAATAATTGAATTAATATTAATATTAAAAATTTAATAAATTAAAAATTAGTATTATTAATTAAAAACTTATGGCATTAAAATCAATTTTATTTAGTGTAATTAAAAAATTCAATAAAATAGTTAATTTTTTATATAATTTTAAAATAAATAAAAATTGTTTTAAATTTAAAATAAATTGTTCTTTTTTAAATATTATGATTTGGTTGGCTCTTCACCCCTGGTATTTCTTTGTATCCTTTATTTATTGGCCTTATTTTCTTTTCTTCTTGGCAGGTTTTGTCTTGAAGATGTGTCTTGTTTTAGACTCTAAACATAGACTAAAAATGAAGAGTGTGGATATTCTGAGTTTTTTATCTCAAAATCTACACCACATAAGCCTCCAAACCATCAATTATTATTAATTTTGAATAATTAATTAATGATGAAATATTTATAATTAATAAACCAAAAGGTACTAATAAACCCAAGGGATTATAAACCTAGGGGAATAATATTAAACACCCAATATATATTATAAAATCGTGAGATATACACACTAAGGTAAATATTATAAAACCTAAAATTAATATTTTAAACCTTAGGATTAAAATTATAAATGTAAGCGATTAATAAACCTAATTGATTAATATTAACACCCTAAGGGATTTCAAATCCAAAGGAATAACTTTAAACCCTAGGATTTATATTAAATTCTAGGAAGATAATCCCTAAGATTAATAAATCCAAGGGATTATTATTATAAACCCAATGGATTAGAAACTAAAGGAATTAATATTAAATCCTAATATTAATATTATAAGCCATAATCTTAATGTTAAAATCTAGGGATATAAACCCTATGATTAATTTTAGAAACCTAGGATCAATATCATAAACCGAAGGAATTAATATAAAAAACATGAGACCCTACGATTAATATTTAACCCTAGGAATATAAACCCTAAGATTAATATTAAAAACTAAAATATTAAAATTATAAACCCAAGAGATTAATATTATAAATCCAAGGAACTAATAAATATAAGCGATTATTATTATAAACTCAGTCGATTATAAACCGAGTGGAATAATTCTAAACCCAAGGGAATAATATTAAAAACCAAAAGGACTAATATCAAACCCTAAGATTCATATTATAAACTTAAATACTATGAATTGTAAACCTAATATTAAATTTTCATATTATAAACCTTGTATTAAACCCATGTGTTGTAATTTAACAAAGTGACATTGAATAATTACAGTGTAGTGAAACATTCAAAAAATCTTTGTCAGAATGCTATATTGGACCATGGTTGACACTGGTTGACCATGGTTGTCATTTTCATATTGGGAAAATCTTTGTCACAATGTGACATTGGACCATGGTTGACCATGATTTACCATGGCTAATTTTCACATTGACCATGATTTATTTCATGTTTAGACAATGTTTACCATAATGCAACATTTGACCATGGTTGATTTTCATATTGAGACAATCTTTGTCAAAATGTTATGTTGGATAATGGTTGACCATGAATGACCATGGCTGTTGATGGTTGGGATAGGGGTTGATATTATAAATCCAATGAAATATTATTAAACCCAAGGGTTTAATATTATAAACCCAAGTTATACAAACCCTAAGATAAATATTATAAACCCTAAAATAAACATGGATGGCCATGATTAACCATGGTTTATTTCACACAATATTTATGACAATGTGACATTAGACCATGGTTTACCATTTGAGACAATGAGATGGTGGACGATGGTTGACCATGTTTGACCATGGTTGAAAACTTGTTACCTTGGTTAATATTAATGTTGAGACAATCTATGTCACTATGCGACTTTAGACCATGGTTTACCATCGATGGACTTGGTTTTCATAATGTGGTGTTGGACCCAGATGAAATATTCATCACAATTTGACCATGATTATTGAGTAGCGTTGACCATGATTGACCATGGTTTATTTTTATATTGAAGCAATATTTGTCACAATCTAATGTTTACCATGGTTGACCATTGTTAAGCAAGAATGAGCATTTTTTATCATGGTTGATAATGGTTCAGCATGGTTGATTTTGATATCAAGACAATCTTTGTGACAATGTGTTATTGGATCATAGTTGACCTGATTGACCATGGTTGGCCCTGATTGATTTAAAAATTGAGACAATCTTTAATATCCCTGACGTAAGCCACCTTAAAATCTCTCATAAAATGAGGGTTGTTAAATAATTAAATATTATTAATTATTATATTTATATTACATGAATAATATTCTTGTAACTATTAATTATAACAATATTGGAGGAATTGTTTCTTAATTATTTTATTTAGAAGAATTTATATTCTTCTATAGAAATAAATTATATTTTCAAGTTGCTATCTTTTATGAGTTTTAGAAAAATTGAGTAATAGTTTTGGAAAAAATATGGATAAGTGATATTTTCCTCATAAGGAAAAAGAAAATATACTTTGAAAATAAAATAATGAGAGATTTATGGAGTGCTTTTGTGATTTAGGAAAAAATATGTTTATGAATGCTTTGTGGAATGCTTTTATTATGTAGAGAAGTTATTCCATTTTATTAATTCTATTTATTGTAAGCCTATGAGAAAAATAGACGGCGAATGAGAGAATGCATTGAGAATGGAGCCAAGGAAGAGGAAGCAGGAATACCAAGCATGAATAAAAAGATAAGTAACTATGTTCTTTGAAAAAATATTTTGTTTGCATATGGGGCATGATCATATAATAATTGAATTTATCCGCAAGAAAAAATTCATATGATAAACAATCAATATTATTTATTGAGAAAATTTTTATATAATTTTGTGCATAGAGGAATAAGTTTTTTATTCATTGAGTTATGAGAAGATTTCATGTGTTTTGAATTCATAAAGGTTTTTCATGGGTAAATAATTATGTGAATTGCATGAGTTATTGGAAAATAGGGTCCAAATATGCCTTTATATCTCCCAAACTTGGATAGATATATAAAAAATGAATGAGTTTTTTTATAAAGTAGGATGTTATGACCAAAAGCCTCTTTTAGATTTTAAAACTTTGTTTCCCATGTCTCAAAAACCGTGTCCTAAATTGATGCCAAAAATAGGGAATTATTTAATATTTAAAGCTGGCAAACTGAGCTCCAAATATTTGTTCGAATTTTCCAAGCCATAACACCTGTGTAAAACTTGAGAGAGGTTGATTTGAACGAACCCATTACAAACAAAAACCCCTTTGGTTTTTCCAAAAATAATTTCCTTTTGGTTGGAAACTGTGTCGAAATTTAATGACAAAAATAGGAAATTATTTAATATTTAAAACGGGAAAAATGGGCTGGAAATATTCATTCGAATCTTCCAAACCATGACACTAGTGAAAACACAGAGAAAGGTTTATTTTAATAATCCTTTTACAAAAAAAAAATATTTTGGTTTTCTGAAATTAATTTCCATATGTTCGTAATACCTGTCCAAATCGGATGGCTAAAACCGGAAAAACAGAGTAAAACAGAGTGCTTCCAGTTCATTTTTCAATGAGATAACAATAATTGTTTATGTACATATAGACATAATAATTATGTTGATGATTATTTACAAGTAATTAATTTATATAATTACCAGGTATGTTCTCATGATGCAAATGCATTAAAAGTTTTAAATAAAAATATTGGACTCGTGAAGAGAGTATGTGCTTAGGTGCACATGAATAGTATATTTGATCTACTAGAAATTATTATTTGATTTTACACGCATCAGAAGTTTGATTCATGTAAAAATATATAAATAACCTATGTTAGGGGTAGCTCACATAAAACCCTTGCGTTAAAGGAAATTGGCTGTGTTATTTGAGAAGGATTTTTTATTCATGTTATTTCTTGAAGAAATATTACAAATCTCTTTGATGTGTGAAATGATAATAAAATATTTTGTATTTCATGCATAATAGCTAGTGAGTTAGCTATATTTTGGAAAACGAATAATTAGGGTGTAAAAATCCTTGGAAAATAAATATATATATTTGTATACAAGGAATAAATTATTGTGTTAGAGCACTTCAAAAAGAATTGAAGAGAAAAATATATTGTTTGGTCGCCATATTACTAGCATAGTCCCTTATTGTTATTAGTGTAACCCCCTTATTATTATTATTGTACACTTGTAACCCCCATTTTGTTATTATTGTGCCCTTAAATTATTATTGTTAGGTCGGCTAGGATTACATTGTGGCCCACTAGGATTACATTATGGCCACATGGACTCCTATATATAGAAAGGAGGTTTTGTAAATTGTATCATCCAAGAATTGTTCATTTATGTAATATATTGGAGGTTGCCCCCTTGAGGTTGCTTATTTCTAAGGCGTTTATATCTCTTTTCTTCTATTTTTGGAGTTGGTTACACAACATTTGGTATCAGAGGTTTCGATTCTAGGGTTTTGCTGCTCCGAACAGGTCATCATGGCATTTTCTCTATAACGTTTTTTTTACGAAGTTTTAGAAGCTGAAATTTTTAGGGTACGAAACTGAAATATTGAGGAATATTTTCTAAAAATTTTAGAGCTTGGTCCGCAATATTTTCAGATATATGATCTGTGGAAGTTAAATCTTTTTTTAGGCTCTTAAACAGGTCATCGTGGAATTTTATGTATAACGTTTTTTCTACAAAGGTTCAGAATCTGAAATTTTTAGGGTACGAAGCTGAAATCCTAAGGAAACTTTTCAAACAATTTAAGAGCTTGGTTGGAAATATTTTTGGAGATATGATCTGTGGAAGGTAGTGCTTTTTCAGGCTCCCGAATTTCATCACAAAGAGGTGATCGTGGGAAAAGTTCAATAAATCTCTCTCTGAGCATCAGATTGGAGTCCCGTAAATTTTTTTTATAGGTACATCGACTGTAGTGTCTTGGATATCAATTTCAGAGGCGAAGGATGAAACAGTGACACGTGGCAAGTCGTACAAGTTCGCTCTACTGAACCAGTCCATAATTAGGTCATTGTGGGAGATTCGACATAACTTTGTCTTGGAGAATCCAAATCAGGTCAGAACTGTGGCATTAAAAATATAATTCATAGGGCTACTTCAGTGCTGAATTTCAAATATTTAAGAGTGGCACTCATGGAGATAATCCAATTTCAATATCGAGCTCCTTAAAATCAAGAAAAAGGTGTGTTTTTTTTTTCTGAATTGCATAAGTCTTGTTTGAAGAATCAATTTGAATTGATTCCAAGGGCATATTGTAGAATAGATATCATTATTGGGTTCTAAAATATGCCTTGTAAAAATAATTCAACATCCATTAAGCCTTCAAAAGGCTCTACTATGACTCATGAAGATGAAGAATTGCAACATGAGAGATCAAAATTACAAGGGCAAGTGCAACAAATTTCACTCTCGCAAAGAGAAACAAAAAATGAAATGGAAGTTTTAAAGAAAGGCATGGAAGCTAAGATGGATGGCATGGAAGCTGGTCTAGAATCTATCATGGATGGCATGGAAGCTAAGATGGATGACATGAAAGACAACATGGAAAACATGAAGAATGATCTAAAAGCAAACATAGAAGGTTTGACAAAGTTGATACAAGAAATTTCTCCTAATGGTGAAATGATATTAGAAGAACCTCATGATGAGAAAAAAATAAATGTTAATAGTGATTTCATAAACTCTAATGTTGGCAAGAAGAACCACCATATTCCAAAAATTGATATGAGGAAGTTTGATGGAAAGGATCATATAACATGGATACTACAGATGGAGAAATATTTTGATCTCCATAACCTGAAAAACACACAAAAGGTACGCATTGCAACTTCACATTTAGAACAAAATACATTTGTATGGTATCAATGGATTTTCTCCCGTAAAAAAAATGTCACTTGGTTAATTTTTATGGAGGAAATGATAGAACATTATGAGGATACAAAGAGCAACACATTCTTTATCCAATTGATAAATATCAAACAAAAGGGTTTAGTGGGGCAGCACATTGAGGACTTCTAAAAATTGAATATAAGAGTAACTGATATTCCAAAGGAACACAAGATTGATCTCTTCATAGTCACTTTAAAGGATAACGTCCAACATGAAGTTCTCATTTTGGAATCGGATTCATTGGAGAAGGAATTCAGGTTGGCAAGAAAACTTGAATGTAAAATAATGGCGACAAGGAATCCTACCACTCAATTCTATAAAGAAGGAAGTGTTGCTACACCTAGATTTCCACAACCTGCAAGGTTGGCACCACAACAATTGGAAGAAAAAAGAGCAAAAGGGCTTTGCCACAGTTGTGATAGAAAATACACTAAAGGTCATAAATGTGCTGAGAATAAATTATTTTACACAGATTGTGAGGAGGAAGAAGAAAATGAACAAGAAGAGCATATACACCAGGAACCAGCTCTAGAAGAGGAAGAAATGAATCTGATCGTATCGTGTAATGAACTGGCAGGAATTACCGCTCCTCAAACTCTCAAGATAGAAGGACATATCAAAAAGAAAAAGGTAATATTGTTGATTGATTCAGGTAGCACCCATAATTTTATTCATTATAAGGTAGCCAAGGAATTAAATTGTTTCCTATACCCAACACCAGAATTTCAAGTGATGGTTGCAAATGGAGGAACTATAAATTGCTCTGGAAAATGCCATAATATCAAGCTAACCATGGGGGAGTATGTATTGACTAGTCCAATGCTTTCCATTCCTATGGGAGTTGCTGATGTTGTACTAGGAGTATAATGGTTACAATCTTTGGGGACGGTAGCTTTTAATTTTCAAGAACTTTTTTTGAAATTTTTTTCAGAAGGAAAGGAAGTTGAATTATGGGGTATTCCGAGGAAGCCGGGAAAGATAATAAGCTCTAATGTCATGACAAATTTTCTAAAAAAGTAACAATGAGGCGTCATTGCATAATTACGCTCACTAGAAGTTCCAACATCAAAATCATCTATTTCTGTAGATCTCCAACAAGTCTTGGACAATCATTCCAAGGTGTTTGAAACTCCTAAAGGACTCCCACCTATTTGTGATCATGATCATGCTATTCATTTGATTCCAGGAAGTGTTCCTCAAAACATCAGGCCTTATAGATATCCTTACTTCCAAAAGAGCGAAATTGAACGTATGATTGCAGAAATGTTAGAGGCGGGTATAATTCAACCTAGTCAAAGTTCTTTCTCTGCTCCTGTAGTATTGGTACACAAGAAGGATGGATCATGGCGAATGTGTCCGGGTTATAGGGAGCTCAATAAGCTCACCATTAAAGATAAATTTCCCATTCCTGTGATTGATGAATTATTGGATGAATTACATGGAGCAATTTATTTTACCAAGTTGGATCTTCGTTCGGGATATCATCAAATTAGAATGAAGACTGAAGATATTCCAAAAACAACATTTCGAACTCATGAGGGTCATTATGAATTTTTGGTCATGCCTTTTGGCCTTACCAATGCACCTTCTACATTTCAAGGGTTGATTAATTCCATTTTCAAACCCTTCCTTAGAAAATTTGTGCTGATATTTTTTGATGATATACTAATCTATAGCAGGTCTTGGAAGGATCATGTTGAACATGTTGACAGGGTGCTCAAACTATTGTAGGAGAAACAATTATATGCAAAAATATCCAAATGTTTCTTTGGAGTACAAGAGGTGGAATATCTGGGTCATATTGTATCTCACGAGGGTGTTAAAGTAGACCCTAACAAAATTAAAGCCATTAAGGAATGGAAAGTCCCCACAACCATAAAGAAGTTGCGAAGATTTCTCGGGTTAACAGGGTATTATCGCAAGTTTGTTAAGAATTATGGGAGAATAGCAGCACCTCTAACAACATTATTGAAGAAAGATGCATTTTCATGGACTCCTGAAGCAACTAAGGCCTTTGAACATCTTAAAGAGGCAATGTACCTAGCACCGGTCTTAGCTACGCCAGACTTCACAAAAACCTTTATTGTGGAATGTGATGCCTCAGGAAATGGAATTGGTGCAGTTTTAATGCAGGGAGGAAGACCCATTGCTTTTGAAAGTCGTCCAATCAAAGGAAAGTATTTACAGAAACCTATTTATGAGAAGGAAATGTTAGCAATAATGCATGCACTAAAGAAATGGCGAACTTACCTAATGGGAAGACACTTCAAGGTAAAAACTGATCATGATAGTCTTAAACACTTTTTGGAACAAAGACTACCTTCAGAAGAGCAGCAAAAATGGGTCACAAAGATGTTGGGTTATGACTTTCAAATAATCTACAAAAAAGGAAAGCTTAATGTTGTTGCAGATGCACTCTCAAGAAAGAATGAAGAGGTGGAAGAATTGCTTTGTGCCATTTCTATTATCCAACCAGTTTGGATAACAGAAGCAAGAGAGGAATGGAAGAAGGAAAAAGATGTATGGACACTTATTCAAAAGTTGCAGCAAGATCCTAGTATATCTAATACATTTAGTTGGAAAAAATATTCATTATGGTACAAAGATCACTTATATATTTTTAAGAATTCCCAACTAAAACAAAAGATTCTTCTGGAATTGCACACTTCTCCTTTAGGAGGACACTTAGGATTTTTAAAAACTTACCACATGGTGAAGAAAGATTTTTTTTGGGATGACCTTAAATCTGATATTAAAAATTTTTTGGCGGAATGTTTGGCTTGCCAGCAAAATAAAGTTGAGACAATTAAGACCCCAGGACTTCTACAACCTTTATGCATTCCAAGTCAACGTTGACAGGAGATTTCAATGGATTTTATCACAGGTTTACCTAAGTCTGAAGAAAAGAGTATCATCATGGTGGTAGTTGATAGAATTACCAAGTATGCACACTTTTGTCCATTACCTCATCCATTTAAAGAAAGTACAATTTCTACTACGTTTATGGAAAAAATTCAAAAGCTACATGGAAGCCCAAGGGTTATTGTGAGAGATAGAGATCCCATTTTTACTAGAAATTTTTGGACGGAGTTATTTTCTTGTTTGGGTACTCAATTAGCACATAGATCATCTTATCATCCTTAATCTGATGGTCAAACCGAGATAGTAAATAAATGTTGGGAAGGATATCTTCGTTTTTTTGTATCTGATAAACAAACACAATGGGTCAAGTGGTTACGTCTCGCTGAATAGTGGTATAACATTTCCTTCGATACTGTAGCAAAAATGACCCCATTTATGGCACTTTATGGATATCATCCACCATCCATCACATCATCTTTGAGGGAAAATTCTAAGGTTCAAGCAGTGGAATATCACATTGAGCATTAGCAAGAAGTTCTCCAACTCTTAAAGGATAACCCGAATTTGGCACAAAATCGAATGAAACAATATGCAGATCAAAATCGCAGCAAGAGAATTTTTGATGTAGGATATTGGGTATTTTTGCGGTTACAACCATATAAAAAAATGTCCCTCAAGCAAGCTAAGAAGGATAATAAATTATCGCCAAAGTACTATGGTCCTTACAAGGTGTTGCAAAAGATTGGTACTATGGCATACAAATTGGAGCTTCCTGCTTCTTCGCGAGTACATTCAGTTTTCCATGTTTCATGCTTAAAGAAGGTTATAGGTGAAAATCTTCCAGTTCAAACAATATTGCCAGAACTTGATGAGGAAGGAAAAATCATATTGGAACCTGAAGCGGTCACGGAAACAAGAACTCGACAGCTATGGAATCGATCAATTTCGGAGTATCTCATCAAGTGGAAGAACTTACCCACTGAGGATTATACATGGGAGGATGAGAATTTTATACAGAAACACCCAGAGCTACTCAAGCGTTGAGGACAACACTTTTTTGACAGAGAGGGGCATGTTAGGTCCCTATATTACTAGTATAGTCCCTTATTGTTGTTAGTGTAACCCCCTTATTGTTATTATTGTACCCTTGTAACCCCCATTTTGTTATTATTTTTCCCTTAAATTATTATTGTTAGGTCGGCTAGGATTACATTGTGGCCCACTAGGATTACATTATGGCCACATGGACTCATATATATAGAAAGGAGGTTTTCTAAATTGTATCATCCAAGAATTGTTCATTTATGTAATGCATTGGAGGTTGCCCCTTCGAAGTGGCTTATTTCTAAGGCGCTGATATCTCTTTTATTCTATTT
Organism: Pinus albicaulis; assembly: GCA_034641835.2. Classification (NCBI taxonomy): domain Eukaryota; kingdom Viridiplantae; phylum Streptophyta; class Pinopsida; order Pinales; family Pinaceae; genus Pinus; species Pinus albicaulis. The sequence continues at coordinate 182,003,968 of CM076580.1, forward strand.
TTTGAGTTGGTTACACAGCATATATCAATGTATGGATTATTGGAATAGATTCTTAGAGAAAAAAAACTATTAATCACATTCTTTATTATGTAAGATTATTTAAAGAAACATATACTCTTGCATGAATGGAAAAAATATATTTTTTGGTATTAGATTTCTAGAGAAAAGAAAGATGCAATCACATAATATTGATTTTGGTAGCCTTCTTTTGGGAAAAATAATATGTATTTTTCAATTCTAAAGGGATTAGCTATAGTATTAGCTTTATTTTGGGAATATTATGCATAGTTATTGGGTTATATATTTTGGATGAGATGGAAATGTCCCTTTGTGTTCATGAAATAATAAATGGTATGAGCTTGACCCCTTGGAAAAGAAATGTGTTTATTTTTCCATGAAATATTTATTTAGTTATTTTGGAAAGAAATATATGTTTTACATGCAAGAAGAACAAGCTATTTTATTTCATGCACAAAATTATAACCAGTATTTTAACTTTGTTTGAAATCAAACTGGCATGGTTATACATAATAACCATTATGAATAGCTCTTGGCTGGAAAAGATGTTTTTGGAAAATAACATGCATTCACATGCATAAGTATAGAATATATTGCATTAATCCCTAGGGAAAAGAAAATATAAGAGTAGGAAAATAAATAAATTTCTTGTTGGGATAGTTATCTTGAAAGCTTGTTATACATTTGCCTACACAATATTATTATATAGTATGTTATCTTTCCTTTGGAAATAATATGAAAGTGCATGTAAGATTTTGTTAGCGTTTTTTGGAAAGATGACACTTGATAGTGATTTATTTGTTACTAATGCATGTGAAATGATGTTAAAGAATGAATTTGATGTCAATTTGGTTATTTTTTATAAATGCACAGAAATAGTGTTGAACTGTCATAAATAAATATTGATTATTGTTTTATTAATAATTTATCTAATCATGATATCGAGTGTGTTGATCACAACACTGACAGGAAAGGAGGGTGACTTGAGAAAATGATTTTTAAAGTTTAATGTTATTAAAGATAAAGATTTGTTAGTCCATGTAGGTTTATTAGTTCCAATTTTAGGATGACCCACTTAAGGAAACCGTTTGACTACAAAGATTGAGACTGGGGATCCGTGGGTAAATGGTATCATGATGACTGTAATAGCTTACAGCTAGTTAAGTTTCACTTAAGATCATTTTTCTATGTAATTTTTATGAAAATGTTCAAGGGATGGACTCCCTTATAACCATTGAGTGATGGGTGACAAACTTCACGAGCGTTTAATAATAAAATTAAACATTTGTTGGTTTTCACCCTATGGGTTTTCCAGGGTATAGCGGTGTCTAATGATGTGATTGTTCATTGTTTCATTTTCGTGATGTTAATTTTATTCATGATTTGATGTTTATATTATCCGTTATGTGACTTAGTAATTGAGTTAAAATTATCATGGGATTGATGCATAGTTATAGTAGGAAATTTAATTTAATATGCTACAAGAAGGAGAGTTAATGGCTGTGTAACTCACTATGATTTTTACTAAATATTTCTCTAGGTGATGATGATGGTTATTTTAATGGTTAATGAGGAAATATAGAAACTAATTTATAAATTTACACATTCATAAATGTTGAAAAAAATTCCTAATTCCATGCATTTTCCTGCGAGGGTATCGGGGTATGTTTCAAATGGTATCAAAGAAAAAGGTTGCAACACTGGCACCTTTTGGGAATAATTATGAAAAGAGGAAGTATATATATGATGTTAGTGGGCATCATCTCAGGTGTGATTTTAATTAAACAAGTAGTAGACTACAATTAACATGAGATGCATGATGTATGGTTTATGACCACATGAAAGAGTAGAAAGTTATAATGTTTCTTTAAAAAAAATTCTCATGACATTTGAATATGGGTTAGGATCAAAGACAATAAAATCTTTATTGTACCTATGAACCATCGTGATCACTCACTGGTTATAGTGCAGATTGATTACCAACCTTTGCATTCATAATATTAGAAAATGATTATGGTGCATAAGAAAAGAAAATGGATAAACATGGCTAAAGTTACCATTCAATCGTTATAAATAATTAATGCATGTATGGTTGGTGTGATAACCAAATATCTTAGAAGTTGGGGTTGACACTAAAGAGGACAATGGAATGTTGAAAAAAAAAAAATCATCGAACCTCTTTTGTTGTTAAACATAAGCAATGATTGAAGTGGAACTCACATAGTGAGCTTAAATTCAATGAACAACTCATAGTAGAATAATTTTGGATTATATTTCTTCATTTAGATTTGTGGAGGAAAGTTTGCATTCCATGTGTTTGAAATAAATGATATCCAAAGTTTTGTTGCTTTAAATAATTGCATCTGTGGAAGTTTGGATGTGATTCATCTTAACATTAAGGGGTATTCATACCTTGAGATCATGTAACCCCCATGTTGATTCCAAGAAAAAGCTATTTTTAGACATGGATCCATAATTTGGTCGACTTTTCTGATTAGAAGCTCCTGTAGGGATTGTTGGTTGTGTTTTTGGAAGAAATTTTACCATTGATTATATTAATGCGGTTCATATTACTCTATAAATTCTATTTTTAATATCTCTGACATTTTAACCATATTTATGGAAATTTAATTCATGCCCGCTAACTATTTCCTCAATGGCAGTAGATTGTATTATTGCCAACTATTTGGTAGAATGTCTCATTGACCGTAGATTGCATGCCTGCAAATTTTTGTTAAAATTCCTCAATGGATGTAGATTGCATGCTTAAAAAATATTTGTTGTAATGTCAAATTAGTTTTATATTCATTCTTGCAAACTATTTCATAAAAGTCTACAATGGTTGTAGGTTGCATGATTTCAAATTATTTTCCCAAAATTCCTCAATCGTTGTCTATACATGGCTACAAGCTAATGGTAAGGAAAGAAAAAATCATATTTTGTGTCCTTCTATTTAATTTGACTGTTATTTCTCTAAAATATTGATGGTTCATAGGTGATAGCTTAAATAAAGTATAATTCTATTGTATGCAAGATAATTTAATGTCTTTTTTCTAAGTTACATGATTATTATTATGTGGAAATTTGGAATGTATATCAATTATATTACATGTGATGAATTTTTTTCAATGTACTTTGACAAATTGTTGGACCCATGTGGAACGTCAAGTATAGATGCATAGTGTGTATAAATATTCCTTTTCTTTAATGATAATATGTGAATGGACAATTATGTAAATTGCAATGGATTTTTATACATTGACTAATTTTAGACATTGAAATTTTATTGGATTCAATAACTATGGAATCAATGATGGGGCTAATGTGATGATGTAATATCTTATTTTATTATTGAGTTAATGAATACATTGGTTGGGGTATTCAGGAAATAACTCTATAGTTTTAGAAGTCTTCTTTCTAGCTTATGAAAAGCTATTGGTGGTTAAGTTCAACATGGACCTTCCCTAAAAGATTCCTAAAAATCCATAGGAGAAAATAATAAAGAGGAAAATATTAACATAATGGGAGAGAAATATTAAGTTAATTATTTATTTGAGATAAATACTAAGTGGGGTAAAATAAATCATAGCAGGAGAGAAACGTGTTCTTTAAAGAGAAAGAAGAGTATATTTTTTCAAAAAATATTAAAAAAAAGGCCTAGGAAAAAAGGCTAGTAGACCTTAAAGTAGGACACTACTGAAAATCTGTTGGGAAGAAAGCACGAAGGAAACAATAAGGTTGTTTATTGTAGTGGAAAGTAGATCTTAGCTGGGTAGGGAACTATTGGAGATAGCTCACAGGTGGGTGGAATATGCTCGGTTCCTCAATAATTCCTAGAAAATTAACTACGGTTAGATGAAATTATGTCTATGTTCTGTTATTGATTTTAAATTGTCTAAATATGTTGGATGTTACAATAGACTGTAAATTTCATGTCTCAAAGTTGTTGAATGTGTTATATTTTTTCATCCCTGACATATTAGATTATCTTAGCAACGATTTCAATGAAATAGGTTGTGCTTTTATGAGAAAATGAACACATCAGAAATGACTTATCTATATGCATGCATAGAGGAGATAAATTTAAATATATAGGAAAATAAAATAACTCATATTAGATAAAATAACGAGTTATTGAACTCTAAATTCCTAACAGACTAGAGGAAAATGGCTGGAGATAGATGCCATGGGTTTGAATTTGATTGCAATCATTGTGGGAGAGAAAGACATTAATTTGTAAAAAACATTAATGGGAGAGAAATACTAGTTTAACTCCTAAATAAAATACAACATGCACTTGATAGAGTTTTTCTTATATTTTGATTATTAAAGGGCTAGTGCCCCTTGAGCTTTTTTGGAAGTATTTTGATCAAAGTATTATTTTATATTGCCTAAATAATTGTTAATGAAAAGTAAAGGTTAATGTTACAAAAAGAGAAGAATATCGAGGACGATGTTGTCTTTAAGGGGGGGAGTATGTAATATATTTGGCATAAGCCATCGTAAAAACTCTCATAAAATGAGGGTTGTTAAATAATTAAATATTTTTAATTATTATAATGATATTATATGAAGAATATTCTTGTAATTCTTAATTATAAGAATATTGGAAGAATTATTTCTTAATTATTTTATTTAGGAGAATTTATATTCTTCTATAGAAAAAAATTATATTTCCAAGTTCGTATCTTTTATGAGTTTTAGAAATACTGATTAATAACTTTGGAAAATATATGGATAAGTGATCTTTTTATTATAAAGAAAAAGCAAATCTACTTTGAAAAGAAAAGCATGAGAGATTTATGGAGTGCTTTTGTGATTTAGGAAAAATCAGATTTATGGATGTTTTATGGAATGATTTTATGATTTAGAAAAGATAATCAATTTTCTTAATTATATTTATAGTAAGCCTATGAGAAAAATAGATGGGGAATAAGATAATTCATAGAGAATGGAGCCAAGGAAGAGGAATAAGGAATTCCAACCATGCATCAAAAGATATGTAACTATGTTCTTTCAAAAATATTTTGTTTGCATAAGGGGCATGATGATATAATAATTGAATTTATCTGCCACGAAAAATTCATATGATAAACAATAAACGTTATTTATTGAGAAAAACTCTATATAATTTTGTGCATAGAGGAATAAGTGTTTTATTCATTGAATTATGAGAATATTTCATGTCTTGTGAATTCATAAAACATTTTCATGGCTAAATAATTGTGTGAATTGCATGAGTTATTGAGTTATTGGAAAATAGGGTCCAAATATGCCTTTATATCTCCCAAACTCAGATAGATATGTAAAAATTGAATGAGGTTTATGAAAAATTGGATGTTCTGACCAAAATCCTCTCTCATATTTTAAAACTTCATTTCCCATGTCTCAAAAATTGTGTCCTAAATTGATGGCAAAAACAGGGAATTATTTTATATTTAAATATGGAAAAATGAGATCCAAAGATTCGTTCAAATATTCCAAACCGTAATACCTGTATAAACACTGAGAGAGTTTTTTTTTAAAGAACCCATTAAAATAGAAAACCTCTTTATATTTTCCAAAAATAATTGCCGTTTGGCTGGAAACCATATCCAAATTGTATGACAAAAATAGGAAATTATTTAATATTTAAATCGGGAAAAATGGGCTGCAAATATTCATTTGAATCTTCCAAACTATGACACCTGTGAAAAAAATGAGAGAGGTTATTTTTAATAAGACTTTTTCAAACAAAAAACTCTTTTGGTTTTCTGAAATTCATTTCCATATGTTCTTCATACATGTCCAAAGTGGATGACTAAAAAAGGAAAAACAAAGTAAAATGGAGTGCTTCCATTTCATTTTTCAATGAGATAAGGATAATTTTTTATGTACATATAGACATAATAATTATGCTGACGATTATTTACAATGAATTAATTTGTATAATTACCAAGTATGTTATCATGATGCAAATGCATTAAAAGTTTTAAAGAGAAATATTGGACTCTTGAACAGAGTATGTACTTAGGTGCACATGAATAATATTTGGTATATTTGATCTACTAGAAACTATTATGTGATTTTACATGCATGAGAAGCTTGATTCATGTAAAAATATATAAATAACTTATGTTAGGGGTAGCTCACATAAAAACCTTGCTTTAAAGGCAATTGGTTATGTTATTTGAGAAGTATTTGTTATTCATGTTATTTCTTGAAGAAATATTACAAATCTCTCTCATGTGTGAAATGATAAAAGAATATTTTGTATTTCATGCATAATAGCTAGTAAGTTAGCTATATTTTGGAAAAAGAATAATTAGGGTGTAAAAATCCTTGGAAACTAAACATATATATTTGTATCAAGGAATTAATTATTGTGTTAGAACTCTTCAAAAATAATTGAGGAGAAAAATATATCCTTGTACGCATTATTGGAATAGACTCTTGAAGAGGAAAACTATTAATCACATGCTTTATTATCTGAGATTATTTAGAGAAACATATACACTTACATGCATGGAGAAAATATAGTTTTGGGTATTAGATTTTTACAGAGAAGAAACATGCAATCACATAATATTGATTGTGTTAGCCTTATTTTGGGAAAAATAATATGTATTTTGCAATCCTAAAGCGATTAGATATAGTATTAGCTTTATTTTGAGAATATTATGTATATTTATTGGGTTATATCTTTTGGATGAGATAGAAATGTTCCTTTGCATGCATGAAAGAATAAGTGGTATGCGCTTGACCGCTTTGAAAGGAAATGTGTTTATTTTTCCATGAAATGTTTATTTAGTTCTTTTGGAAAGAAATATATATTTTACATGTAAGAAGAACAAGCTATGTTATTGCATGAACAAAACTATAACTAGTATTTTAAATTTTTTTGAAATCAAGCTGGCATGGTTAAACATAATAACCATTATGAATAACTCTTGGCCTAGAAATAATAACTTTGTTTTCTATCCATGGCTTCCATTGCTCTGTTCTGGATGTCGATAACAAATATACTATCTTCTTTATTTGCCAAAATATTTGTGGCTAAGAGTCAATATTATCGGCATGCCCCTTTGCATATATATTGATGGAATGAAATCTTAGATCCTGAGAAGGTGCAGGTCAAGTCCCTTCCTGTACGCAAATATTGGTATAAAGCGCACTTGATCATTCTTACGTGTTGTTGTTTTAACAAACAATGTTCATGTCATATTATGAAGAAATATATATATTGTGTCATCTGAAATATATATATTGTGTGAAATCTAAATATAATTTGGCATGAGAGAGAAAAAACAGAGGATTGGTGGTTTCTTCTACAAGCAGAGAGTCCTAGGGGTTTCATAATAGCCCATTAAAAAGCATGCCATGTAGACACAACCAGTTTCAATTCATATTATATCATGAATTACAAACTTATGGGATAAGTTATATTAATATAATTATTTTCATTGACATCCAACACTAATGGAAAATTTAAGCCACCATACCGAAAATTACCATTATTAATGTTTGTAATTAGTATTTCTATTAATATGTCTATTATTTATGTAATTTTAATGATGTTTAATATTAATATTAAACAAATATTGTGTCTATACATTAATATGAAGATCAAACATCCATGTAAATATTTTTATTGAAGATTAAGTTTAATAACTTTAAGTTTATTTTCGTTCAATGAAAATATATTTATATTTCATATTAATATTAAACTAAAATTAATATATACATTTATATTAACTTAAATTCAAATATAGAGTTACTAACATTATTTATTTTTTATTTTAAACATAAATTTTACAAAATTGTGAATTCTTGTTGCCTATCGTAATAAGGGCCACATTGGTATTTTAATTTTATCACTCATTTCATGTGTACAATATGTATTGATAATGAGGTTTATCTTTGTAGAAATTTATATAACATTTGGTTCATGTAGCGTTAGGTTATTTTATAGCATGAATTTTTTAAGATAAAGTTTTTTACTAATAATAATATTGTGGTGTTATGTGTGTTAATTTTTATTTTTCTCTTTTTCTTTCAAATGCAGGTATGGAAAATAATGTTGAGATCTATCATAATCAAGCAGAGGAAATCTATCTAGAGTGATAAGTTCTCTTCTTCGGAACAAGTTCGATAGAAAACATGGCTTCCATCTGCATTTATGGATGAGCATATCTGTGTGTTAGATGAAATGAAAAAGAATGAAAAATACTTGTTGCATGTGCACATGAGGGAGGCTGGGAGGAAAAAAAGAAGGGATTGGCTCGAAAGCGTCAAGTATCGTGATCATTATCCTCTTGATTTGAATCAAGGTTCCTTTTGTCATTGGTTTGGTTGTTTTTTGGAAGAGGCTATTAATAAATGACTTTTGATGGATTGCTTCAAGTCCATTTTTGTAGTGGAATTTTTTCATCTGAAGACAACAAAAAATATATGTTAATTTCAATTTTCATTCTTCGGTTTAAATGATGGAAAATTTGAATATCTTTTTATTGTATTAATTTTTTCGATTTATAATATTAACAATTAGTAAGTTTTATTGATTTCTTTGGATTTATAATATTAATAATCATGTGAATTTATCAATCCTTTTTGTTTAAAATATTAAGTCTTATTGATCTCTTATGTTTTTAATATTGATCCCTTGGCCTTATTGATCCCTTACGTTATAATATTTATCCCTTGGGTTCACCCATTCCTTTTGTTTGTAATATTAAATCCTTAGGTTTATTAGTTCTTTATGTATATAATATTAATAATCCCTTGGAATTATTAATCTCTTGAGTTTAAAACATTAATTCTGAGTGATTATTAATTTCTTGGTTTATAATATTAATATTTATCCCTTGCGTTCACCAATTCCTTTGGTTTATAATACTAAACCCTCAAGTTTATTACTTCTTTTGGTTTACAATATTAATAATGTTAATGATGTTTAATATTAATATTAAATAAATATTGTGTCTATACATTTATATGAACATCAACATTAAACATCGATGTAAATATTTTGATTGAAGATTAGGTTTAATAACTTTAGGTTTATTTTGCTTCAATGACAACATATTTATATTTGATATTAAAATTAAACGAAAATTAATATAAACATTAACATTAATGTAAAGACAAATATTTAATTACTAATATTATTAATCTTTGAATTGAAACGTAAAGTTTACAAAATTGTGAATTGTTGTTGACTATTGTAATAAGGGTCATGTCACTCATTTAATTTTATTGCTCATTTCATGTGTACAATATGTATTTCTAATGAGGTTTATATTTGTAAAAATGTTTATATCATTTGGTTCATGTAGCGTTAGGCTCTTTTATAGCATGACGTTTTTAAGATAGAGTTGTTTAACAATAATAAAATTGGGATGTTATATATATTTGTGTGTGTGTGTTAATTTTGATTTTGTCGTTTTTTCTTTCAAATGAAAATATGTATAAAATGAGGGCGTCTACTATAATCAAGCAGTGGAAAATATGTCTAGAGTGATAAGTTCTTTTTCGTATCTTTGGAACAAGTTCGATAGAAAACATGGCTTCCATCCTGCATTTATCGATGAGAATCTTAAAGTGGCAGGTGAAATGAAGACAAATGTAAAATACTTGTTGCATGTGCACATGAGGAAGGCTGGGAGGAAAAAAAGAAGGGATTGGTTGGAAAGCATTAAGTATCGTGATCATTATCTTGTTGATTTGAATTGGTGTTCCTTTTTTCATCAGTCTGGTTGTGTTTTGAAGAGGCTATTTGATAAATGACTTTCCAAGTGTTTAAAGTACATTTTTGTAGTGGAATGTTTTGATGTAAAGACACCAAAAAATATATGTTAATTTAAATGTTCTTTCTTTGGTTGCAATGATGGTGAAATTGAATATGCCTTTAATGTTAATATTTATATTTATCCCTTGGGTTCACCAATTCCTTTGGTTTATAATATTAAACCATTTGGTTTATTACTTATTTTAGTTTATAATATTAATAATCCCTTGGTTTTATTAATCTCTTGAATTTAAAATATTCATTATTAGGGTTGACTAATTTATTAGGTTTTGAATTTTAAAATATTTGTTCTTAGAGTTTATTAATCCGTTTGGTTTTTAATATTGATCCCTTGGCCTTATTGATTGCTTAGTTTTTTAATATTTATCCCTTGGCTTCACCGATTCCTTTGGTTTATAATATTAAACTCTTCAGTTAATTAGTTCTTTTTTTTTATAATATTAATAATCCCTTGGGTTTATTAATCTCTTGAGTTTAAAATATGGATTCTTATCGTTTTTAAACTTCTTAGGTCTTTGAGTTTAAAATATTAATTGTTATAATTTATTAATCTCTTGTATTTTTTAATATTAATCTCTTGCCCTTATTGATCCCTTAGTGTTTTAATATTTATCACTTGGGTTCATGAATTACTTTGGTTTATAATATTAAACCCTTACGTTTTTTAGTTATTTTAGTTTATAATATTAATAATCCCTTCTATTTATTAATCCCTTGAGTTTAAAATATGAATTGTTAGGGTTTATTAATTGCTTAATTTTTTGAGTTTAAAATATTAATTCTTAGGGTTTATCAATCCCTCGAGTTTTCTAATTCTTTGGGTTGGTAATATTTACCATTAAATATAAGTCATATACTTTAATATTAATGCATTGTGCAATGTCACATTATGAAAAATATTGTCTCAATATGAAAATCAAGCATGGTCTACCATTGTTAATAATCGTTAGTCGTAATTAATGGAGGTACATCATGGTCGAATGTAACATTGTGCCAAATATTGTTTCAATATGAAAATCAACCATGGCCAACCACTTTCATTCTTCGTCCAATTTCACATTGTGACAATAATTGTCTCAATGTTTAAATCAAACATGCTCAATCATGTTTCTTTTACAGTTTATAGTATTTATCTAAAGGTTTTTATATACTTTGGGTTTATAATATTAATCTCTTAGGTTTTAAAATCTATTGAGTTAAAAATATTAATTCTTAGGGTTTATTAATTTCTTAGCCTTTTTAGTTTAAAATATTGATTCTTAGGGTTTACTAATATCTTGTGTTTTTAATATTGATCCCTTGACCTTATTGATGTTGTACGCCTTTAATATTTAGCCCTTGGGTTCACTAGCTCCGTTGGTTTGTAATATTAAACCCTTGGGTTTATTAGTTCTTTTGGTTTATAAAATTAATAACTCTTCGGGTTTATTAATCTCTTGAGTTTAAAATATTAAATCATAGGGTTTATTAACGTCCTTAGTTGAAAATATTAATTCTTAGGTTTTATTAATTTCTTGGTTTATCATATAAATCCCTTGGGTTCACCAATTCCTTTGGTTTATAATATTAAACCATTGGGTTTATTAGATCTTCTGTTTTATAATACTAATAATCCCTTCTGTTTATTAATCTCTTGAGTTTAAATTATTAATTCTTAGGGTTTATTAATCCCTCAAGTTTTATAATACTTTCGGTTGGTAATATTAGGCATTAAATATTAATCATACAATTTAATATTAATGCACGCTCCAATATCACATTATGAAAAGCATTGTCTCAATATGAAAATCAGCCATGGGCGATTATTGTTTTAATGGTTAGTCATAGTAAATCAAAGTCTTCCATGGTCGAATGTTAAAGTGTGAAAAATATTGTCTCAATATGAAAATTAGCCATGCACAACCATTGTCATTCTTCATCCAATGTCAAATTGTGACAACAAATGTCTCAATGTTTAAATCAAGCATGCTCAACAATGTTTATTTTATAGTTTATAGAATTTATATAAAGGTTTTTATATACTTCGGGTTTACAATATTAATCTCTTAGGTTTAATATTAGTCCCTCAAGCTTATAATATTCATAATCATGTGAGTTTATCAATCCTTTTTGTTTAAGATATTAATTTGTAGGCTTTATTAATCCCTTATGTTTTTAATATTGATCTCGTCCCCTTACTGATCCCTTAGGTTTTTAATATTTTTTCCTTCGGTTCACCAACTCCTTGGGTTTATAATATAAAACCATAGGGTTTATTCGTTCTTTTGGTTTATAATATTAATAACCCCTGTGGTTTTAAAAATCTATTGATTTAAAAATATCAATTCTTAGGGTTCATTAATTTGTTAGGTTTTTGAGTTAAAAATATTAGTTCTCAGGGTTTATTAATTTTTTTTTAATATTTATCCCTAGGCCTTATTGATCCCTTAGATATTTAATATTTGTCCCTTGTCTTCACCAATTCCTTTGGTTTGTAATATTAAACCTTTGGGTTTATTATTTCATTTTGTTTATAATATTAATAACACTTTGGGTTTATTAATCTCTTGAGTTTTAAATATTGATTTTTATGGTTTATTAATTTCCTGGTTTATAATATTAATATTTATCACTCTGGTCCTCTTCAGTTTATAATATTAATGATCATGTGATTTTATCATTCATTTTTATTTAAAATATTAATTCCTGGGCTTTATTAATTTGTTCTCTTTTTAATATGTATCCCTTGGGCTTTTTGATATTTTAGGTTTTTAATATTTTGCCCTTGGGTTCACCAATTCCTTAGGTTTATAATATTAGACCCTTGGACTTATTAGTTATTTTGGTTATAATATTAATAATCCCTTAGGACATTTGTAAGATATATATAATTACTATAAATAGTAGTAAAATACTATTATTATCATATATTTTAATTTTATTATAGTTTGAGTTATAACTATTAATGTATTGAGAAAAAATTAATAATAATTTATTATTATATATCTTATTATCAAATAATACATACATACATACATACATACATACATACATACATATATATATATATATATATATATATATATATATATATATATATATATATATCTTAGTTTATTATATATATGCTTATAATTTATATTATTAATATATTATAAGTATTATATAAAATATATTATAATATATTCTGAATATACAATGATTATTTTTGTAAATACATTTATATAATAGCTCATTGATATATCAACCACATTAGTGAATGTAGTTGTAAATCTCTTTCATATATGCCTATCGCCGTATATCAACCACAATGGTAAATGTGATTGTGCTAGTTTAATATTTTTTATTAATTATTTTATATAAAAATATTATAAGTGAAAACCAAGGGTAAAGTTTGCATGAGGTGTTTCCCAACCCTCAAAACGATGCCCATAACCCTAACGATGATACTCCATGAAATTTTAGCAAAAAAAGAACAAGATTTTGTAGGCATCTTTAATGATTCCCATGATGCCGAGGAACTGGAGATCTTTTGGTTCTCTATCGATTGCTTCCATTGCTCTGTTGTGGACATCAATAAAAAAATTACTTTCTTATTTCTCTGCAAAAATATTTGTGGCCAAGACTCAATATTATCAGCGTGCCACTTTGCATATATATTGATGGAATGAAATATTAGAGCCTGAGAAGGTGGAGGTCAAGTTCGTTACTATACGCAAAATATTCGGACAAAGTGCAATCAATCATTCTTATGTGTTGTTGTTTTAAAAAACACATTCATGTCATATCATGAAGAAATATATATATTTTTTCATCTGAAATATATATATTTTGTGAAATCTAAAGATAATATGGCGTGGCAGAGAAGAAACATAGGCTCGATGGTTTCTTCTACAAGGAGAGAGTCCTAGGGGTTTCATATTAATGGATTAAAAAGGCCGACATGTAGAACCATATATATGGGAAATCGATGAAACTGTTGAGACACAACCGATGTTAGTGATTAATTAATGGTTGTCCTCAATTCGCTGGAGGAGGTGGGTGCTAGGTTAATTGAGGTTAATCGATACATTGGCTAGAGGAGGAGGATGACAACACTAATCAACGAGTGGATGTTTGTTCAAATTTTAGTAATAAATATTTGTAACCATTTTCACTCTTCATAGGAACACTTCGTGCTACCCAAGACCTAAGTCATCTATTTATCTCTAAGACTAAGCATATTTGAGGTATATTCAACTTAGATTTGATAAAAAAAATGGTAGAATTAAATTAATGAAACAAATATTGTTTAGCTCTACTCTAAGAGACTACACCAGGAGGGATTGTGTCTGCAAGTCACTCTACATTATCATTGCAATAAAATCAATATATAACTTACATGCAAATAGGGAAGCAATAACCAATACCTAAGAAATAGGAACAAAATCCTAATGTAATTTTCTGATGAAGGGCCTCTTTCTAATTAAGTTTCTCCATTATCTTCAACACTCCCCCTTAACGGAGAAAGGGTTCACAAATATTCCTAACATTTCCCTAAACATTTAAAATTTAATTCTAAAAATAGGCTTAGTAAAAATATCGGCAGCATTATCACAATCATTACAATATTCAACATGATTTTTTTTTACTAAACTTTCTCCCTCACGAAGTGGAACTGTGTATCAATGTGCTTATTGTTTTTATGAAACACGAAATTGTTTGCAAGTTTGATGGAGCTCTGGTTATTGCATATGATAATTGTTCCATCTATCTATTCTTCTCCTACATCTTGGAGAAATCACCTCAACCAAATTGCCTCACAATTGATTGCAAACATCGCTTGGTACTCATCTTCTACATAATTCAAGGAAACTATCTGCTGCTCTTTAGTGCTCCATGCAATAATGCGTGACCTAATGCTAAATGTATAGCGTGTTATGGATCTCCTGTCATCTACGTTTCTATCCCAGTCAGAGTCTAAAAAACATGTCAATTTAACATCACAAGAGCCATTATATATAATTCCATAGTCTAAAGCTCCTTGTAAATACCTTAAGATGCCTTTTTCTTGAATCCAATGGCTCTTAAGTCGCTTGGACATAGATTAGCTCAATGTACTGACTGCATAAGCCAAATATTTTCTAGTAGTGGTTAAGTACGTTAAACTCCCATCTAAATTCTTGTACAATGTTAGTGGCATTATTTCAGCCTTACACTGATCCACCTTAAACACTTGTCAGCAGACTCCTGACATACTTATTCTGTGCTAGAAATTTTTGTACTAAATATCTCCAGATCTCTAGACCCAAACAGTAGTGAAGCTCACCGAGGTATCTCATCTCAAACATTTGTGACATCCGTTTTTTGATTTATTCAATGGGTTTATTTGCATTTCATGTAATAATTAGATCATCTACATATAAATAAATCAAAACAATTCGCTCCTGTTCATCAAATACAATATAGAGATTGGCATCATTTTTCTTCTATTATTGTTGCGGTGCAAGAAGAATGAATCAATTTTATCGTACCATGATCTGGGAGCCTTTTTTAGTCCATATAGATCTTTCTTTAATCTAAAAACTAAATCTTCTTTTCCTTGTTTAGCAAATCCCTCAGGTTTATCTAAATAAACTTCCTCTTTCAACTCCTTATTTAAGAAAGAAGATTTAACATCTAGTTGGTGCATCATCTAGTGATATTTAGTAGCTAAGCCAATTAGCATTCTAATTGTATTGATTTTAGCTACAGGGGAAAAGGTTTCCTCATATCCTATACCTTCTTTTTGTGAAGACCCCTTGGCAACCAACCTAGCTTTATACTTATGCATGCTCCCATCTGCATTAAATTTGGGATTATATATCCATTTTCAACCTAGGTTTTTTTTCCCTCAGGTAATTCAACTAACTCTCAATTTTTTTTAAGAATTGATTCATGTTCCTCTTCCATCGCTTCCCTCTATTCATTATATTGACTCACTTCTTTATAACTAGAGGGTTCAACAACATTTAACATGCTAGCTATAAGATAATTCTCCCTATATCTTGTTGCTAGTGTTGTTTTCCTATTTGATATCCTGGGTGTTGGAGTGGAATTCAACCTATTATGATTAAAATTTGATGTAATTAGTTTGAAAATTATATCTGTAACTTCTACTTCTTCAGTTTTCTGTTGCTGCTATTGCTCATGGCTTTGTCTTGTTTCACCATTCCCTTCTTTCATAAACAAAGGAATGTCCCATTCATCATTGTTGTCTACATTGTTTACATGATGAACATATTCATGGAACACTACATCTTTACTCGCAAAAACTTTATCAATAGAAGGATCAAATAATTTGTAAGCTTTAAATCCTATACAATACCAAACAAAAGTGCATTTGATGGCCTTTGAATCCAGTTTGTTTTTATTCTCGTTTGGTACATGGCCAAAGGCTTTAGATCCAAAAATTCTTATATTATTAACTACACGTTTAAATCCTAATAATGATTCAAAAGGAGTTTTAAATTCAAAAATCTTTGTAGGACTCGTGTTTTCCAAATACACTGTATTATTTATCTCTTTAACCAAAAATCAATTAGAAATATTCTTCCCTTTCAGCATGCTTTGAGCACACTCCACAAGGGTTTTTTTTCTCCTTTTCCAACCTTGTTCTACTTAGGAGTGTGGGATACTATAAAATGTTGTAGTATTCCATGGAATTTCCAATAATTTCTAAAACCAGCCTTCCTGTATTCTCCCCCTTGATCTGAGCGAAGAATCTTGATATATTTACTTGTTTGCTTCTTAATAATGTTTCTAAACTGCTTGAAATATTAAAAAAAATATGCCTCTTTTTTGCTGAGAAAATATACCAACGTAAATCTTGTACAGTCATCAAAAAATAGTAAGAAATAATAAGCACCTCCCAATGATCTTGACTGTATTTGGCCACATAAATCAGTGTGGACTAACTCTAGTATATCACTCTATTTTCTACTTAAATTAACAATAAATTAATCTTTTTGCATCTTCCCAAGAGCACATGCTTCACAATCAATATGTATATTCTTTAAATAAGGAAGACCATTGACCATACCTCTCTTCTGAAGTAACAGAAAATAATTGAAATTAATATGTCCAAATCTCTCATGCCATAATTCTTTTGCAGACATACCTGGCGATGTCAACGCTTTATGTGGCGCACTACTCACATTCAGTCTGTAAAGACCGCCCACATTAATATTTGTTACAATGGTCTTCATAGAATCCAACAAATCCTTAACAACACAATATGATTTATAAAATTCTACCTTAAGGTCCTGATATGTTATCATGGAAACATAAATCAGATTCTTATTAATGTCGGGTACATACATCACATTTTGAATGTGCCTAATATTTCCATTAGGAAAAAGTATAGGAACATTACCATGTCCTTTGATTGGGTACCCCCTGTCATCCCCAAGGTAGATTTTTTCTCTAGTGTTGGTTTATTTAAAGTCTTCAATCCATTGTATGTTACCTGTCATGTGGGTGGACGCACCTAGATCCACATACCACGTATATTCTCCATCCTTATCATCAGAGTCAAACATAAAAATTTTGAGGTCCTGGTTATGGTCATCATCTGCAAAGTGTCCTATATGTCTCTTGTATCTCTGTTGACCTTCATGAAAATTATTCTTTCAACAGTGTTTAGCCATATGGCCAATTTTTCCACAATAGAAACATTTTAATGGTGAATCATTCCTATCTAGTGACATACCTTAAGATGGATTCGACCTTTTCTGTGTTGTAACTCCACCTCTTTTTCCTCCATTTTCTTTCCCTCTGAAGGGACTTTTCTTCACCATTAAATCTAGATATGAATTTTGGGGTTTCAATGTCATCCGCCTTTCCTCCTCTCGCATGATAATCCCTATCAATTCTTCGAATTTGGGGGCTTTCTCTCTCGCATTCAAGCCTTTTATGAACATATGATAGTCGTCAATCATACCATTCATACGAATTGTTATGAAATCAGTAATACTTATAGCCTCTACTACGTCACCAATCTTTTCCTTAAGGTCCTTGATGCGTGAGATGAACAAAGCTACTATTTCATTCTCCTCCATTTTGATGGAGAGAATATTTCTTTTTAGGAAAAATAGGCGATTTGTAATTCTCATTTCATACAAGTCTCTGAGAGTTGTCCATATTTTTTTTGCTGACTTGCAATATCTGATGTGAGGGATGATGCAGTATTTGACTGACACTTTCAACATAATTTTTTCCTTTTTCTCCCTCTTCTCCCACTCCTATAATGTTGCAATTTTTTCACCTGCTACAAATGTAGGTTTCACTTCATCGCCATTGACGATCCCCCATGCACTATGCCCTTCCAGCATAGTCCACAACTTGAATTTCCAATAAGAACAATTAGAACCATTGAGATTATTTCTCTCACTCATGTATACTTCCATGAGATTATTCATGATGACACTTGAAAATAACCTCCAAAAATTGATAGAAAACCAGATCTACAAACGGATCTACCTGAGATCTACCTGATCTTCGACCACTCTAGCAGGCTACTCTGCACACTGCACCATGGGCTCACAGGCTCCTCTGCTGTGACCTCTTCTATCGTGAGCTCACAGGCTCCTTTGCCACAAATCACAATTGCAATGATCCTCACACTATACCAATTATCTTCTATTTCTTTTGCTTTCATGGCTCACTAGCTCCTTTGGCACGATATCAGTAGATCTGCAAGCACGAGCTCTTTGGATCAACAGTTGAAAGCTCTCTAGACTCAATTAGAGATCCGCATTACGAGCTCTCTTGCTCCATGATGCTCCAAAACACAGGCTCTCTATCTCTTCTAATACGATCTCTATGGATCAACAGTGTTCCTCTGCGACTCTTATACCAACGGCGCTCCACAGAATGAGATCGCTGGCTCCTCCAACAGAAGCTATATAGATCCTTAAATTAGAGCACATTATCTCTTCTTTCACGAGCACATGGGCTCAATCAATGCTCCTAAATCATCCATATGTCGCGGTGGTGGCACTGGGAAAAATCCCTGTTAGGAAAACACAAATCAGCATTGTTTCTCCAAACTTTTCCATGTTGATTTCATATATCATCGTTGTTCTATGGCATGGGCCCATGCTGATCAATGAATCTACACCTCCAATGAACGTGTTTATCAGCATTTTCTCCAAAAATAAACAAAAAAAGGACAGCCTTACTTAGGTCATTAGGGTTTTCTCTTCTGTTGCTTGGATACTCATAGGGATCAAAGCATCCTGGCTTTGATTCAATGCTATAGCTATGATACCATGATGAAAAATGGTAGGATTAAATTAATGAAAGCAATACTGGTTAGCTCTACTATGAGAGACTACACCAGGAGGGACTCCATCTGGAGGTCATGCTACATTCTGATTACAATACAAATAATATATAGCTTACATGAAAATAGGGAAGTTAGAAAAACTGCGTAATAAATAGGAAAAAAATCCTAATGAAATGTTCAGGTGAACCAAATATCTCTAATTAAGATTCTCCATTATCAACAACAAGATTTAATCTGGTTCGTTAAATTTTTTTTAATAAAGAAATATCAACGAACCTACTTCTAATATAAAAAATCCTTTGGCTAATTACCTATAACTTAGTTATATATAATCTAAATAAATTATATTTTTTAAAATATTAATAAAATAAATGTAAATAAATTCCCAAGTGTTTCACCTTCTTCTTTCTGAAAAATGGTCTCAAGGAAAATATTACCATCCTCAAAGTACAAGGTTAGTTAAGAAAAGGATTATGAAATTGGATAAAAAAGCCTTTGTCTAATTACCTATAACTTAATTATCTATAATTTAAGTAGATTATATTTTTTTAAATATTAAAAAAATAAATGTAGATAAATTCCCAAATGTTTCGCTTCTTCTTTTTGAAAAATGCTATTAAGGTAAATCTCACCATCCTCAATGTACAAGGGTAGTTAACAAAAGGATTTAAGCAGTTGTATGAGAGGTTTTTACAAGTACATGTATATTAAGTTTTAAAATATTTAATTATTTATTTAATCATTCAAGCCATACTCAAATAGTCCATGGGTTCTTGGATAAACGGTAATCAGATGCTTTGTTAAGTTATTCCCTGATGTGAAGTCACTTGATCAATTCCCCGCTCCGATTGGGGTGATATATTGAACATGATGAAGATTTAGTCATGTCAAGATTTATAAAAAAATGTTATACTAAAATAACTTAACAAAATAAATTAAAATTAGTACAACCATATTTAAAAATATTAATGTGATTCATATAAGATGGAAGCTTCATTTGTATCTACCATTGATAAATATATAATAATAGAAATAATATTACAACAAAATTATTACAATAAAAATAGTATTATTATGAGTCGATGTTTCGAGTCTAAATCAAGACTCATCTCAGGACAAACCTGCTAAGAAAAGAAGAGATTAGGGAAATAAATAAAGGAAATGAGGAGATGAGAGAGCTGACCGGTTCTTAAATTTTTATTATTAGTTTATTATCTATTTTAGTTTATCAAATTTATATTTCTAATTTTAATTATGACAAATTATATATTATTGTTTTTCTTGAAATTTTTTAAGATTTTGCCCTAATTGTTGTTATTTTGGAATTAGTATTATTTTTTGAATTTTTTTTATTAAATACTAAATATTAGAGTGATTTAAATATTTATTTAAAAGAAAAGTTAAGATTCTCATGATAGAAATTTTTTTGGTAACTAGCCTATGTTAATAGGAATTATTAAATAATTCAAGATTATGAAAAAAGTACAGTTGTTTATTTATTATTTTTAGAAGTGGGGATAATTAATATTATTTAGTTTAAAATTAATTATATTAAAAAAAATTTTGTAATATAAGGTGGAGTTATAAATATAAGTGGTATTTATGAATATTTGAACATAATGTTACTAAAACTAAGAATATAAAAGTATAACTTGAGTAATAAAGGGGGAACTTATAAATGATTCTAAACTTTTGTGATAAGGAGGAGTTTATTGCTATTAATATTAGAAGGGGATATTAATTAGGAAGAGTAGCTTTTTTTAATTTTGATGGATTTTAAACATTGTTATAGATGAAATAGGTAACTCCACTGGTACGTAGTTTTTGACGTAGCAAGAAAAACAACCGATTTTGAAAAGTGGTGACGCAGAATCATTTTTTTTTTTAGCATGTTTTTGGCACTTTAATTAATTTATTTTTTTTATTTTTTTTTGTGATGCTTTTTAAGTTGATTTTCAATAATGGTGGCATATCATCACCAATGTTTTTTTAGAGGATTGATTTTGACACTATACATTTTCTAATGTCTTTTTCTTCCGTGAGATGTTTATTTTTAAGTGCATTTATGTACATGTGTTTTAAAAAGAAAAAAATGTTTTTTTAAAAATAAAAATCTGTAATGATATCTTCACTTTTTCACATAGATAAAAAATGAAAAAATGGTCAAGATTTTAAAGTTTATATTTTCTACAAGTTTATGTATTGCTAATTAATTTTTCAATGCACATCAAATAATTGTCGCTAAAAAACCAATATTTTGAACGATATGACAAAAAAATACAAATTTTCAATACAAATAGAATACAAAAAATACACTTTTAGAGAATTTAAAAAAAAAAAAACATGTTAAATAAACTAATTTTTTTGTAAAATCTTAACAAAAAAACTTAAGAAAATAGCATTTTTATTGAAATTTATGTCAAAAACTAACATGTTTTTTGCAAAAGCTAAGGATTCTTCTCATAAAATATCAAATTCTAAACATTACAAGTAAAGATGATTAATAGATCTAAAAAATGAGCTTTGTTTGCAAGCATAACTTAAAGATCCTCAACAATATCAACTAATACATGTTCAACATCATCTACAACATCATTGATGGCTTCTTCCGCAACATTTTCTACTTCATTTTGGTAATTGTCATCTTCTAATGGATCTTTCATGTCTCCAAATCTTCTAAAGTGTTCATTTCCAATCATTCCATATAATGGTGGTTTAGGTTTCTTTCCTTTTTTTTCCAGACGTGATTCATTAAAATCCCCTTTTCTCAAACCAACTTCTTGCTTCGCATCTGGAACGAATTCAAGAATGTTAATTATCTGTTGAATAAATTTGCATTGCACTAGGTATTTCTTAATGGCAATGCAATTTCTTCCTTTTGGTAGGAAACATGCCAGTGGTGTACCTAATCATCAAGTACAAAATAAATAAGTAAGAAAATTAGTATAAAGACATAAAAAGTAAGAAATAAAATATTTAAATTTAAATTTGTATAATAAAACTTACTTGAACATGAGAATAGATCCAAACCCAATCTCCTTCATTTGACGATGTTGCCCGGCCTACCTTCGGCCCCCGGCTGGGTGGAGGGAATTTTCGAGAATCTCCCTCCAGCCAGCCAGAGGCTGAAAGCAAGCTGGGTAGCCCTCGACAGTGCCACCTAGCCAGCCTCCATCTAGTTGGGGGTGATTCTCGGAATCGCCCTTCCCCTAGCCAGGAGCAATTAGTGGAATCGCCCTCTACGCAACTGGGAGTGATTCTCGGAATCACCCTCTACCCAGCCGCGGGCTGGAGGCAAGCCGAACGGCGCTATCAAGGGCTACCCAGCCTACCTCCGGCCCCCAGTTGGGTGGAGGCAGGCTCGACAGCGCTCGATGGTACCACCCAGTTGGCCTCCGACCCCCGTCTAGGTAAAGGGAGATTCACGGAATCACTATCTTCCTGGTCGGGGCTAGAGGCTGGCCAAGCGGCATCATCGATGGTTTCCAAGCCTACCTCTAGCCCCCAGCTGGGCGGAGGGCGATTCCGAGAATCGCCCTCCACCCAGCCGCGAGTCCGAGGCAGGCTGGGTAGCCGTCGACAGTGCTGCCCAGTCTACCTCCGGCCCCCAGCTGGGTGGAGGAAATTCTGAGAATCACCCATGGCTAGGTGGAGGGTGATTCTGAGAATCATCCCCGGTTGAGTGGAGGGTGATTCTGATAATCACCCCCAGTTGGGCATAGGGAAATTCTGAGAATCACCACCGGTTGGGCAGAGGGTGATTTCGAGAATCACCCCAGGTTGGGTGGAGGGTGATTCTAAGAATCACCCTCCTCCCAGCCAGGGTCGATTTGGAGGATTACTCTTTGCCCAACAGGGGGCCAGAGGTAGGTTGGGCAGTGCCGTCGCGCTACTCGTCCTGCCTACAGCCCCCTGCTGGGTGGATGGAAATTTTGAGAATCACCCCCAGTTGGGCAGAGGGTGATTCTCTGAATCGCCCTCTACCCATCTAGGCGTGATTCTCGAAATCGCCCTCCACCCAACTGGGGGTGATTCTCGGAATCACCCTCCACCCAGGCAAGGGTGATTATTGGAATCGCCCTCTGCCCAACTAGGGGTGATTCCCGGAATCACCCTTTGCCTAGCTGGGGGTGATTCTTGGAATCGCCCTCTACTCAGCCAGGGGTGATTCTTGGAATCCCCTCCACCCAACCAGGGGTGATTCTCAGAATCACCCTCTACCCAGCCAAGGGTGATTCTCGAAATTTCTCTCCACCCAACAGGGGGCCGGAGGCAGGCCGGGCGATGCCATGAAGGGTTTTCCATCCTGCCTCCAATCTGCGGCTAGGTGGAGGTAGGCTGGGCAACCCTCGACGGTGCCACCCGGCCGAGCAGAGGGTTATTCCGGGAATCTTCCTCCACCCAGCCAGGTGCCGGAGGCTAGCTAGGTGGCACCATCGAGGGGTGCCCAACCTGCCTCTGCCTAGCCGAGGGCTGGAGGCATGCTGGGCAACCCTCGATAGTGTTTCCCAGCCTGCCTTTACATAGCAGAGGGCCGAAGGCAGGGTGGGCAGCCCTTGATGGCGCCGCCTAGCCTGCCTCCGGTCCCTGGCTTGGCAGACGGCGATTCTGAGACTCACCCCTAGCTAGGTGGAAGTCGATTCCGAGAATCACCCCTGGTTGGGCAGAGGGCGGTTTTGAGAATCACCCCTCGCTAGGTAGAGGGCGAGGCCGAGAATCACCCCCGATTGGGCAGAGTGTGATTCCAAGAATCACCCCCGGCTGGGTAGAGGGCGATTCTGAGAATCACCCCCAGTTGGGCGGAGGGTGATTCCGAGAATCACCCCTGAATGGGCCAAAGGTGATTTCGAGAATCACCCTTAGCTGGGCGGAGGGCGATTCTGAGAATCACCCCTGGTTGGGCAGAGAGAGATTCCGAGAATCACACCTAGCTGGGCGGAGGGCGAATCGCCCTCCACCTTGACGGGGGTGATTCTCGAAATCACCCTCTGCCTAGCCGGGGCCCAAAGGTCAGCTGGGCAGTGCCGTCGAGGGTTGCCTAGCCTACCTCCGACCTCTGGTGGGCAGAAAATTAATTTTATTTTATTTTATTTTTTTTAAACACAAACTATTTGAAAATTTAATTTTTTTTTAAACAAAAACTATTATAATAAAAAAAAATGTATTGTTTGATATAAAAATAAAAAGAAGAAAAGAAAAAAACTATTCAATTAAAATTTTAAAATATAAAAAAGCAAATAAAAAAATATGTTTTAAAAAATGAACAATCAAATATAAAAAAAAAAAAATAGTTATTAATATTAATTCTTTTGAAGTTAAAACAAATATTATTTAAAATATATAAAAAAAAAATTAAAATATGTTTTAAAATATAAACAAATATAAGAAGATTTTAAATTTGATTTTTGATTTTCTTAAAACTAAAACAATTATAATTTAAAATATAAAAATAAAATAAAAATAAAAATTATATATAAACAAACAAATATATGAATAATAAATTTTTCATCTACTTATTCATTTTTTAAGAATTGTTTAAGTCATATAATTTCTCCATAATTTCATGGTTCAAGTATCTTGAAAACTTAATATTTAAAAAATTGAGATTTACAACTTATCGTTAAGGTTTTTATGCACTACAAAACTTTATCTTTAATGTTATGGTTGAAAATAATTACAATTTTAGGGTTGTTTAGAGTCAAGATATTTTATGTTTAACAACATGGATAAAAATTGTTTGAAATGATAAGCCCTTCAGATATGATTTTGTTTTAATGTAACATCATCTATCAAAAAAATTAGGATTTTATGATTTTTCAATGTCCGAATATGTTGTCATTAATTTCATTGTTATAATGTGTCAAAAGTGTGACACAACGTTTTTTTTTGTTATTCCAGCATAAACTCGTTTTGTTTTGAGGGTGTTTTTTCAATCATTTTGTCAAGAAACAATTTCGTTTTTAGCATGACTTGATAAAAAGGTGAAATTTGACCATGAGAAAAAAAAAATGCATTCTGGAATACACACTTTTTGTTTTTGGGGATTTTTTTCATGTTTTTTGAGTCTTTTTGGGCTAGAGTTCCCGTTTTGAGGTAATAGTTCCCGTTTCATCGGTAACATTGTTTTTATTTAAAAGAGAAGAAGGTGATTAGGAAAATTTTTAATATTTAAAGGAGGTCTAGAAAGGAAGCAGGCTAATGGGAGGTAGGGGTGTAAGTAAAGGAGTTAATAAAGAAATTAGAAGGCCAAGGTTAGATATATGGTGTGAGGTGAGGGGAGGAACCTTATAGTGTAAGAGGCATGACAGGAAAGCGAGTAAGGATAATGATGAGCGGGAGGATGGAAAAGGAGGTTTCACACCAAATAGGGGGGTTGGTCAGCTTATTAGCGAGAAAGAACATAGATCCAATTCCTGCTAACATCTAAGCCTCCATCTCTATTATGGTTGTGAGTATGCTTAATGGTTTCCAGGGCTTCACACACTTTACCCTTAAAATGACACTTTTCATTGCTAATGGCCACTGCGTCTTGAAGGCATATGTGGTGATGTTTTTTATTTGAGTGTTCTACCAAAGCCGAGGTTTTGGTTGAAAAAATTAATAAGAGGGTCGAAGATGGAGGTCGTCACTCAAGTTTCTTATCATTTATACTTAATCTATGGATTTTTGGTTAATTTTTCAATGTGCAACGACTTTTTAAAAT
Organism: Pinus albicaulis; assembly: GCA_034641835.2. Taxonomy (NCBI): domain Eukaryota; kingdom Viridiplantae; phylum Streptophyta; class Pinopsida; order Pinales; family Pinaceae; genus Pinus; species Pinus albicaulis. The sequence goes on from CM076580.1 coordinate 182,029,762, forward strand.
CACATGGGAGTTTCTAGTACAAGGATGTAGCATTTCCCAGGATGATTCCCTGGAATATCCTGTGACACCACATTGTATACATTTGATGCCTTGCAAAGATGCCATGAATGGATTCATATCATATATCATCTCTTCTATGGCATGTCATTCATATAAAGAATGTGGGAAAATTAAAAAAAACCATGTCACTCATATATATAATGTGGGTAAATAAAAAAAAACCATGTCATTCATTCAAAGAATGTGGGTAAATAAAACAAAAGATAATTTTTTTCAACACCGCTCATGGCACGTGGCAATGGAGCTTAGAATAATATTTAACTTTGTGATGGTGATGGCGTAACCACATTCCTCATTTATATCATGGACTGTATATGATTGCGACCATTATTTCCCAGGCCATAGGTTATGTTAGGGTCCTATAATAATAAGATTCATAATTTTGAATTGAATTTTGATAGTCTTGTAAAATATGTACATACCTTGCTTTATGCAAGTTGTTTTCCCATATTATGAAAAAATAAAATAATAAATAATAAAAGATCAAAAGAGGGTAAAGAGTCCTAAAAGAAAGATCAAAAGACCTAAAAAATATAGACCCCAAAAGAAAAAAAATGAAGATAAGACTTGAAAGTGAGCAAGTCCAAATGCCACTACTTCTTACTTTTTCTGCAAAATAAATATGGCAGAGTGTCAATAAATGTTATAATCCATGATAAGTCAAACTGTTTAATCTTAACTTGTCATGTTTTCAATTTCAAGTTTTAGATAATGAATAAAGGTTTTTCAGACAGTTTAATCCTGACAAATTAGTATATAGGTAGGGAATAATGAGGATCACAACAGTTTAATATGAGCCCTCGAATGAAATAAGGTAGATTTAGATATTTTTTTCTTTAAAAGAATAAATGTTTCAAGGTTGAAAGTCTAAATGCACCTGCCAAATGAACAAAAAAATGTTAGAATAAGGCTGAGTAGGTAGAATAAGGTGGAGAAAGCATGTAATATTGATCATCAGGTAAAATCACTAATTTCCTCTCCCCTATAAGTATTTAGTATTCTAAGCTGTCAGCCAAACAAGCTTAGAGCATTTCTTTGACTTTTTTTGGGACCGGACCCAAGGCTTGATGACTGGATAGTTGAAAATGTTGAGTTCTTATTTTAAAAATCCCCATTTATCATTATTCATCCCTCATTCATACATTATAACTCCTTTTCATAAGTAAATACTAATTCGTACTTAGTGAAGAATAAAACCCCTTGTAATTAACTTCATCCCTTCATAAACATGCATAAAAATCCTCAAAAATACATTTATCCTAAGTATTGGTGAAATGATAAAAAGATAAGCTATGCTTTAATCCCACACTTTACTTAGTGATTTTATGTATTTTGTGTTATATTCCATTTCCCTTTCATATTAAATTTTAACCTATTTTATTAAATCCCTAACTAATTACCTTATCCTACTTATTTTAATTCCCTATATCTAAATACCCCCAAAACCCACTATTATAATGTTTTTTGACCAAAGTTATTACCCATGTGCTAAATAAAAACCCCAATCAAATTCCCTTTGGTCTAAAACTATCACTAAATAAATATCCTACCCCTATGGTTGTTAACTCATTCAAAAATATTTAATTACTATATAGTTAAAATAATATTGCGCTTCTTTGTGTTTTATTCAAACATTCAGCCAATCATTTGAAAAGACAAGTACATTATAACCCAAAGTTTTGTTAAGATAAGCTAAGATTTATTTTAAATAAAACCTTAACCCTGCCCCTCATCCATATCCGTTAAAATACTATATATAAGTTTAAAACCTTTTATTAAATGTTTTAAATAACCCTTGCCCATATGCCTATCCCTGCCATAGTATATGAGTCGTTCACCTTATATAATTAAAAATTGACCACCTGCGCGCATATGAAGCCTGGTCCCACCATTTCGTTAAGCCGCAACTTCTCTTTTAATCATGACCCTTCGCATAAGATCTCCAAATCCGACGATCAATACATAATATCACATACAAAAATTAATCAATCGACCAAATGCAAAATGGACGTGAAATTGGCAGTTTTTCCCATTTCTCTCTCATGAACGTGTCACTTTTCCTACTAGATTATGTTCATTTGGTGAAAATTAGCTTACTGCCAAAATGTTGTGTGATAACCACCATCTGGTTCTCTTTTAAATCCTAAAACCACCTCCCACCATGATGCAGCCTACATTAAATGTCAGTTAATACAACCAGAAGATATATGGTTAAAATCTTTGGGAACATATAATTTTCATTATTTGCACATTTTAAACCTCTGAGTGGCCACTCCTGACTGTGTAAACAATTTTTAAGCCCCTACTTGCCCGTTTATGCCCAAAACCTTTGAATTTCATCAAAATTTACCATTGAAGACTAATTGAGGAGCCATTCACCGCTCTAGAAAGCTGTTGAAGTCTTCAAATTCAATGGAAAACCTCAGAACCCTTTCAGAGCCAAATACCTTCATAAAAAAGGTATTTTTTGAAGAAATAAAACGTGAAAATTGAGTTTAAAATATCCTAAAGAGAACCAATCCTTTTTTTTAAGAAAATCAATCAAATTGAACAACTTAAAAACACAAAAAACAGGCCAAGCCCTTGCAAAATTTTCCCAAAACCCTCGTTTATCCTCTTTGCACCTTTCAAGCAATTTTCCTCAATTATTATAGTTTAAATATTGATTTCAAAGATTTGGAAGGCAAAAAAACCTCTGAAATACCCTGAATTCCTATTTTCTCAGCCTAACAAACTCTAAAAACCCCTGTTTTCAATTTTATACCAGTTGTTACATCCTCAGATAAACTTGATTGAGTATAAAACCTAAAAGAGACTATCCTTGGCCTAAATTTTCTCATTTATCCCTCTATTAAAAGAAAATTACTCTTGAAAACTATTTAATCTTGGAAAAGTAACTTAAAAATGCCTAAAAAAAAGAATCAGCAAACCTAAAGGATCCAAAGCACCCAGACCTGAGGGATACAAAGCCCCTAAGTCTACATCACCGCCAAATCTACTATTTCATGAAACCCCCTTCAACCACCTGTGGTTGCTGTTGGAAGCCTTCCTTTAATTGATATTGATTATAAAATTGTTGATCATACTGTTCAATTCAATTTGTTAGATATACACAACTGGTGTTATGAAAAGTATCTAGACAAGGATGAAATTCCTACTTGGGAAACACATTTACCCAAGTATATAGTTCCTTTAATGCACCCAAGCAAATAAGTCATAATACTATGTCAAAAATACTATGAACCATATCAAAGGGTTGTAGCAAATGTTGATAAAGAGATACTTTTCACTATTACAGCCTAGTCTATTAATCAAATGCTACAATTGCAGCCTGATCCCCAAGCAGTCCCCTTGTCTATAGAGGCCTTAACTCAACTATACCTTGGCCTATATTTCCATAGAAGGTTCATGATCTTTCAAAATTTTATGCCTTCTCATGTTGATATTCCAAAGATAAATCCTCCATACTCCACAGCTAAATTTTCTGAAGGTTTTAGACATATTATCTCTATTCTCTCTTTCATCCTTGGATATTTTACAGATGAGCATACTGATGAATCTATTCTTGGTTTCTTATCCACCATGTCTCCTCATCAACCTCCATCAATCAGTTTTTACTATGTTGGTTTCATAGCAGATACCATCCACTACCAGTTGACTAAATTACGTACAAAAGGAGCATTTAGATACACTTCTTATATTTTTCATTTTTTCCTATTCTTTCAAGCTAACAAATTTCCAGTCACTTTGCAAAAAATGGATGTAGAGGGAAAACCTCTGTCAATTATTTTTTGGACTTCATTGCTGAGAAATGAATGTAATGATTTCACCTATTAAGAGTTTTCAGAGCTATTTTTGCATCCAGCAATGACCATATTGAATAAATCAAAGCAGCCAAGGATCAGTGAATAAATGAAAATAATTTTACAACTTTCAAAGAATAAAAAGGATGGAGATTGGTACATCTATGAAAAACACACTGAATTAAGGATTTTTGGGTCAAAATTGTTACCCTACAAGTTGCCCAAGCATGTGTGTATGAGAATTTTTTCATTATACTATCTTAGATAGATTCTCAATTCAAATTCAATTAACTTTATGGCATCCAAGAAGAAGACCCAATTTAAATTAAAAAATCAAATTGGTTTATTTATCTGCAACCACAAAGACGCTGAAAAGGAAGTGACAAAGAAGTTATCAAGATTCAGATTTGAACAGAGTATTCCATGGAATTATGATCCACAAGGTATCTTAAGCAAACTAAGGGTGAAATGTAAATTAACACCCTTTATCCATGAGTCAAACCCTGAAATAGAATTTTTTTCTAGTCAAGTTGAATGGATTGAAAACACATTGACAGAGGCAGTAAGCCAAAAAGATACAACACAAGCATTGGAAGTTGCCAAGCAGCTAGAAACATCAATTAAAAGAGTTAGGGAAGAAGGAGATTATACAGTAGAGATACAGAAGACCAAGGATGAATTGATTGATAAACCTGAATAGGAATTAAAGCTCATAACATTTCTCAATAGCAAGAATAGAGAATAACTTGAGGAACTTCGAGTATTAGACAAGACAAAGACAATCCTAGAAATCAGGCAGGTTGTCACTAAAAAGAACTTGATGAAGAATCTTGAAGAAAAGTGTGAAGTCGTGAACCTTCCCATAACTAGATTTATGGTAAAGTATACAAATCTATGACAGAGAGGCTTACTTGATATACATGTTTTCAATGAAAATTTTATATCACAGAAGGACTATGACAAAAATATCAGGGAGTTTGCTAAAGAGAAAGTAAACAAGCCACCAGCACAAGGCACTCCTACAGGGAAAGTTTTACTTCAGTATTTTGAGGATTTATTCTTCTTACAGCATGAAATTAAGCATCTCCTTGTCATCAAGCCTACTTTTGCAAGATATACTGAGGTTAATGAGAAGTTCAAGAAGTTTAAGAATGTGAAAATTTCTAAAGAAAAATAGTGGCAGAATTTCATATACTTGATGTAAAAATTGAAGATAAAAACAGTAAATCAGTTTGCCTCAAGACAATCAAAAGAAAGGTAAAAGAAAAGAAAAAACAGTTTGCTGATTTTTACTGCTAAAAGATATATTTCACAACAGTAAGACAATAAAACTGATGGTCAAAGAGTATAAGTTAAATAGTATCAGTAGGAAAGAGTATCAGAAAAGGCAAGTAGATTGCAAGATAATATCTAGCAGCCAGCTAGCAGGACACATAGGTAGCCAATAGCTCCTTGTCATCAAAACAGTGCTATTTATTTTTGATAAAAAAGGATAGCTTGCTAATTTGTTAAGCAGTTGTCCCTTTTATTATGTAATGATATTTTATTTTTCCTAAGTTAATTTCTAGATGTCTTCTAGGATATTTGTAATACATTTTGTATAAATACTTCAACTTCAAAAATTGTATTAGAGGTGGTATAAAATTGCTAAAGATTATTATAGACATATTGTTGACTTGAAGGCTTTGTGTTTCGACTTTGAGTAGCAGACTGGATCACCTTTTTGGCATCATAATTCAGGATCCCCGTGATAAGAAATCTGGAGTGAAGTACTCTCTAAACTTGTCATTTTTAATCTTGCTTTGTTACATGCATACGTCTATGTTTTAATTCTAAATCTGAATGTGCAACTAGGAGTACTACTACAGGACATGTTAATAGCACCCTGTTTTTAACTAGTTGTCATTTCTTTGTTTTCTTCTGATTTCTAGTGTTGAGAATTCTTAATTGCTCTCATTCCCATTTTACCTTTTCCTTCTACTTCCCTTTTTCCAGATTAAAGGATCCTTAACTTCCCTTAATCTTGATCATATCACCTCAAAAAAACAATTTCCATAATCTCCAAGGGTTATCTATCTTGCCTTGAAGACATTTGACCTTTTATGCCCTGATCCTAGTTTTGTAAGATTGATTTAGACTCCACAGCCCAGTGGACAAGTAAATTTCCCTCTATTCATCCCTTCTAGTGATTTTTTCCCACCAACACAATCAATCAAAACCAAACTGTCTATTCATAACTAGCCTAATATCTACAAATCAAAAAAAGATAAATTTTAAAGAGAGAGCCCTCTATGAACCCTAGGAAGGCTATATCCTAGATTTTGAAGTGGTTTTGTGGTTACCTTAGAGTTCCTTGACTTAAATCCAAAATCCCACAACTTAAGAATTTACTAGAGTGATAACAGGTTATTTAACATTAGTGGGCATTATATGTTCACCGTTAGGTTTAAACAAATTTAAATCTAAAAGTGAGCAGATACTGCCCACCAACATTAAATAACCTATAGCCTTGTAAATATTTTTTTTTATAGATGAGAGTTTGCCAAAAACGTGGACGGTAGATGCCAAGTTACCAGCAATGCTAGGAAGCTGGAATTTCATCTTGTAGGAAAAGTACTTGAAGAATAAGCATTAATAAAAATTTTGGAAAAATATTGATAGTCAAAAATATGTTTTCAAATGATCCAAACCCATCAATCAAAATGGACATTAAAATTGTGTGAAAGTTAAATATGGTGAAAATGGTCTATAATGGGTAAAATGCCTATCAAATTCCATCCCTGGGACTCCCATCAATGAGGACATTCATTAATCCACAAATCATGGACTAAAATATTAAATTGAAATTTGATACCAATGCTTAGGCACCCATCAGTCAATGTTTAAAATTTGAACGTCGAATGTTAAAATTTTAGTGAGTAGTCATGAGTCGCATCTGACCACTATTTTTATCGTCCTATGAAATAGTAACAAGTTGACATAAGGAATTGGAGCTGAACTAGAAATTTCACTATAGGTAGATGTTAAATGTTCTATTGTTTAATAGGTGGAACCGAGAAGTCACCCTTTACAATAATGCCCCTTCTTCCCATAAATTGATGTTATGGATGTAATCTGGTGCAATGGATGTGGCATGATCGCAGAATCGAACTGAAGAGTTTAGCATTTTCTAGCAAACTCAATCTCAGACATAGCCCAAGGGAGAGGAGACCAAGTCACATAGTGTTTAAGCATTTTATTGAAAAAAATGTACATGTTTGGTGCTCTTGTGCTTGTTTCTTGCTTCTAGTCCAAATTTATCAGAGTCCAACATTCATCCTTGTACCATCGTTAACAACGTTTCTTTTAATGCGTGAAAATTACATGATACCATAAACATAAAATAGTGGAAATGGAATGTCAATCGCACATTCATTATGATACTGCATCAATCAGTGGGTTGGTCAAAGCAATAAAATTCAAAGACAACATCCACTAATAGCTTATTGGAAGATATTTCAAAGAGATCAACGACTCATAAGATAATCTTAAATATAGATCGTTTTTATTTTATTTTTCTGGTTCTCTATGACATTCTCACCAAATTCAGATGAATTCCTTCGTAGTATTGAAGTGTTCAATGCAATTTGAAACTTTTTTTTTTTTGTAAAATATCAAATATCAATGGCAACATAAAATATTAAGGATGGGAGAAAAAAAGCAACACCATTCTTTTTATCGGAAAAAACAATATATTTGAGGCATTGGAAGTAGAGATAAGTGTCGTAGTCTCTCTCCATGAATACTCTACAACCTTTATGATAAGATATGAATTCATGACCTATAGCTCACACATTTACCATATGTTTGAAGAAATGTATATCATGGATTAATCATGTCTAGGTTAATTTTTTGTTTGAGTTTTGAATGGTTAGCATTGTGTCACACCTCCCATTTACTTTCCCACACAATTTTTTTTTTTTTTTTTTTTTTTTTTCAGTATTCCATATTTTCAAGAATCATTCCGACAGAATGTTATACTATCGCATTTTGATTTCAATCTAGTTAACTCATTTTTTCCCCCAATTACAATTTAATTCCACATGTCAACTATTTAATTCCCCATGTCAACTTTATCCAAATCAATATCTGTTGGATTTAATTTCCAACCCAATATAATCTAATGGTATTTATATTTCCAATATCCTATAATATAATGGTCTTTATGCTAACTTCGTAGTGGATTTATTTACCACTGAACCACCTTCTATGAAAGGTCACTCTTAGCAATTTATTGTCTTGCCTTCGTTTTTATAACATTGCACTTTTGAGCATTTAATCTATTGTTATGTATTGATATAAATCTATATACATAAGGGGTCAGCCAATTTAAACCCATGTTGGTCGTGGCATCCTTTACGAACTCTATGCACCCCTCGTATAAACGTTGGTGGGATTTAATTCACCTACCCTTACACCTAGGATTATATGGCGCTTATGGATAATTAATGATTCAGAGATCATCGTTTTACCACGATCGGTGTCCCTATATTTCCCTATTTGTTGTACATATCATTCACCTCAGAATTTATGTCAAGAGTTAACTCATTTATGTTGGGCTTCAACGTAATACGACCTGGTAAAGTCGATTTAACGTGGTAAGGTAATGGAGACGTGATATTACTTCCCCACGTCAGGTTCTATAAGACTTCTCGGTTTCATGGTATTGGTTGGGATGGGTTTCATCCAATTCCCATTTACGTGCTATACCTCCACGTTGATATGGCAATCGCCATGCTAGACTACTCTGGATACACGTCAATTTCTATTGATACGGCCAGAATGTCGTGAAATTAATTGCATTGCTTGTCACATTGAATGTCGACCGAATGGTGTAATTCCCCCTCCAGCCATTCAATCCGTGGCTTCACCCTTGGGATCATCCCATGTGGACGGTTACGATTCTCTCACCACGTTAGGGTTTTCTGGAATGTAGTATGGTTATATAAGTCTTCGTTTTTGTGTGAAGGCAGTTTTTTTGGCCTTTGTTGGGTTTTTTCACCTCTCTACTTCGAGGCTCTGCACGCTGATGAATTCATGCGTTGGGTTTCCCATCACTCTGGTCTGCTTGCCTAGGCATTGGAAACTACACCAGGTATGAAATTTACACACCCGTCTTTCATTATCCCTAGAAGATCATATTCGTTTTCAGAACTTACTATACATCTGTCTCTATGGAAGTCTCGAGTGATGATTATACAAATGGTTTCATTTTTTTTTCTTGTAATATCGTTTATGGTTGAACTCCGTTTGGATTCGTTTACTCTCATGGAAATCTCCTGTCCCAACATTTTGACTTCTTTCCTCTAGTTTCTTCTCATCACTATATCTGCGTTATTTTCATTAAATCTATGCTTAACGAGGTGTGATATCACCATGCAGGGTTCATTAATAGGTATACCTCTGCTCGTTTGATGTGACTTGAGCGCTGGTTTAGGGATGGCGATGTATCATCATGGCTCGTCTCTTCACAGAAGAGCGATAGTCCTCAAGCAAGGACGTCCTGAGATTGTATTTTTATTAATAGATTTTTTTCCCATTTTTCTGTTAACCCTCTATATTTCTAATCAGTTAATATTATGCCTCTATTCTGGTGGCATATAACTCGGAAGGAACGAGGGTCTTCTTCTTAGCAGGTAACCCCTCCTCGTCTGGCTAAATGTCTCTATTAGCAAAGTTTTTCTATAAGTTGTTTTATTGATAGTTCCACTATCATGGTTGCGTTTCTATAGGTAATGCACATTCCGTACGCATTTCAACGTTGGCAGCTATGAGAGACTTCATTTCGGTTGATATTAATTTCAAATCCTTTGACGTTCCAGGTTGGTATATGTCTGCGTGGAGAGAACCATCCTTCCGTCGCATTGTTCCATCTCGTTTAGGTGGAATTGTTAAATTTTTTCAATTGTTAGCATTGAGATTTTATCAACTCAGTCGGAGACTGTAACTATTAACAATTTCCATTGGTATGATAATATTCTTTGCACCTATAAATTTTTGTTTTGAAGTGCACATGGGCTCCTTTAAATGACTTTTGCACAAGAGGCTCGACCTCGGACATGTATATGCTGAACATGGACATTCTTCTTCACTGAGATATTTCATGATTTTGTATCAGTTTCACGAATCTCCAATTTATTAGTTTATAGAAATTTCCTCTGTCTTACACTAAACTAATTGTTTCATGTCGATTTAAGCTAATTGTAACAATTATGTGTAAATTCCCTTGTTGCCTTCTTACCATAATTATGAATCTCATATGTATATTTCTCTTTACTGGCATCTTTTCAGAATTTACAGTAAATCAGTAAATTTAAGTTAGCATTGTCTATTCTTGGCATATGTTGTATGGTTCCTACAGGAACTCTTTGTCCTCTTAAGAGATTGTAGGTTCCCTGGTGACAGCTTCCTAGGGAAGAGAAATAATGCCTTCAAATTGTTGATTATTTTATATTCATCATAGGGCAATCTCAATGTATACATGGCTAACTAACTTTATTTTTGGTGATTGGTAAAACTCCAGATCTGTAAATTTAGATGTTGTATGAAATTTCCGTCATCATCTCCCTAACCTTTTTAGTTTTGCTGGAGATAATTTCTGTAAATATAATTCATTCTCATGTATAATATACCAGGCTAATTAGTACTGTAACCACCTGTATATTACATGCCTTTGATTTTATTATAATTACTTGTAACATGTAGTAATTATACCTCTTTATGATATTTTAGAATGAATTACATTCTGTGGCTGAATTTATAAGTATACTGGTGTTACACAGTAATTTGTCACCGTTCCTGCAATTCCCATCTCGCCCATTGGAGGGTCGTTTCTGTGACCAATAAGCAGTGTCATGCCTTGCAAATACCATCATTTCATCCCTTTCCATGAGGACAACATTCCTTCTGTTGATCATTTCCTGAGCAGACCCCTAAAAACACCTGTTTTTGCCTTGGCGCTGGTAGCCCATTATGTACTCGCGCCAATGGGGGAAAATTAACACCGAGCCCGCGCCAATTGGCAGCTCACCCAAGAACTCGCCAGCCACTCGCTTTGGAAATTTTAAAAAAAGAGGCAAAGTTTCGATTACAACAACTTCGTGGATGAGTCATGAGGAGTGGTTTCAACTTAATAACCATGGCCTTCCTCCTTTGGCCTCTTGTTTCCACCTTATGGGGAACCTCCCAAGGGATAAGGCCTCCCTTCCACTATTGTATGGATCCCAACCTCTTCCTCTCCTCTATAAATATAGCCTTCATCCAGCTGACAAGGACCGGAACAGCAGAGTTGAAGTGCCTAAGCTTTGAATCTCCAAATTCCCAAGAGCCTTTGTGCTGTAAGAGCCCTCTTTCTTCCCTTAAGGTTGACTCAAGTAAGGAGACTATCGTCGAGAGACTCAGGAGAGGTTTTCCCTTTCCCTGGCGAGCTTTGCGAGACGTGAACGACTCGAGACCCATCCGAAGGAGACCACGACGTCAAAACTTTGGTTGTAATCTCTTTCGATTGTTATTTAATGAATTATTACGATTATGGTTCCACTCTGTTTTCGATTATGTTAATATGAGTAATATCCTTTCTGACTGATATTTAGTTGCGTATGCCGAATTTTATGCTTGTATCTGTTTGTTTCTTGCACATACAGGTATCCATCTGCGGAGATCGTGGAGGATCGTGATCTGTCGAGGCCAAGGAACGGGGGACGTCTGGCTTAGACGTATTTGATCTCAGGTGTTTTTAATTTCAGCCTTTTTCATTCGTACTGTGAAATCCAGGCAAGCGCGTAACATTCGATTGTCACAGGACCCCCGTTGGGCTAGGGGACCGCCGTCCACAGAGGGGATTTACCTCCTCAACAATTTGGCGACTCCCCCTCAGGATCACCAGATTTCCTGAACACACCACATTTGTACGTCCGTGCTTTACTATTTTGCATGCCCTCGTCGATGAGCCTTTTCTCAAGGCTCTGCTACTGCTATCATGGCTGGTTGTAGACACAGGGATTCACTTCTGGAGTAGTTCTTTTTTGTTTTTGGCTGAGAAACTCGACTGGCGCGCTTTTTAGCTCGACAGTCGCCCCAATTGGCACATGTTGCTTTTGTTTAGCCCGTGCCAATTGCTTTCTGGCGCCAGTTTCAACCTTACAGTCGTGCCACTCCTGTAAGGTTTTTGAGTTTCCTCATTTTTGAGCTCTCTGGTTTTGGTCAGTGTTTTTCTTCTTGATTTTCCGACTGCCTGAGTGTGTTGGAGTCCTGTTTGACTGGGAATTCACCTCTGTCCTTTGGTTGTTTTCTTTTATCTATTGATTTCATGTTTGGAGCCCTAGGGCATCTAGTGGCTTAGTGTATCGAGCCCTCCTTGGGAGTTTTGGTGTTTCGTTTGTCTGGTCGACTTTCTGATTGATCCTCCGCATCCTCTTAGTAGTTGTTCATTGTTTTGTTGCGATTTTTGGGTTATTGCTCATTCCTTCATTCAAATTTCGTTTGGTCTCGCATTGGGCCTAGATCACACAACCCATTGGAGCCTTTGAGTCTTTTCTTGGTTTTGAGAGACTTTGGTCGATTTGGGATCTGATTTCTTATGTTGTTGAGTGAAATTTGTTTGTTTTGCTCTCTTAATATCGTTTCTCAAGTTGTTTCGTTTGTTTTCAAGTTTGTTCAGTGCATATTAGCTATCAAACGTTGAAAATTATAAAAAAAATCTCTTGTGCTTTTGGTTGAATTAGTGCAAATTGTAATCTTTTTTATTTTGCTAGTGATTAGTAATCTGAATGAAAACTTTTCAATTTCATTAGTTGCATTAGAGATCTCATTGTTTGTCTTCCGATCATTTCGTTTGTGTAAAAGCTCTCAACTCTTCTGTAACTAGTTTTCATCGAACGAAATGTTGGACTGTGGCATGTAGCTTTGCATTTAGGAGTCTTTTGAGACACTACATACGATAGGGCCTGAAAATTGAAACTTAATCGAAGATCAACCTTAAAATCTATCCAATTAACCTAAGGCAGCATTGAAATCTAACGAAACATATTTAGAGGTCTAGGCTAGAGACGTGTTCTGGTGTCTTTAAACCTAGCAGCTGTCGGTCGCCTTTTGGCTTTAGACAGTGCTAGTACGGACTTGTGCTCCCCGTACCGTCGCGTATATAAAGGGAGACCCCTCTAGGTTTTCAATCCTTTATCCACAGGAAGCCGATTCTGCCACCCTATACCCGTGATACACCGAACACAACATTCGGGGAGATTGCCTGCACATACGGAAAGTCCTTGGTCGATTTCTATTTCATTATTGAAACCAAGCTGTATATTGCAATTCACTGATATTTGGTACACCCTTTGTGCCTAGTTTTTCCTGAGCAGTCATTTGGTCTTTTCTGACTCCCTAAATTTGAAAATACCGTCAAGCGCTTGTCCTTTCACACTTGTGTCAAATCTGAAAGAGATAGAGTCATCTTTCTATCGTTTCTCGACTCTTAAAACATGAAAAGGTAGAGTTTCTTACTTTTCAATGTGGTAAAAATTAATCACCCACGATTACACGCCCGCTTAGATATTGCTTATTGACCATTTGATCGTGTGTCTTGACTCTTTTTCAGCCCGTGTGTGGTTTTGAGTTTTGATGGCAACTTTTTCAGAGTTTACCAACCTAGGAATCCCCTCAGAAGAGAATCCTGGTCATTTTCCTCCTTTTGGAAATGTTGGTGCTCCTTACATGGCGACGTTGTCCCTTCCTGGGTTAACTGTTGGGTTGCATGTTTGGTTGTTCTCAACCTCTATTGTCCCAAATGTCTCCACTATTGTTGAATCAGTTTCTCCACCTGAACAACATCATGTTGATTCCAAGGTGGACCTCTCCCCTTCTTTGCCTGTTTCTGCGTCCTCCTCTTCTACTTCGCCTGGTGAAAGTCTGGATTCAAGTAACCAGGTGGCTAAGAAGAAGAAGAATAAGACGAAGAAGAAGAAGTCTGATAAGCGAGAGGCTAAATGTACAGCTATTGTCTCTGAGATATCTCCTCTTTATAAACCTTCCAAACCTCCACGGAAAGTCAAGTTCCCTTGCATGTTGTGCACGAGAGACCATCTTCTTCGAGATTTCCCTGGCATTCCCAAGGTGCTTGAAGTATGGTCCAATGGTCGCCCGCCATTGCCTTTTGCTTCCGGGAGTCAGGTTTGGGGCACGTCTTTAGCTAGTGTTGGTAAAACTCCTAAGAAGCAGGGTAAGATTGCCAATCCCTGTAGGTTGTGTGAAGGGCACCATGCCATTCACCTTTGTCCTTATATGGATGAAGCCAAGCGAGTGTTGGACAACTCAACTATTTCTACGCCATGCCTCCCGGCTAGTTACAAGCAGCTTTCTTTGAGTCCTCCGCTAGTTGATCCTACGATTGGTCAAGAATCATCCTTGGTCAATCCCGCTCACTCGAAAATTCAAATTCAGGAATCCGTTCCTGACCAACCATTAGTCGTAGGATCGGTTGAACTGGCCCCGTCTACGGTGCACCGGGTCTTTTTCGTTGAGAGTGGACCTCACATCCCTCAGGTTCTTATTGTTTCTTCAGATTCCTTGGACTTGGAGAAAGATTCTCTTGTCCCTATACCTCAAGAAGTTGCTCCTCCACCTCCCGTGATGGAGATCCTGGAGGATACCCCTCCCACCTTCGAGATGGAGGTCGTGGAGAATGCTCCTTCTTCTTCTGTAACACCAGGGGAAGACCATCTCGGTTCGATGGTAGCCCCTCCAAGTAGTTTGGTCGCTTCCTTCGATTGGAGTCAATTTGCAGGATACCGCCTTCTGTCTTATGTGCCTTTCGAGATCACAGTATAGGCTTTTGGTCTGGTCGTACCCAGCACCATTATAGACGAAGGCATGTCTGTTAGTATTCTATCCTCGACTACTTGGCAAGCTTTTGGCTCGCCGCCGCTTGCGCCTGTTACGCAGAATCTGTTGGCGTTTAACAGAAGAACAAGTCAACCATTACTTTGGGAGGTAAAACCGTCCATATGGACGTGATGGTTGTTCCAGGCCCCTTGGATTTCAATCTGCTCTTGGGGCGCGATTACACCTATGCCATGGGAGTACTCGTCTCCTCCCTCTTTCGTGTGGTCTCTTTTCTGCATGAAGGAAGGATTGTGACCATTGATCAGCTTTCATTCTTTGGTCCTGATGTGGCAGCTGGCCCACCATCATCCCTTCCTAGTTTTTATCCACCCGTTGTATCTGCCTCACCGCAGGTTCACTATGTGGCTACCTACCCCGTGCCTGTGCTCAGTGATGATGCCGTTGTGCATCAGGTGCTGGGGGCATTGGGTCCTGACTTCCAGGATGTTTTCCTTCCATCAGGAGTGGAACTCTTGGAAGCGATGACTTCTTGTTCATTATGATGAGGTCGTCGGAGCATAGTTCCTTGTCTTGTGTCAAGCTCCTTAAAAAATGAAACAAGGTGGTCGGCACATGGTTCTTTTCCTGTGTCAAGCTCCTTAAAAAATGAAACAAGGATGTCGGAGCAGAGTTCCTTGTCTTGTGCCAAGCTCCTTAAACCATGAAACAAAGTGTCCTGAGGATAATTCTTTTAATGTGTCAACCTTGTTAAAATAATGAAACACGTTCCTGTTCAATTCGAGTCTTTGATAAGATCTCGTAAAATCCCAGTCGAGTCTGTCTCTTGATCTTGTAACTTGAACCTTCACTCCATCTGCCTTTCATATGGATTGAAGCTTGGGGGGCATGTACCTCGAATTGAATCACCATGCTGGGGGGCATGCTCACTGTTTCAAGCATAGTTTATCTTTGTTTCAAGCTTGTGTAAAAATGAAACCAAATTCAAGCAGAGTTTCCTGATTTCAAGCTTGTGTCAAAATGAAACCATGCCCATTTTACTTCCTATGATTGCCATTTTATTAGCCTGTTTTTACCAGATGAGCCTTGGTTTTATCACTCCATCATCACGATCTGCTTGGCCGATCATATGCCTTCACTTGGTTATTTTACCCATTCCCGAGGAACCGCTACGATGAGTGGTCTTGTTAGCCAACCTCTTGACTTTTATCATGTTCTGAGCAGTTCCACCATTACCAGAACCAGTAACTACCATTTATACCGCTCGTTCCTCCAGGAGGAGTCATCTTTCAGCTCTTTTCCGACTCTCTAAACATGAAAAGATTGCCGAGGCCCTTGTCGTTTCGATCTCGTTAAATCGGACACGAATCGACATCTACCCAGTATACGTTTAACCCTTTTTCGGGCTGGGATGGATTGATTACGAAAAAGGAATACCCTAGCCTATCGCGACTAGGAGGTTTTCTCGGATATTGTTTTCTACCTTTTCGGATCTGAGGAACTATTTACGAAAAGGGACTTGTGGAGTTTAATTTTCTGCTGTCTTTTCAAACTCTCTAAACGTGAAAAGACGCCGAGTTCTCCCTTTGTCAGACTCGTTAAACCCTGATAATTGGATTCCGCCGAAATGACGTTCTCCGAGTTCCTCCTTCCCTAGACTCGTTAAATGCACTAGGATGGGATTCGTCCAAGGACGGATTTATATGATAAGGCAGGCACCTTCAAGCTGTGTAAAAATAAAGACACTGCCAAGCACGTTTGTGAAAATGGAACCACATTGTTTTTGCCGCGTATGTCACTTGGGAACATGGCACTTGTCTGCATTCATGTCAGGTTGGGGACATCTCATCTCGTTTCTTCACTTTGCCTCCGTGGGTTTGGATAATCCCTTTTGACCTCTCATCTGCTCATTGCCTCGTCACCATGACCTCTGATCCATTGATGTCAAATACTACCAAGTCCACTATCATGTCGCTTATATGTTCAAGAGAAGTTGGCCTCTGCAAATATCAACCTCCCTCTGATTCTCATATGATCCTGATTCACAACAAAAACATCATGTTCCTCTGTCTCGTGTCCATGATGTGGGAAACATTATGGCCCACCTTCGATCAAGGTCACTTCCTGTCGACTTCAGCTCATTATCCAGGAGGTTGATCTAGAGACTCCTTTATGGTACCTTGGAGCCTGCATGCCTCAATGGCAGGTTCGTCGCATTCGACGTGGGTTTTTCATCATTGGCCTCCGATCGAGTGATTCTACGGGTGTTCGACATCAACTCATTTATTCACATGCCGTAGACTGTACCTGTAGTACCTTGAGGGCCATTGTCATTATTGGTGGTTCCTCTCGCATCTGTTAACAGCTCTCATCATTGGTTGGTAACCAGACGATGTTATCGCATGTTCGACTTCAACTCACATATTCGCATGCTTGAACTTGTACTTTGTTCGGGTCAAGATGGAGCGCAAGACCCTAGATTGTGTATGTTGTAATCCAGGCTGCGATATTGTGGATTATTATGATTATTTACATGACTTATTCACTGGATGGCTGCGACCATACCTGAGTCTATTTATCGATCCTCACTGGATGGCTGCGACCATACCTTGGATCTGGATTATTGTATACTCTGTTTTGGATGGTTACGTCCATACCACATATACGTCATGTACTTGAGATATCATTTGTATTTTTCTGCGTAGGTTTTCCAACGGCGGGCCTTTAGTTGAACATGTTCTCGTAAAGCATTTCACCCCTCTCTCTCTCGGGCCTCATGCTTTAGGGGGCATTTGTTACACAGTAATTTGTCACCGTCTCTGCAATTCCCATCTCGCCCATTGGAGGGTTATTTCTGTGACCAATAAGTAGTGTCATGCCTTGCAAATACCATCATTTCATCCCTTTCCATGAGGACAACATTCCTTCTATTGATCATTTCCTGAGTAGACCCCTAAAAACACCTGTTTTTTCCTTGGCGCTGGTAGCCCGTTATGTACCCGCACCAATGGGAGAAAATTAACACTGAGCCCGCGCCAATTGGTGCTTTGTCCTAGTTAAGCACCCACACCACTCTGCTTTTGGAAATTTTTTTAAAAAAGAGGCGAAGTTTCGATTACAACAACTTCATGGATGAGTCATCAGGAGTGGTTTCGCCTGAATAACCATGACCTTCCTCCTTTGGCCTCTTGTTTCCACCATAGAAACTCTCCTGAAGGACAGCCTTCCATTTATTGTAGGGATCCGAACTCTCCTATCCTTTGAGAACATAGCCTTCATCCAACAGTGACAACAAATATAGTCTTCTGCCTAAGTTTAACTTCAATCTTTGCTTTGTGCTGTAAGAGCCCTCTTCCTTCCCTTAAGGCCGACTCAAGTAAGGAGACTATTGTCGAGAGACTCAGGAGAGGTTTGCCCTTTCCCTGGCGAGCTTTGCGAGACGTGAACAACTGGAGACCCATCCGAAGGAGACCACGATGTCAGAACTTTGGTTGTAATCTTTTTCGATCGTTATTTAATGAATTATTACGATTATGGTTCCACTCTGTTTTCAATGATGCTAATATGAGTAATATCCTTTCTGACTGATATTTAGTTACGTATGCCGGATTTTATGCTTGTATCTGTTTGTTTCTTGCATGTGCAGGTGTCTATCCATGGAGATTGTGGAGGATCGTGATCTGACGAGGCTGAGGAATGGGGATGCTCTCTTCTTCAGATCGTAGCATTGGATTCCGGGTAGGCTTCTATCTTTATTCTTTTCATTCGTAACTAGGAACTTGCGTTGTAACATCTTTGATTGTTGCTAGACCCCTGCTGGGCTAGTAGGGATTGCCTCTGTCCGCAGAGGGGATTTACCTCCTCAACAACTAGTAACATATTCATTTCACATCTTAATCCAAGTAAATATACTTGACATCCAGTTACTTTTTCAATGGTTAGGATTTAATTTAGGAAAAAGAAGAAGATTAAAGTTAAACTTGAAATCATCCTTGGGAAATATGTATTCTCAGATTTAAACCAGTTATGGTTTAGAAATTCTGATGAATTCTTTCCCATCTATGTGATTCCTACAACTGTACAAAAATTGAAGGCTAATTCTGCTGAGATTTCTGTTAGATGTATGGAATATTATCACACACAGCATGCACATATAATACTTTCACATTTCATGCAACATAAGATTTACACATACACCTTATAAAGAAAAAAATATAACTGAACTGTGCATACCACTTAATTAGATGATCAATCCACCCAACCTTAGAATTTGTTTATCTCAAGAATTCACCCCCGAGCTGAGATCCCTCCTAGCACAGATCCACCTCTAATCTTTTTAGGAGCAGCTTATTTAAGCTGTTGTTCCCCCAAAGCGTGTTTCTAATTCTGCGTCTAGAATATCAGGATGCTTTTCTTCCTGTTTGCCTAGGCTTCCCATTTTAGGGATTCTTTAAAGCTGTTTTATGCTTTTCCTAGCTTTTCCAGTTTTTTTTAACCTCTTCCCAACTATTTTCCTCATCATTGGGGAATTTAGATTTTTTCTCAAAAATCTAAATTAGAAATAATTTCTTTCAAGGATTTTTGAAAGATTGTGGGGAAAGTATTTGCCTTATCCATCCTCATGGATTTAGCAAGTGATCTCATAAATCTCATTTTGGTCAATCTGCACAAAATAAATTTATTCATTTCCTCAAATTAAATATTTAATAATATTCACAAAATAATTGCCCTTTGGGGTCCACTCCCCTTAGGATTAGAGTTCAAATGTCTAGCTTTGAGATTCAAACACATAAAATGGGGGTGTTACACATTGTTAGAATATTGTTTATGTTTATGGAAAGTTACAGGAAGTTCTTGGTAGTGTTCTAGAGGCTATCCTGGAAAACTGGCTCAGAACTGAGAACAACTAGTAGAGAAATAGAGTTTTTCAGTCATAATCGCATGGAAGTAGGCATATGTGTGTGGTTGGGACCTCATAACTACATTGATGTTGTGTTTTTTTTGAGGTTGGGGATTTTTCCCTATGCAAAGAACTCCAACCTAGGGTTTGATCCCCTAGGGTGGTTTGCAGACTCCTAATTGGTTTGTAGTATCTAACGGATGTCTGTAAAATTTCAATGTGTTGATCTCGCTTCCATAATTGGAACTTAGATGTCGGGTCATGTCATAGTGAAACTTGTCTCATTTATCCTTGCAAGCTTGTGAATTTCAGTAAATGTGTAGTGAGGTGGTTACAAATATCATCAATCAGTGGGGAGAGTGAGAGGTAATTAGAACCTATTCAACCAATGAAAATCACCATCCCAAATGGATAAAGGTCTAATTTGGGCCCTAACTAGGTGATTTCCTAAATTTTGATCGTGTTCAATTTTTGCCATCAATAGGACTAGAAGATACACAAGTTTCATCACCTATCCAATGTTCTCCAACAAGTACACCAAGAATTGAGCTTCAAATAGAGTAATCATGAAAAGTAGGAACACGAACTCCTATTTATAATCACAATAGTAAATTAAATCCAACAATTGCACCACTCAAGTTTAGGAAGATAAAAGGTTTAAAGGATATTGTATTCAATAAGAGGATTGGATTTGCAATCCAAATTCATAGTATTTACATGTGAAAAAATATGTTTCGAAAAGGTTTAGAAGAAAATTGTGTCGAAGTCATGAATGAGGATATATATTTCACATAAAAGAGAAACCCGTGAGATATAATCAATTTACCAATAGTTAAGTACAACATTGGTATCAAAAGATTGTAAAAGAAAAATATAATGAAAAAATTGAGATGTGAGAGGTACAAAGCAAGGGTAGTTATCAAAGGCCGTGCACAACAACCACGTGTAAACCATGGTGAAACACTCACACTTATAGCTAGACTATTGTTTCTAAGGATTTTCTTAGCATAAGAAGCTCAAAATAGGTGGAAATTTTTTCAAATGAATGTTAAATAGACCTTTCTAAATATACTTATTAAAGAATATGTTTACAACAGACAACGACTTCGTTATAAAATTGGAGTAGAAGAAGATAAATTATATAGGTTGAGTGCCTTGAAATAGTGATGTAATTAAAATTATATATATATCATGAATGAAAGTATAAAATTATTTGGAATGAGAGAGGGTTTACGGTTTGTATCTTTCTGAAGTTGTGGTTTCCATGCCATCATTGATAGTTCCCTTGAAGAAGAGCTCATAGAATATTCCCCTACCCCCTTGGCAAGAATCGATATCTAGAAATATCGCTATCCTCAAACTTATCCCTCTCCTCGTGTTACACATGGCTCTTCTCATTTTTCTTATTCTCACCTACAACATCCTTCTACTGGTAACCTAGATATCTAGTATCATTATTTGATCGGGGTTGTTATCGTTGGATTTCCTTTCTATATTTTGAAGGGCAGGGTGGTATATCCCTCTCAACTATCAAATATGGTTTTATCAGACAAGGGGATTAGGAATATGATTACATGGTTAAATGGGGGTATTGATCCTCCTCGAGTTTCTTCCTTTCAAATTAATAGATTTAGAACCATCTCTCTAGAAATCCATGATGCATTCATTTCTTTATCCCCACATGTGGCTCCCTTGCTATTGGGCTTTATTGAGAAATCCCTTTCCTCCAAGAATTTGAGTAGTGAAGAGGTAACTTTTTTAGGTACCTATAATACTAGTTTATAAATGTTGTGCATAATACATCCCCCATATTTTTATTGTTGTGCCCCATAGAAAACAAATATTTTTATTATTGAGCCCTTATATTATTATTTTTATGTATACCCTAATTATATTTTGACTTGTTAGATGCCTATATATACGAAGGAGGTCTTGACATTTTAATCATCTAACAATTATTCATTTTATGTTAATGTAAAGGGAGATTTCCCCCTTAAAGTGGCTTATTATCTACTTATTGATCTATATTTTATTGTGTTTCTTTTTTATTTTTAATCTAGTTACATAAAATTTGGTATCAAAGCTCTGGATGCTAGGGTTTCACTGCTTCAAACATGTCATCATGCATTTTTTCACTATAATTTTGTTTCTACGAGCCTTAATAAAATGAAATTTTTACTATGTGGAGGTTTAATATTGATGAACATATGTATACAATTATAGACCTTTTTTCATTTCATTTTCCGATATATAGTATGAGGAAGTTAGGTTTTTTACATGCTCTAGAATTTAGTATCAAACATGCATTCAGGGGAAACTTGTCATATCTTTCTCTTCCAAAATCGAAATTCAATTTCATAAGATATGACTTAAATTTCATGTACTTTAGTTTCTAGGGTATGATTTTTAGGGCCAATGATTAAAATAGTGACATGTGGAATGTAGTACAATTTTGATCTACTAAACCATTCCATAATCAGGGCATCATGGGACGGTTGTCATAACTTTATCTTGAATAATCCAATGTCAGTATAAGTGGTGGTGTTGGAAACGAAACACAGAGGACTATCATGAGATGAAATTTCAGACCTTGGGAATATGAAATCATAGATATAAAAAAATTTCAATGTCAAGATCAGTAAGCTAAAAATAAAGCTCTAAAATGTGTGTATTTTAAAATTTGGATAAGGTTTGCTTGAAAATTTTATTTTAAGTGATTCAAATGGCATAATTAAGAAAAAAGATAATTTATGGGTTCCAAAATTCCTCCCAAACAAAAACAATATACACCCATTAAGTCCTCATAAATCTCTAATATGATGCATGAAGAAGAATAAATGCAACATCGTATATCAAAATTATGGGACAAAGTGCAATAAATTTCACTCTCATAAAGAGAAACCAAATATTTACTAGAAGTGATGATGAAGGGCTTAAAGGTGACATAAAATTACACATAAAAATTTACATGGATTGTTTAGAAGGGGACATGGATGATTTGAAAGGGAATATGGAAGGTTTAAAATATGACATGGAAGGTTTGAAAAAGTTGCTAGAAGAAAGAATTCATAATGGTGAGAAGATAGTCCATGAAACTCATGATTAAAACAAAAGGAATGTGAATCATGATGATAAATACTCCAACTTTCGATTGAGGACCAACGACATCCAAAATATTTATATGAGAAAGTTTTACGACAAGGATCTGGTAACATGGAGAAATTATTTGATATAAATTATGTGCAAGACACAAAAAAGGTACACATTGCATCTTTATATTTACAACTTAATTATTTTGTGTGTAATTTATTACTTTGTTCCCATAAATCACTTGTCACTTGGAAAAATTTTATGGAGGAATTTATAGCACATTATGAGGATACATATAGAACCTTCTTTATCCAACTCATAAATATCAAAAAAAAGGTTTAGTTGTGAAGCACGTAGAGGACCTCTAAAGAGTGAATATCAAGGTAATTGATATTCTAGAGGACCATTTGATTGATTTCTTATTAGGGACTTTAAAGGATAACAGCCAAAAATAGGTTTTCCCTTGGGAACCTAAGTCATTGGAGAATTCATTTAGGGTGACAAGAAAATATGAAAGAAAATTTATGGCAACAAGGAATTCTACCACTCATAACTAAAAATATGGAAGTGTTTTCACTCCTAGAATCCCACAACCGACAAGGTGGACACCACAAAACCTAGAGGAAAAAGGAGAAAAGGGCTTTGTTATAGTTGTGAGAGCACATTTACTAGATCTCATAAGTGTGTTGAGAAGAAATTATTTTACATCGATAGGGAAGAGGAGGAATAAAAGGAACAAGAAATAGAAAAATAAGAAGATATATACCAAGAACCAACAACAAGGTTTGAAAAGGATGAAATGAATCCAACCATATCTTGTAATGCATTGGTAATAATTACTAACCTTAAAACTCTCAAGATGGAAATATATATAAAGAAGAAAAAGGTAATATTGTTGATTGGTTTAGGTGGTGCCCATAATTTTATTCATTGTAAGATAACCAAGGATTTGAATTTCTTCCTATATCCAACACCAAAGTTTCAAGTGATGGATGAAAATGGAGGAAATATACATTTATCAAGGAAGTACCATAACATCAATCTAACCATGGGGTAGTATTTATTGAATATTCCAATGATTTCCATTCCAATGGGTGGTGCTGATATTATATTAGGATTTCAATGGTTATAATATTTGAGGATGATATATTTTATTTTTCAAGAAAATTTCTTGAATTTTTTGTTGGGAAGAAAAGGAAATTGAATTATGGGGTTCGCAGGGAAACCTAGGAAGACAATTAGCTATAATGGCATGACAAATATTTTGAATAAGGAAAAATAATGGGTAATTGTGCAATTATGCTCCCTAGAGGTTCAAACATCTAAGTAATCCATTTATCAATATATCCAAAGAGTCTCTGAAAATCATTCCACGATATTTGAGACTCCCAAAGGTCTCCCACCTATTTGTAATCATGATCATGTGATTCACTTGATTCGTGGAAGTGTTCCTCCAAAACTCAGAACTTACAAATATGTCTATGCCTATAAGATGTAAATTAAATTTTTGGTTGTTGAAATTCTAGAGGAAGGTATAATTCAACCTATCCAAAGTTATTTCTCTTCTCCAATTGTACTGGTGCAAAAGAATGATGCATCATGGCATATTTTAATAGATTATACAGAGCTTAACAAGCTCAATATTAAAGATAAATTTCCCATTCCTTTCATTCATGAATTGTTGGATGAACTACATGGAGTAATTTATTTCACCAAGCTAGATCCTCATTATGGATATCATAAAATTAGAACGAAAATAAAAGACATTATGAAAACAACATGTGTAACACATGAAGCTCATTATAAATTTTTGGTCATGTATTTTGGTCTTACTATTGCGCCTTCCACATTTCAATGTATGATAAATTCCATTTTCAAACCCTTACTTAGAAAATTTGTGTTAATATTTTTTTTTATTATATACTAATCTACAACAATTCTTGGAAACATCATGCTCAACATGTTGACATGGTGTTGAATCTACTGGACAACAAAAAATTATATGAAAAACCCTCCAAATGATTCTGTGGGGTATAAGAAGTGGAATATTTGGGTCATACTATATCTCATGAGGGGTTAAGGTATACCATGACAAAATAAAATACATAAAGGAATGGAAAATCCCCTCAACCATAAGGCATATTCTAGTATTTATAGGGTTTAAATGGTATTATCACAAATTTTTTAGGAATTATGGGAAAATAATAGCACCGCTAACAACATTTTTGAAGAAACGTTTTTTTTTGGACTCCATAAGAAACTAAGGAATTTGAACATCTTAAAGAGGCAATGTGTTGAGTTGTGGTCTTAGCTACACCATACTTCACTAAAACATTTATTGTGGAATGTGATGCCTTAGGAAATGGAATTCTTACTATTTTAATGCGAGAAGGAAGACTCATTACTTTTGAAATTTTTCCAATCAAGGGAAAGTATTTAAAAAAACTTATTTATGAGAATAAAATGTTGTAAATACTACATTCTCTGAAGAAACGGTGTCCTTATCTAATGGGAAGAGACTTCAAGGTAAAAACATATCATGATAGTCTTAAATACTTCTTCAAAAAAAGATAATATTCAAAAGAGAAGCAAAAATTGTTCACAAAGAGTGCACTATCTCATCCTTTCAAAGTCATTATAGTCGCTACAATGTTTTTGGAAACAATTCAAAAGCTACATGGAAACCCAAAGATTATTGTATGTAATTTTTATTGGAAATTTTTAGACAAAATTATTTTCTTGTCTTCATACTCAATTAACTCATAGCTCATCTTATCGTCCTCAATTTGATGGGAAAACTAAGATAGTTAACAAATTTTTGGAAGCAGATATTCATTTCTTTGTATCTGATAAAAAAAATGAAAATGGTCAAGTGGTTACCACTGGTAGAATGATAGTATAACAATATCTTCCATACCACAACAAAAATGACCCTATTTATGGTGCTTTATGGATATCATCCACCATCCATCACATCATACATAAGAGACAACTCTAAGGTTAAAGCATTGTAATATGATATCGAGCATCAAAAATGAGTTCTCCAACTCTAAAAGGATATTCTGACTCTAACAAAGGATCAAATGGAATAACGGGCTGATAAAAATCACAGTGAAGTAATTTTTGATGTGGGTGATTTGGTATTTTTACAACTATATTCACAAGCTCCTAGTTCAAACTATATTTCTAGAACATGAAGAGGAAAGAAAAATCATCTTGGAACCTAAAACAATTACAGAAACAAGAAACTGATATGTATGAAATAGATCAATTTTAGATTATATAATTAACTAGAAGAACTTACCTACTAAATATTCAACATGGGAGTATGAATGTTTGATATAGAAGCATTCATAAGTACTCAAGCATTGAGGAAAATAATTTTTTGAATGAGAGGGGAATTTTATGTCCCTATAATACTAGTATAGCCCTCGTATTTCTACTATTGTACCTGATAGAACATCCATATTATTATTTTCATGCCCCATAGAAACCTAGTATCATTATTATTGAGCCCTTACACTATTAGTGTTATTGAAACCCTATTTATATATAGACCCTTTAAACTCCTATATATACCAACTAGGTCTTGTCATTTGAATCACCCATGAATTGTTGATTTATGTGATGTAAATGGAGGTTTCCCCCTCGAAGTGGCTAATTATCTAGTCATTGTTTTATATTTTTTTTTATTTTTTTCTTATTTCAGATCTGGTTACATAACAAGCCTAGTGGTGGTCTACTCGACCCTCTCCAGGAATTTTTGTGGTTAATGTGACGATGAAGAAAAATCATAAGTGTTTCAAGAGAAATCAAGTAGAAAGGAACTTAGTCCTTATCAAGGAGGTGTAGCTGAATGAGATTAGGAAGATGGAAAAATATGTGATATTTGGTTGTTTGACTACAAAATGCATTATTGTCTGGTAGCTAAGGAGTTGGATGCAATAAAACATCGCACAAATACTTGGATAAAACATGCAATGTATGATTCTTGCATAGGGGTTGGATGTCCTAGATTGGTAGGTCAGGGCATGATGCTTTGAAACTTCTTTGGGGAACATAATTTAATGGATTGCAGGCCTTATTTCGAAAATTTTAGAGACTTGAGTTTGATGCATGCAGTAAAAATATGGAGTTCATCCTAGTTTGGGTCAATATTCCTAGTCTTCCCTTGGTTCTCTAAACGATGGATGAGTTTAAGAAAATTAGTAATAAATTTTGGTTCTTCTTTAAAGAAAATGGTTCCTTCCAAACTACATGATACATGTGCATGGTTTAGATATTGGTCATATTGAGCTTGGATATGGGATTAGTAGACATCATAACAATAACCTTTGATGATAATATATAAAACAATTGTTGGACTATTAGGATGTGCTCTTTGGAGGAAACTTCTACCACTGTTATGATAATCTAGGCCTGATTTCCCAATGGCAAAAAAGAATAAAAAATGGGTTAAAAGGTCATATTTGGCCCCTACTGGCCCCTCTATATTGTATTCTAGAGATTAGCTAAAGGTGGAAGATAGATTAAAATATGTTGCTATATCTATGGATGCAGTGGCTGCATGCATTATTTTGGAGCTTGGTCCCACGTTAAGTATCATCTCTCAAGGGTATGTCCTCTGATCCTCAAAATTTTCCTCATTTTCCTATTACTGAAAATCCTTATAGAAAAAATATGTGATTTATTGGGTAGTACCCTCTCTTATTGCACCTATTTTTCCATCTCCCACCCACTTACCTCAGAACGGCTCCCCCTCTCCCTCTACTCTCCTTGTTGATCATAATAACTAACTCATTATTTCGCCTCACCATATCCCTCACAATATTCCCTAATAAAACAATTGGTGTAATCTAAGGCTCTTTTACAAGCTTACCTTGAGTTTGGTCTTTTCGAACGTCTTGCAGGAATTCGTTTCCTTATTCAGTGGTTTAAGAACTCTAGCCCATACAAGCTATAAAAAATGGGGCTAGAGTTGAAAGTATTTCTTATATTATGCTCAGAAATTTGCATAAGTAGAAATGATAGATAAGAAGACAATTATATTTTGATGGGGCACTTAGATAATTGTCCCTATGATTGGGTGCCTAATGAAATTTTTATCTAATAACTACCAAGGATTATTCATCCCTACCGTGAAAATGGACTTTATGCGACTCATTGAAAAAAATTCACTACATGTTTTTTTACTTCAAGAAAACATGATGGATGGATCTCAAGCGCTTTTCCTCCTATCCACCCTTTTCCCATGCTGGTATATTTTGGACCTAGAGATGGACAAGAGGTTTTGAGTTCTTCTTTCTTGCTCAAAGAAAGTATAATTCACAATTTAGTGAGCTTGGTCATCCAAAAATTCTTTAAATCTTGATTTATTCTCTCTGGACATGGACTACCAATTATCAAATTTAATTATATATGGGCCCTATCAGGACAAGGATCCATTTTGGGAAAATATTTTCTCTCTTCCTAACCTCCTTTCTAATCTTTTAATCCTTCGCAGGGATCTAAATTTATCCCTTAGGAAAATGGGTGTTTAGGGCCCTCCTACCAAGGTTGACCCCTTGAATTTTTTCTATGGTTGACATATTAAAAATATTCTTCTTACATGGAAAAATAATTAGGCCACAGACGAAATTATTTCTGATAGGCTTGATCAATTTTCTCATTTTCCAAGGATGGGTAGATGTGAGCTTCAGATAGTGACACTTGGTTGATTTTGGTTGAAGCTCAAACCACCCTCCTATTCTCCTCGAATTTTTTTAGGCTCTATCAAATCCTTATATTGCATTAAGATTAAACCCCATT
Source organism: Pinus albicaulis (assembly GCA_034641835.2). Classification (NCBI taxonomy): domain Eukaryota; kingdom Viridiplantae; phylum Streptophyta; class Pinopsida; order Pinales; family Pinaceae; genus Pinus; species Pinus albicaulis. Next base: position 182,058,295 of record CM076580.1, read on the forward strand.
GACTTGAGTAGCCTTATTTCCTACAAGTCATAATAAATGTATGGATCCCTCTCTGAAAATGATAGAGAATCTCCCCTATATAATTTCAATCAAATATTAAAATGGCAGAGGAAGCTACGATCACCTAGGGAAAAAAATGTAATTCTAAATTGAAATATCCAAATGATGTAGAAGCTATGCTTAGGGCCCTTCTAGAACAAGAGGGACTTTGAATGCTAAAAAAACACTAGCTTTAGGAAGTAAAATCTATGGAATCTCATATGAGAAAAATATCTCTTTGATGCAGGAGCATTAGGCAAAGAGAAAATACTTTGTATTTTATTAAAACTTAGGGTTTTAAGTTTTAGAAGAGCTAGATTTTTATGAATGATTTGAGTGGGTTTTAAGTATTTTTAATTAAATATTTTAAATAATTCTCAAGTGTTTGAGAATATGAGAGAATTTGATCAGTTGAGGATGTAAAGGGATTGAGAGATTTTTCTAAATATTAATTTACGAATTAGTTTCATTAATTATGGGTGAGAGAGGATCCTTAGGGATTCAAGAGTGATTTTAGGATTTTGTTGAGAAGTTGAAGGGATTGAACTTAAATTATATCATTTTAAATTGTATAAATTATCAAGCCTAAAAGGCATTCAAAATCGAAGAGAGAGAGAGAGAGTGAGTAAAGAAATAAAGTAGAGAGCAGGGGTTTCTATTTAGAAGCCTTTGGGAAGATTGTAAAAGGGCCAATCATTTGGAAATCAGGCCAAGGAAGGAGATTGTTATGTAAGTATTGTGTGTATTAATACAACATTTGATTTTCTGAATTTTATGCCCATTATTGAGTTTCTGTAGGATTGAATTTTTGTGTTCAATGCATGAAGGGGAATTCGATCCTTTTTTAATTCTAGAGTTATTATGTTGTAAGGGAATTTGTATTTTAGTCCCTGTGGAAGAAGTTCAACATTTGCAGAATTCCATTTAAGACTGTTCGATAAAATCGATTGAATCAATTAGATTTGATCTTTGATTGTTAGTTACGATGGTCAAGAGGGTGTTCTCACCTTCTTGGTTTCAATCGGTCTATATCCGCTGGGTTAAGTGAAACACATTTTATCCACAGGTTTGTTGATGAATTGTATGTGTTGACCTGTGGAAGGTTTCAGTAAGAACAACGAGTTTGGTAAAGGACGCAGTGATATTGTGGCAACTGGTCATGGATTTACTTTCTGCGCTAATCTCTATCTGTTGAAATGATGTCTAAATTGTTGAGTAATGCGTAGGAAATGTTCCAATTTTGTGAACCTCTGGTTTGTTAATTCTACACATCACTGAACATTTTATAAAGTTGTGTAGACATTTGAAAGGGCCTGGATGATACATTCATCGATCAATAGATGGATCGATGACCCAAAAAATGTTTTAAGTAATATTTTGAACCCTATGGTTGAATAAAAAGCCAGATGTTAAATCCGATCAAGAAGGGAATCGATTGGGAGTCAGCGCAGAACCAAGAATGGAACAGTAGAATCCTGAGATGAAGAGCACAGAGTAAGCACTGAAATGTGATGCGTTGGATGTGAATGCCAGAGTTCATGCATGGAAAGATCGCAATGAAATTGTGAAGTGAACAGAAAATCGAAATGATAATTAAATGGGCTAGATGTATAATTAATGTGGTGCGCTGGTAAATTATGATTGAATGTTATTCGGCTTTTAAATAAAATCTAAGTTTATGTGAATTTACACAGCGGGAGATCGTGTGCAGGTCATTGGCATTAGACCGATGATTGAAACGAATGTATTGAAAACCACATTATTAAATTCCAATTCTTTTGAAGAAGAGTGAACAAAAATGTGAGCAAATCATGCGGAAAACTGTGAAGTCAAGGTGACAAATAGGGGATAATGATGGTCAAGATGTCTTATATAGGTGGAGCTTCAATTTGTGTGCGGATCAGTCACTGGCAGAATTGGTGAGTAAGCTCTTGTTAAATTATAACCCAAAGTAGATTTGGAATATCATGGATATATGGTGAAATGAAAGTATAGCATGTGAGATGTGTTTGGTATGCCACAGGTTGAAAGGCTTAAATTATTGGCATGATAATGTGTAACTTAAAGAGTATAGATATATTAATGCTTGTTAATATCCAGATTTGAAAGTGTATATCTCATTGTAAATGTGAGATTTAAAAATCTATGGACCATCATTATTTTGAATGCAAATTTCGAATATTTATTTGAATAGTCATATGAAGGGTTTATTGAATAAGACCAAGTATGGCATGAGAGGGATCTTGCATGGAATAAGTGAAGGAAAAAATATTTTTGATAAAGAGAATTTGACTATTGTTTTATAACCATGTATTGAAATTGAAGAGATCTTCCTTGAAAGATTAATTTTTAAGCTTCTGCAAAAGTTTATGAAATTGCCCAGTGAATGGAATTACTTGGCATGAATTTGGAATTGTGTCTTTATGTGCATAACATTAGGGGATATTTTGGGTATTGCAGGTTTAGCCCTACATCAAGTGGTATCAGAGCAGGAAGGCTTTGTTGAAATTGAAGATGTTTGTTTTTCTGAATGACTGTAGGAAGGTTCTGTTGAGAATTGAAGTGTGTTTTATTTGAATGTGTTCTAAATATGATATGCAAAGGTACAAAACTACAGTGAACAGGATTGCAGAAATGAATGGAGGAAAAGATCATGCGGGATCTTAAAGGCGAGATAATTTTCTGATCTGAAATTTTTTATTAAGGTTTATGATTGCAGATAAGATGGTGGCAGTGAACTGGACATTCAGCTAAAGGATGGATATGGACGAAAATTTCGGTGTTCTGAAGAGAAGTAGAGTTGAAGAGATAGCCTAGAGAGAGTATAAGAGAGTGCTCAAGAGGTTCCAGAGGCAATGAACCTATACTTTCCAAAAGACAAGTCCAGTGAGTGGATTGGTGAGGTAAGTGGCAGCACAAGAGCTTGATGTTGCAGAGGCTAGTGCAACTCATGGTGAGTGATAAACTCATGGGGAAGATGATCATGGAGGATCATAGAAGAGGTTCAGAGGAATGCCATAGAGGTAAGATGACTGATAAAGTCAGAGAAAGAGAAATTGCAGTAATGAAGGTACAATTGCAGGTACTACAGAAATGGCTACAAGAGCAGGAAAACCAGAAAGGAGGATGGATCTTTCCACTAGAGGGAAAAAGAGTGATTTGGCAACCATTGCAGATGAAGTTGAGGCAAACTGAGATTTCCTTATTGAATGAGGAACTTAGATTTCTTGAGCCAGAGATGGAATTTGAAGATTCCACACATAGATCTATTCAAAAGGAAGTGGTGGAGGAAACAGTCAAGACTAAAAAGTCTTGTGGTTTTCAAACTAACAAGTTGTGTATGTTTTTAGGTACAATACAAGGAGATGAACAAGCTTTAAAGTTTGTGAAAGAGCAAGAGAGAGAATTGAATTTGAATACTGTTCAGGTCAATGCTGAGATAGCAAGATCTCAGGAGGAAATGAAGACAAAGAAGTATAATTAGAATGTTAAAGCAGAAGAAGGAAGACCATCTGATGATTGGTCAAAAGCCGGTGAAGGTATGGAAAATTGTGTGAAGTTTCCAAGTTCTACTCCTAATGAAATTGTTGAATTGTATAGAAAATTCGATCTTCAGAGAATAGAATTGGAGAGGCAGGGAACTTACACACAAGATAATTTGCTAAAGAAGCAAGATAAGAAAGTTTTCATAAATGACAGTCATGAAGCAGAGGATGGAAAGAAGAAGATACTAGTTGATAGTCTCATGGTGAATGCAAATCAGCATACTGATGTGCTGACAAAGGAGTTGGAAAGGAACTCAGAGCCACCAGAGGAAGCTGAGGAGAAAGCCAGTAAATATTTTTTGAGTCCTGAAGAAGGCTTGGAACTGCAAAGAGAAAACTTGGTGACTGAATCAACAAGTGAGACCATTAGGTCTTGTGATTTTGAAGCTGACAATTTGATTGTGTTTACAGGTGATGCAAAAGACAGTCCATCACTTCGAATTGTCTTGGAAGAAGAAGAACTATTGCAGAAAGAAGATGAGACAATCATGTCTCATAATTAGAGGCTTGTTACCATGGGTGAGAAGAAAGAGTTGGCTTCTCTGTATAGCCAAGAGAAGACTGTGGGGTAGAATTTTGGAACTGCTACAGTGATAGAGGATGAGGCTACAGTGTTTGAAGAACTTGATTTGATTACCAGAATCAATCAAGATGATGATGGAAAATTACTGAAGATTGTCAAAGAGGAAGACGAAGGTTATGCTGGAACTAATTTTCAGCATGTTGATGAAATGCTTGAGGAGAAAGGGCTGAAATGTTTGCTAGAGAAATTTGAACCAGAGAAAGAAGTTGCAGATAAATTTGCAAATGATGAGAAAAATAATGTTGCAGAGGGACAGGAAGTTTGGGAGGTAGCAGCATGTGGGGTAGCATCTGCAGGAGTAAAACCAATGTTTGCAATAATCGGGGAGGTAACAGCTGAGGCAACATTGACAACAGCAACATCAATGTTGGCAGCAAGAAAAGTAGTAACAACAGAAGCAGCTACAGCAGCTGAATTAACAGAAATTGGAGACAACAGTAGTAGGCTGGACATAGAGATTGAAAGCATCAAAAGACTGATGATGAAATTGTCTCAGAGGAAGCAGACAACAGCAAGAAAGCAGAATAATTTCAGCAAGAGAAAGACAAAAATAGAGTATGAAACCATAGCTGAAGGCAGGATGCAGAACAAGATATGGAAACCTGGAGAAAAGCAGAAAGAAACAACAGATGATGACTTGCAGAAAAAAGTGTGGGATCTAGGAAGACAAGGACAAAGACTTAAAATGCCTGATCAGGAGATCATGATCATTTTCAACCTTCCGAGTCTGATGCAAGAGCATTAGGCAAAGAGAAAATACTTTTTATTTTATTAAAACTTAGGGGTTTTAATTTTTAGAAGAGCTATATTTTTGTGAATGATTTGAGTGGGTTTTAAGTATTTTTAATTAAATATTGTAAATAATTCTCAAGTGTTTGAGAATATGAGAGAATTTGATCAGTTGAGGATGTAAATGAATTGAGAGATTTTCCTAAATATTAATTTAGGAATTAGTTTCATTAATTATGGGTGAGAGAGGATCCTTAGGGATTCAAGAGTGATTTTAGGATTTTGTTGAGAAGTTGAAGGGATTGAACTTAAATTATATCATTTTAAATTGTATAAATTATCAAGCCTCAAAGGCATTGAAAATCAGAGAAAGAGAGAGAGAGTGAGTAAATAAATAAAGTAGAGAGCAGGGGTTTCTATTTAGAAGCCTTCGGGCAGATTGTGAAAGGGCCAATCATTTGGAAATCAGGCCAAGGAAGGAGATTGTTATGTAAGTATTGTGTGTATTAATACAACATTTGATTTTCTGAAGTTTATTCCCATTATTGAGTTTGTGTAGGATTGAATTTGTGTGTTCTATGTATGAAGGGGAATTCGATCCTTTTTTAATTCTAAAGTTATTATGTTGTAAGGGAATTTGTATTTTAGTCCCTGTGGAAGAAGTTCAATGTTTTTAGAATTCCATTTAAGACTTTTCGATAAAATCAATTGAATCGACTAGATTCAATCTTTGATTGTTAGTTACGGTGGCAGAGAGGGTGTTCTCGCCTTCTTGGTTTTGATCGGTCTATATCCGCTGGGTTAAGTGAAATGCATTTGATCCACAGGTTTGTTGATGAATTATATGTGTTGACCTGTGGAATGTTTCAGTAAGAACAACAAGTTTTGTAAAGGACGCCGTGATACTGCGGCAACTAGTCATGGATTTACTTTCTACGCTAATCTCTATCTGTTGAAATGATGTCTTAATTGTTGAGTAATGCGTAGGAAATGTTTAGATTTTGTGAACCTCTGGTTTGTTAATTCTTCACATCAGTGAACGTTTTATAAAGTTGTGTAGACATTCTAAAGGGCTTGGACAATACAGTCATCGATCAATAGATGGATCGATGACCCAACAAATGTTTTAAATAATATTCTGAACCTTATGGTTGAATAAAAAGCCAGATGTTAAATCCGATCAAGCAAGTAATCGATTGGGAGTCAGCGCAGAACCACGAACGGAACAACAAAATCCTAAGATGAAGAGCATTGAGTAATCACTGAACTGTGATGCATTGGATGTTAATGCCATAGCTCATGCGTGGAAATATTGCAATGAAATTGTGAAGCGAACAACAAATCAAAATGATAATTGAATGGGCCAGATGTATAACTAATGTGGTGCGCTAGTAAGTTATGATTGAATTTTATTCGGCTTTTAAATAAAATCTTAGTTTATGTGGATTGCCACAGTGGGAGATTATGCGCAGGGCATTGGCATTAGACCGATGATTGAAACGAATGTATTGAAAACTGCATTATTAAAGTCCAATTCGTTTGAAGAAGAGCGAACGAAAATGTGAGAAAATCGTGTGGAAAATTGTGAAGTCAAGGTGACAAATAGTGGATAATGATGGTCAAGATGTCTTTTATAGGTGGAGCTTCGATTTTTGTGTGGATCAGTCACTGGAGGAATTGGTGAGTAAGCTCTTGTTAAATTATAACCCAAAGTAGCTTTGGAATATCATGGATATATGGTGAAATGAAAGTATAACACGTGAGATGTGTTTGGTATGCCACAGGTCGAAAGGCTTAAACTATTGGCATGATAATGTGTAACTTAAAGAGTATAGATATATTAATGCTTGTTAATATCTAGATTTTCAAGTGTATATCTCATTGTAAATGTGAGATTTCAAAAGCTATGGACCATCATTATTTTGAATTCAAAGTTAGAATATTTATTCGAATAGTCATAAGAATGGTTTATTGAATAAGATCGAGTATGGCATGAGAGGGATCTCGCTTGGAATAAGCGAAGGAAGAATTATTTTTCATAAAGAGAATTTGACTGTGGTTTTATAACCATGTATTAAAATTGAAGATATCTTCCTTGAAAGATTAATTTTTAAGCTTCCGCAAAAGTTTATGAAATTGCCCAGTGAATGGAATTACTTGGCATGAATTTGGAATTGCGTCTTTATGTGCATAACATTGGGGGAGATTTTGGGTATTGTAGGGTTAGCCCTGCATCACTCTTGGATAAGGAGGAAGGGTGGAGGATGAAAAGAAGAGCCCTCTAGCTTCAACCAAGGGATTAGAACAATAAATTATTCCACCACTTTTCAAATCATAGGGCATCCATCAATAAAACCAATTTTATACACGAGGATGGTTCCCAATGTTTCACCTTTCAGGAGGTTTCACAGGAAGGTACTAGTTATTTTGGGAATCTCTAAAAAAGGGGTGGAAAAGAAAATTTCAATCATATTCTGAGAGAGACAACATATTTTCCTTATTTTGTTGATGATTAAGAAAATGAGGCTATGATGCAGGAAGTTTCCATGGAAGAGAATAAATCCACCCTCCATATATTCGAGAAAGGAAAAAGATCTAGGTTGGATGGGCTGCTTATAACTTTATACATTGGCTACTTCAAATTTATTGTAAAGGATCTCCTTGAAGTGGTGTAACATTATAGATCCAAAGTGAACATTTTACCTCCTTTCAATAGTACTTTCATTTCCCTTAACCCCAAGTTGCATAACCCCTCCTCATTTGATGAGTTTAGGCCTATCTCAATTTGAAACCCTATATGAAAAATGATTGCTAAAATCATATCCCAATGCCTAAATACAATTCTTTTAAATAATATATCCCTTGAAAACTTTCAGTTCCACGGGGGTCGCTAGATAGATGCAATCAGTCAATATCAAGAGGGACTCTACAGTATTCATAGGGATAATCTTCAAGTGGTTGTTTAAAAATTTGACTCATATAAGGCCTTTGATTGGGTAAATTGGTTATATATAAGACTTCTTCTACTACATTTAGCCTTTCACCACTCATATATAACTTGGATCCTTTTTTGTATCTCTTTAGCCTCTTTTTTCACTCCTTTTCAATGGAATATCTTACGCGTTTTTTAATGAAAACCGTGTAACGAGACAAGGCTTTCCTCTTTCCCCTTTACTCTTCTTGTTGGTGGAAGAATGTGTCAGTCAAATTCTAAAGCGTTCTCTTTCTCATATCCTCTTTAGAGGCATATCTCTATGAAATCAATGCACTATTTCAAATATTATTTTTGTGGATGATATTATCATCCTTTATGAAGGACCATTTAGAGTTTTGGATGCCTTAAACTTAGCTGGCACTACTTTTAGTGAGGCTATAGGAATGGTAATTATAATATCAAATCCTCCATTTCCTTCTGGGGTATGGAAGAACATTAAAAACTGAAATGCACAACACTTTTGAATTATTAGGTTGAGGATATATCAAATGGTTTGAAATTCTTGAGTTTTAGTTTAAGGAAAAATAACTATTTAAAATAGGGATAGGTCTAGATGAGAGAAAAAATTAAAAAATAAATATTTTTCTAGTGCTTCTCATGGCTCTCATGAGTTGGGAAGCTCGCTCTCATAAAAGTAGTTATCGAAGTAATTCAAGTTATTTGGGCCAGTATAGCTTGGATTCCAAAAGGAGTTTTCAAGAAAATCATGAAGCTTTTCCTTTAGTTCCTCTGGCATAGGATGGAGAAAATAGCTATTTGCATTGACAACCTAGAAATATGTTACTCTTCCAAAATCCGTGAGTGATTGGGGAATTAAACTCTAAATTAGTTCACCTATGCTCTAGAAGCGAAGAGTGGATAAAAACTCATACAACGCCAAGGATTGTGAGTGCAATAAATTTCTCACAAATACATTCATCCCAGCTCCATATATACGAATGATAAAAAAATGCACCTACTTATGTAATACATTTTATTTCAGGTTTATTTTCACACTAACAAAGAAACAACCCCTTGAGCGAAAATAAACTCTTCAACAACTTGTCACGATGTTTGGTTAAAATAAATATTAGTAGATATTTAGTATAAATGGAATGAAACACCTCCTATATAATATGATAATACTTAAGAAATTTCATTATAAAAAAAACCATGTATTTAGCCCCAGAAAAATTGAAATGAGATATCATTATTTTAACAAAATGGTGATTTCTTTTCTTTTTTTATAATTTTAAAGGGCATGGAAGATATCTTCACAAAGCCATTAGCTAAGGATAGTGATGAATTTAAAAGATAGAACTCATGAATTGTAGTTATTAAAGCATAAAAGGGTATAAATTACGGGGAGTGTTGAACCAAAGTGTAACTTCTACCACCTAACTTTGTACAAACACTAGCTTAGTTTATTATAGTTGTTATATCTCTTTTGTCTTTTATTTTTAAATTGGAGCAGTATATATACATCCAGTGGATGACCTAAGCTTATTTGGTTAGTTCTTCTATATTTTTAATGTTTTTTTTATAATGAAATGAATCAATTATTTGGTTATTCTATTTTCTAATTTTTTTGTTATTTTTTTTTAATATTATATAAATTTATAAGATGGATAAATAAATATATTGTAGCATTTCAATATTAATATGATATTACACTACAATAATATCTCTTTAAAGTTATATTGTAAAACAATATTTTAATTGAAAAAAAAAATATTATTTATTTAAATTAAAATACATATTTATTTATAAAATTAATTGTTTTATAATTTGGAGATACGTTAATAATAATCAAAATTCAAATGACATAAAAATCAAATTAAAGTGATTTTTGTAGATAGCATAAATATTAGAAAGGCATTCAAAAAACAGAAAATGTAGAATTCATAAAATATTAAACTGAAATGAATTCAGCTCACTCCCCACACTAAGATTCAACAATAGACTAACATGTGGAACCTTCTCACTACTATAAAAAGGATAATTTGAAGGTATTTATTGGATTTATCTTGATTGAGTAGTTATAACTTTGGGATTTCTTAATCGATACTTATAATTAAATAAATTAATTGTGATATATATATATTTTTAAATTGGGATTCATTTTTAATATTACAATTTATTTGATAGTAAATGTAATAAAAATATTTATTTTTACTTTGAAAGCCATAAATGAAATATTTGGAGATCTATATTCTATATAGACTATAAGAGATATATAAAATAAATATTATATTTTGCCTTGTAAGTATTTCAATATACTAGTTTAAATTTTCATGTTAATTAACCTATTTCAATATAAGAAGTATATTTATTATTCAAAATAAAATATTTCAATAGTTTAGAGAAAGAAATAATTAAAAGTAAATAATTCTAGATTCTTTCATAATAAGAGAAAATACACCATTCATTCAATTTATAATATAAAACGGGTGTGTGGGATTCAAAAAATATTAATAATATTCACTATAGGTTATAAATAAAATATTTTACTCTGAAAAGTTAAATAATATTGGGATGTATTTAAAAATATATTAATAAAATCATAATAATTTTACACATACAATATCGTTTATAAATGAAATATGTCACTATCCATAATAAGTAGAATATTTCAATGTTAACTATTCATATGGTATATTTTTTGGGTTTTTTTTTAGTTTTTTTCCTTTCTAAATATAGCAGACATTTGTTGGAATTATGTATTTAAATGTGCTGTATATTTATCTATCATTTATTCATTAAAAAATGCAGTTTAAACAATGAAAAGTTACACATGATGTTTGTCTGCATGTATAAGCATTGTAACTATTTGTTCATTCATAAATGTAATTTAAACAATGAGAGCTACATATAGTCTCCCTATATATGTGTGCATAGAGAAGTGCATATTTATAAATTCCAAGAGGGATTAAACCTTATTTTCAAGTTTTTCTCTCTAAAAAAAATTGCATATCAAGAGATTTCATCCCTCTACTCTTGTTAAATCGGTAATTAAAATGTATTTATATTAATATGAGTAAACTTACAATATATATTTTTTAATTTTATTAACATAAATAAAATGTTAATTAAGTTTATTTTAAAAATACATTAGGGAAATTTTGAGGTATAAAATGGGCCTTCTAAGGAAATAATAAAATAATAGTTGAACCAATAAAATAATATTTATGAATTTGCAATTTATTTTTTGCACCAAAATTCATCTAACCATAGTTAAATTCAATTCAAAAATTGTACCAAAATAAAATTAATAAAAAATTGTGTTGATATGATTATAAATAAGAATAAGCTTTTCAAGAAAAAGGCGTTATCATTGAAAAACTAATACATTTGTCCTTTGTACTTAAATAACTTAAAATAAAATATAAATATAAATTTATAAATTCTAATTATATTATATGTTATTAATTAAAATTTATATTATTTAAATTGTATAATAACATGTAATTAATATACTATATAAAAATAATATAATATAATATAACAAAGGTATAGGAATATGTATTGTTTCTCTCAAGAAATATGAAATAACAATAATATTATTTTATTCAAAAAGTGTGAAATCACATTTATCATGAGTACTTTACTTTGAATTTAAAAATGCTTAGAGCACTACCAGGGTTAACCATGAATTTTTATCCACCATTGAGAATGTGACAAATAAGTACCTTTAACTCAAGAAATGCCACCTCAACCATTAGGGATGACGTCACCCCATAAAATGCAATTGATTCTGATAAAGTTAATTTCGATTGTACATTTTCCTTAGGAGGCCCATTTTAGACCTCAAAATTCCCCTAATGATTGTGATATTCCCTACAAAAATTGATCTGGATTTATGCAGGAACGCAATAAAATAAACATATAGCCATAAATACAAACATTCAGCGGAAATAACACTTCATTTCATTAATATCAAAGAACTGAATTTTGTTACCGACATAATGGAAATAAACTAGTCAGGGCACTCGTAGGTTATCTCTGAGAAGAGATGAGGCGGCTACAAGCCTCTGAACTTTATATTACAATGAGACTCAAAGGCCTATATATTATTGAGAAACAATGGAAAAACCTAAACATCCAAAATCCTAACCCTAGGAGATGAAATGCTAGAATATGGAGCATGTCGAGGTAAATTGGTACATCAATTACCTGGGGTCATAACTTTGGCATATTATCTTCATTTGACACATATGATACATCGTTAGAAAGATCTATCCGAGGACTACAACTGCTAACCATGAATTTAGATTTCAGATTTGAATCATATTATAAAAGATGCCCAAAAAACGTCGTTTAGGGCCTCAAAACGGTTCCGAAAGTTTAAGACACTAAAAACTACTAAAAATAATAAATTGTGCCGAAACTGAAAAATTGCAAGAGACAATAATAAGACCCCAAGTGAAATAGGCAAATGGCCACCATCCACCTAAATCAAAAATTGAATTTTAATAATTAATAATTAAACTCATAACTTGAATAATAAATCCCTATATAATATCTTTAATTCATCTCCTTTACCACATGAAAATATTTTCATGTGACGTTATTTCAAAATTATTTTGACATGCACTTGAACGCATTTAACCATTTCAACTACTCCATAAAAACGTACATATTTACAAAGTTTTACATATATTTTATAATATAATCGAAATATTGAAATTTTAGCCATTGACATTGGGTTTTAGTTATTTATTTAATACAAAACCATAAAGTAACCCTATGTGTTCATCTCATTTTAAATCCAATGATATGTAATATAATAAACTATTATCACTTTAATGAAGCACAGAAATGTGGTCGCTTTCAAATTCAACCTCGTTGAAAGGACGTCATTTTCTTCAAACACAATGATCATTGATCTAATAATTTATTATGTACCAAAGTTGATCCACAATTTCCGGCTGTGGCAGGAATGGTAGAGAAATTTTCGCTTTGAAATTCAATGATACCGTTTTCAAAGACAATGATTTGCAATATAATGTTACACTTCATTGTTATTCTATATTTTTATTGTCATTTCTTGATAAGGTTTGTGCAGCAAAGATGACTTCCGTTTGGTACAATTTTCCTTCTTCGTTGCAGCTGTCAAAACCAGCCCGCCCAATGATATCTGTACTAATGATTCTTCGGTTTTGCGTCACCTTTCAAACACGTAGCCCATCAACCCTACTTTACTCCCCCTGCTGTTCCATTTTGACCATTGGAATCTGGCATTTCCAAGCGATAGATTATACGGAGATACTCGTACCAGCTGGCCTCCGTAGTTTCAGAATCTTATAACTGAAATGATTATTTAATAACATGTTCCGAAAAGGCCACTAGACTAGAAATCCGCAAATTTCCGAGTATTGCTTCCTGTACTGACAATTTTAATAACCAACAAAGTTTATCTATATTTCCATCTCCACGACACCGAGGTCCCTTTCAACCTGCAGTCAAATAAATTCGATGGAAATCCGTCGCTATGGACCGCATGGATCAGTTGGTTTATTTTTTGAGCATTAATGATCATGGTCGTGATATTCTATGAAAGTCGTCCTAATCACGAACTGGATCTCTCGAGTATGACAACGGGTCTTTTCTACTTTTTGGTCGGGCGAACAAGGTCGAGGAAGTCCCATATGTTTTCTTTCACATGAAAATTAGGTGAAATTATTATAAACAGGTTGCAACCTAATATTCATAAAATCTTGTAATTTGGCATCAGAAGTTCAAAACGGCTCTGAGCCTTTCAATTTCATGATAACACATCAATATTAATCAATGACAGCAGATATTATTAAAACCAAACCAACATTAATCAATGAAATTATTAAAACCAAACTAATATTAATCAATCACAACGGATATTATTGAAATTATTTATATGGATGGAATTCAAATTCTTTTTAATGAGTAGACAACTAAAAAATCAGATATTATTGAAATTATTTATATTGATGGAATTCAAATTCTTCTTAATGAATAGACAACTAAAAAATATATTTCATATAAGTTATACTAGCACAATCACATTTACCAATGTGGTTGATATATAGCAATAGACTTATATGAAATAAATTTACAACAACATTCACCAATGTGGTTGATATGTGCCAATAGGCCTATATCAACTACTCACCACATATATTTCACACCGAAATAAATATTATATATTTATGATTAAAATTACCAAAACATTTTATATATTAACTTATAATATATTAATAATATTAATTATATACATACTATATATTAACTTCAAATATATATATATATATATATATATATATATATATATAGAAAAAACCCAAGGGAAAAATATTACTCAACAAAATAGTATTAGAAATAAAAATTATTAATAAAATGAAGTGATTAATAAAGTCCAAGGATCAATAAAATTAATAAAAAAATACTCAAGTTGAATAAATTAATAAACACTAGTAAGTAACTGAAGGGATTATTTATATTATAAACCAAAAGAACTAATAAACCCAAGGGTTTAATATTATAAACCAAAGGAATTGGTGAACCTAAGGGAAAAATATTGCCCAACAAAATAGTATTAGAAATAAAAATTATTAATAAACTCAAGTGATTAATAAAGCTGAAGGATCATTAAAATTAATAAAAAAATATAAAAGCAAAAGAAATTAATAAACACTAATAATTGACCCAACGTATAATTAGTATTATAAGTCAAAAGAACTAATAACCCAAGGGTTTAATATTAGAAACCAAATGATTTGGTGAACTCAAAGGAAAAATGTTAATAACCTAAAGGACCAATAAGACGAAGGATCAATAAAATTAGTAAAAAAAATACTCAAATTGAAGAAAGTAATAAACACTAATAATTAACCCAAGGGATTATTCATATTATAAACCAAAGAAATAATAAACCCAAGGGTTTAATATTATAAACCAAAGGAATTGGTGAACCCAAGGGAAAAATATTACCCAGCAAAATAGTATTAGATATAAAAATTATTAATAAACTTAAGTGATTAATAAAGTCGAAGGATCAATAAAATTAATAAAAAATATATATATAAATCAAATAAATTAATAAACACTAATAATTAATCCAACGTATTATTCATATTATAAACCAAAAGAACTAATAATCCAAGGGTTTAATATTAGAAACCAAAGGAATTGGTGAACCCAAGAGAAAAATATTAATAACCTAAGGGAGTAATAAGGCGAAGGATCAAAAAAATTAATAAAAAAATACTCAAGTTGAAGAAATTAATGAACACTAATAATTAACCCAAGGGATTATTGATATTATAAATCAAAAGAACTAATAAACCCAAGGGTCTAATATAAAAAACCAAAGGAATTGGTGAACCCAAGGGAAAAATATTACCCAACAAAATAGTATTAAAAATAAAAATTATTAATCAACCCAAGTGATTAATAAAGTCAAAGGATCACTAGAATTAATAAAAAAGATATAAAAACCAAGGAAATTAATAAACACTAATAATTAACCCAACGTATTATTCATATTATAAATCAAAAGAACTAATAACCCAACGGTTTAATATTAGAAACCAAAGGAATTGGTGAACTCAAGGGAAAAATATTAATAACCTGAGAGACCAATAAGACAAAGGATCAATAAAATTAATAAATAAATACTCAAGTTGAAGAAATTAATAAACATTAATAATTAACCCAAGGGACTATTGATATTATAAACTAAAAGAATTAATAAACCTAATGGTCTAATATTAAAAACAAAAGGAATTGGTGAATCCAAGGGAAAAATATTACCCAAAAAAATACTATTGGAAATGAAAATTATTAATAAACTCAAGTGATTAATAAAGTCGAAGGATCAATAAAATTAATAAAAAAAATATAAAAACCAAAGAAATTAATAAACACTAATAATTAATCCAATGTATTATTCATATTATAAACCAAAAGAACTAATAACCCAAGGGCTTAATATTAGAAACCAATGGAATTGGTGAACCCAAGGGAAAAATATTAATAACCTAAGGGACCAATAAAGCGAAAGATCAATAAAATTAATAAAAAAATACTCAATTTGAGGAAATTAATAAACACTAATAATTAACCCACGGGATTATTCATATTATAAACCAAAAGAACTAATAAAATCAAGGGTTCAATATTATAAACCAAAGAAATTGGTGAACCCAAGGAAAAAATATTACCCAACAAAATAGTATTAGAAATAAAAATTATTAATAAACTCAAGTGATAAATAAAGTCGAAGGATAAACAAAATTAATAAAAAAATATAAAAACCAAAGAAATTAATAAACACTAATAATTAACCCAACATATTATTCATATTATAAACCAAATGAACTAATAACCCAAGGGTTTAATATTAGAAACCAAAGGAATTGGTGTACCCAAGGGAAAAATATTAATAACCTAAGCGACAAATAAGGCGAAGGATCAATAAAATTAATAATAAAAATACTCAAATTCAAAAAATTAATAAACATTAATAATTAATCCAATGGATTATTCATATTATAAACCAAAATAACTAATAAACCCAAGGGTTTAATATTATAAACCAAAGGAATTGGTCAACCCAAGGGAAAAATATTACCCAACAAAATAGTATTAGAAATCAAAATTATTAATAAACTCAAGTAATTAATAAAGTCGAAGGATCAATAAAATTAATTAAAAATATATATAAAAACCAAATAAATCAATAAACACTAATAATTAACCTAACATATTATTCATATTATAAACCAAAAAAACTAATAACCCAAGGGTTAATATTAGAAACCAAAGGAATTGGTGAACCCAAGGGATAAATATTAATAACCTAAGGGACCAATAAGGCGAAGGATCAATAAAATTAATTAAAAAATACTCAAGTTGAAGAAATTAATAAACACTAATAATTAACCCAAGGGATTATTCATATTATAAACCAAAGGAACTAATAAACCCAAGGGTTTAATATTAGAAACCAAAGGAATTAGTGAACCCAATGGAAAAATATTAATAACGTAAGGGACCAATAAGAGGAAGGGAACAATATTAAAAACATAATAGATTAATAAAGAATACGACCCAATATTTTAAATAAAGAGAAATTTTAAAGTCACATGATTATTATTATGATAAACCGCATGTGATCAATCAACCCTACTAATTGTTAATATTATAAACCAATTGAACTAATAAACTAAAGTGATATTAAATTCCGCCATCAGTGAAACCAACAAAATAGCATTGAAATTAACATAGTTTAAACCCAAAACCTAAGAATTTAATAAACGATAGTGTTTAATATTTTAAACTCAAGAGATTAATAAACCCGAGGGAATGTTAATAATATAAGCCAAATGAAATAATAAACCCAAGGGTTTAATATTATAAACCAAAGGAATTGGTGAACCCAAGGGAAAATTATTAAAAACATAAATTATCAATAAAGGAAAGGGATCAATATTAAAAACACAAGAGAGTAAGAAACTCTAAAAATAAATATTTTAAATTCAAAAACATAACAAATTAATAAACCATAAGAACCAATATTTTAAAATCAACTAATTAATAAACACAAAGGATTATTAATATTATAAACCAAAATAACTAATAAACCCAAGGGTTTAATATTATAAACCAAAGGAATTAGGGAACCCAAGGGAAAAATATTAAAAACATAATAGATCAACAAGCCCAAGGGATACATATAAAAGACAAAAAAAATAGTAAAGGCTAGGAATAAATATTTTAAATACAAATGAACTCATATGAATAATAAAGAGATTAATAAATCTAAGAAATCAATATTTTAATTAAAAATCATTGATAAAGTCACATTATTATTAATATTATAAACCGAGAGGAATAAACATGGTTTACCATGCTTAATTTAAACATTGAGACAATTGTTGTCACAATACGACATTGGACCAACTATGACCATGGTTGGCCATGGGCGATTTTCATATTGAGACAATATTTTTCAGAATGTGACATTTCATCATGGATGACATTGAACGACTATGGCTAATGCTAATTAACAATGGTTTCTCATGGTTGATTTTCATATTGACTGAGTGTTTTTCATAATGTGAAATTTGACAATGCATTAGTATTAAACTCTACGACTAATATTTAAACCCCAATATTTGGATTTAATAAACTGAAGGGAATAATATTACGAACCGAAAGAATTCGAAAATTTAAGGAATAAATAAGGCCAAGGGATCATTATTAAAAATAGAAGAGAGTAACAAACCCTAAGAATAAATATTTTAAATTTAAAAACCTAAGAAATTAATAAACCATAAGAATCAATATTAATTTTAAAATCAACTAATTATTAAACAGAAGGGATTATTCATATTATACATGGATGAGATTGATCGACTATGGATAATGCTAATTAACAATGGTTTCCCATGGTTGATTTTCATATTGAGTCAATGTTTTTCATAATGTGAAATTGGACAATGCATTAGTATTAAACTCTAGGTATAATATTATGAATCGAAAGAATCTGAAAAATTAAGGAATAAATGTTACAAACCCAATGGATCAACAAATATAGTGAAATATTAATATTATAAACATAAAACATCAATAAAGCAAAGGGACTATTAATATTATAAAAAAATAACATCAATAAACCGAATGGATGATTAATATTATAAACCCAACAAATTAGTATTAGAAACAAAAATTATTAATAAACTGAAGTGAAGAATAAAGTCGAAGGATCAATGAAATTAATAAAAAAATACTCAAGTTGAAGAAATTAATAAACACTAATAATTATCCAAAGGGATTATTCATATTATAAACCAAAAGAACTAATAAACCCAAGAGTTTAATTTTATAAACCAAAGGAATTGGGGAACCGAAGGGAAAAATATAAAAAACATAAGAGATCAACAAGGCCAAGGGATACATATAAAAAACAAAAAAGATTAGTAAAGGCTATGAATAAATATTTTAAATGGAAATGAATGAGAAACTCACATGATTAATAAAGAGATTAATAAATCTTAGGAATCAATTTTTTAAATAAAAATCATTGATAAAATGAAATTATTATTAATATTATAAACCGAGGGGAATAAACATGGTTTACCATGCTTGATTTAAACATTGAGACAATTGTTGTCACAATGCGACGTTGGACCAAGTATGACCATGGTTAGCCATGGGCGATTTTCATATTGAGACAGTATTCATCAGAATGTGACATTTGATCATGGATGACATTGATCGAAATATTAAAAACGAAAGAGATCAACAAGGCCAAGGGATACATATAAAAAACAAAAACGATTAGTAAAGGCTAGGAATAAATATTTTAAATGCAAATGAATGAGAAACTCACATGATTAATAAAGAGATTAGTAAATATTAGGAATCAGTTTCTTAGATAAAAATCATTGATAAAGTGAAATGATTATTAATGTTATAAACCGAGGGGAATAAACATGGTTTAACATGCTTGATTTAAACATTGAGACAATTCTTGTCATAATGCGACGTTGGACGAAGTATGCCCATGGTTGGCCATGGGTGATTTTCATATTGAGACAATATTTGTCAGAATGTGACATTTGATCATGGATGACATTGATCAACTATGGCTAACACTAATTAAAAATGGTTTCCCATGGTTGATTTTCATATTGAGTCAGTGTTTTTCATAATGTGAAATTGGACAATGCATTAGTATTAAACTCTAGGACAAATATTTAAACCCGAATATTTGGATTTAATAAACTGAACGGAATAATATTACGAACCAAAAGAATCCGAAAAATTAAGAAATCAATGTTATAAACCCAATGGATCAACAAATACAGTGAAATATTAATATTATAAACATAAAATATCAATAAACCAAAGGGACTATTAATATTATAAAACAATAACATCAATAAACCAGAGAAATTATTAATATTATAAACACAAAAAATTACTATTAGAAACAAAAATTATTAATAAACTCAAGTGATTAATAAAGTCGAAGGATCAATAAAATTAATAAAAAAATACTCAAGTCGAAGAAATTAATAAACACTAATAACTAATCCAAGGGATTATTCATATTATAAACCAAAAGAACTAATAAATCCAAGGGTTTAACATTATAGACCCAAGGGATTGGTGAACCCAAGGGAAAAATATTAATAACCCAAGGGACCAATAAGGCGAAGGGAACAATATTAAAAACACAATAGCTTAATAAAGAATATGACTCAATATTTTAAATAGAGAGGAATTTTAAAGTCACATGATTATTATTATGATAAACCACAAGTGATCAATCAACCTTACTGATTGTTAATATTATAAACCGAATGAATTAATAAACTAAAATGATATTCAATTCCGCCATCAGTGAAACCAAAAAAATAACATTGAAATTAACATATGTCTTTTGTTGTCATTACATAAAGAAATCCCACTACAAAAATGGACTCAAAACTCTCCATCAAAGGACATTTATCAAATAGCCTCTTCGAGAACACAACTAGACCGACCACAAAAGGAACACAAATTCAAATCAACAAGATAATGGTCACAATACTTAACGCTTTCCAACCAATCCCTTCCTGTTTTTCTCCCAGCCTCCCTCATGTGCACATGCAACAAGTATTTTACATTCATTTTCATTTCATCTAGCACAAGAATATGCTCATGAATAAAAGAAAGATGGAAGCCATGTTTTCTATTGAGCTTGTTCCAAAGATAATAATAAAAAATGATCAGTCTAGAAATATTTGCCACCGCTTGATTATAATAGATACCATCATTATTATCCATATTTGCATTTCAAAGGAAAAATGCCAAAATAAAAATTAATACACAAAGTGATAGAAACATGTAGGCATATATATATATGCCTCCTTAAAAATAATATAGCAGAATCATTAGAAATGCATATTGTACACATAAAATGAGTGATATAAACCTCATTACAAACCTCATTGGAAATAATATAAACCTCATTACAAATACATATTGTACAGATGAAATGAGTGATAAAATTAAATGAGTGATATGACTCCTATTACAATAATCAACAAGAAATCACAAATTTTTAAACTTAATGTTTAAAATGAAATATTAATAATGTTAGTAATTCTATATTTGTATTTAAAATAATGTCAATTTATATATTAATTTTAGTTTAATATAATTATCAAATAGAAATATGTTGTCATTGAACAAAAGCACAACATATTTAGCAAACCACATTGATAAATATTTTTAGTTTCATGTCATAGGGATATGGACTTCAATCTTGATTTTTAATGATTGGCTCATATAACTGGTTGTATATGTCTGAATGGTTTATTGTAGACAAAAGAACAATAGCGACTTAAAAAAAAGAGGTAAGTTGAACGACATGAAAAACGATGTAGGAAATTTCTCATATATTACTATATTGGATCTCATGAATGTATTCATTTCATTAATACATGAAAATAATTATTACACTAAATGAAAATACAAAGGCCAATAAAAACAATTAAAAAGCATTCTATAAATATGTCACAATACTATTATTTACATGTCACAGTGATATGGAATTCCATCTTGATTTTTAATGATTGGCTCATATAACTCGTTTTTTATCTATGAATGGTTGATTGTAAGAAAAATAACAATAACCACTTAAAAAACATAAGAAAATTAAACAACTCGAAAAACGATGTAAACAATATTCCAAAATACTACTATGAATTTGATGAATGTATTCAACTCATTAATATATCAAAAGCATTATTATATTAAAATTAAATAAAGAGGACAATAAAATAAATTCAAAATATATATATATAAAGAGCTAAAAGTATCAATAGTTGCATGTCATAACGATATGGAATTTAATCTCTTCTCTTCTTTCTTCCTAATTGTAACATATGCGCTATTTTTCATCTTGGCATAATGCTGATAAGAGAAAGGCAATGCAATGCATAAACCATCTATTCATTTCACTCTTGATATGGTTGTGAAGGTCAGGCCTTGCTCCTCTTTATTCCCAATATTAATTGATCCTCATTCTAAAGTCAAACCTTGTGACTTGTGAATTGTAAGAGTCCATACCGTCTTTAAAGGAATTGTTTTTCAATTTCCTCTTATTGCTGGTGTGATAGGTACAATGTTTTGATTGCTTGCATCAAACGAAATACCAACACACTTATCAAAAATAATAATTGTGAACATTGGAAACTCACGTGGCTTAGAGGCAGACATATAAAATATTTCCTTCACATACCGAAGTGCACCATTCACCAAACTAGCTTCAACCCATAAATTACATGTCAACATAACACGTTGGCCATGACACAACAAAACTTCACAGTCCAGTTGATCATCATCGGCACCACTGATTTCTGAACGCCTTGAATTCAAAACAATACATCGTGCAGTTAGAGAATTTAATGATTTCGACATATTCCTATTATGGAAGGAGACCAAATTATTTTTTGGAAACATGTGAACTTCTGCATTGCATAAATCCCTTTCTCTAGGATGCAACTTGATATTAGCCTGTGACAGAAGAAACTCCCAATCATCAAGAACAGGTTGTGTTTTTCTTATGTTATTGAGGACTCTACGAAAAAAAATTTGTTTCTCATTACTCCCTTGTTGGTGAAATATTGTGTCAAGAGTGACAACAATGTTGAATTTTTTCCACAAGACTTTCCCTGTTGTATTACCTGCATAAAAAGGCTTATCTCTCACTGGAGGTAGCTGGCCAAGGTCACCCACAAGGAGGATGGATCTACCACCAAAAGGAAAATTATTTTTCTCTGGAAATGCTTCTCGTAATCGAGTATCTATTTGCATGACTAACCTTGATCCTAAAAGGATCATTTCATCAATCAATATATATCAAATATGCCTCATTTCTTCTTGGAATACTGTCAGTGATTGACCCTGTAGCGGTTTCATTTCTTTAATTGGGATTTTCAGAGTAGAGTGTATTGTTTTTTTATGTATATTAAAAGGATCTATTCCTGTTGGGGCAAGAAGAAGCAAAGGAATTTTTCCATTACTTGAAAGATTAGAAAGAGCTTCAGAAATACAATGGATAAGAAAAGGCTTGCTAGTGCCCTGAACAATCATAAGAAGAGCTTCATGAATCTCATATTTAGCAAAATGCCTTAAAAAAATTTCAAAAGAAAGTTGTTGTTTTTCTGCCAATGAATCTGGAGACGTAAATGTTCTATTTGAAAGGTAAACAATATCACCCCTTGATATTCCATTCCTTATAAAATTAATAGATTCTTCGGCCACATCATCAGAAATAGTTTTACTTTTCCAGTCAAACGATATATCAAAATCCCTTCGACCAAGGGTGTGAAGATCAGAAAAATTGACATTACTTGGTCGAACCAAGCGAGAGAAAATTTTCCACTCTTGAAAATTATGTTCAAGATTCATTTCCTGGTTAGAAAAACCACCATCTTCTCCATCTTCAATATTTTTAACAATTGATGGATTTCAATCAACATGCCATGCTCGATATCGGAAATTCCTGCAATTTTCAACAATAATTTCAGCTGAAAGTCCAATCTCTGCGGAAATTTCATGAAATGTCTTGTACAAGAGAAATTATTTCCAGCAAAAAGTTTCAAATTCCTCTGAACCTTCACTAGGAATAGAATAAAACTGTGGCAAGATCCGAACAATCGCATGAAAATTTTTCTATTTCTATCAAAGATAGATGTTCAAGGAAAAAAGGCCTCTACTGATAATGTTGAACAAAAGTATTTTCAGATGAACATTGCATGCAATCCCTTGATATTTTCCTGAAAACCTTTCCTCCAACATTTAATTAAACAAATTTTCGATTACAAAAAACAAGAGGTAGCTTAAGCAACATATGGCATGTTTCTTGTGCTCCAATGTCATGTTCAAAAATTGTTTCTACAAGAAACCTTCTGTAAACACATAAAGAATGATCCTTAGAGGGAATAAAATTTGAAATTCTAGTTAACATATCATGATAAATTTCAGACCTTTTCTTTGCTTTTGATGCACACTTAGCAATATATTTAGGACAACATGCCGAGAAAGCACTGGTTGGCAATCAACATTTTCACGCCATATTGTTAGAAGGTCAATGTTATGTACATGGAGCCTATCATCATTTCTTGTCGGGTCATATTTTTTTCTTCCTTGATAATCTATGACAAGCGAGAATAGTGCCCTTTTTGTGCAAACAAGAATCTACACTACACTTTCTGTGCCTTTGGACACGGTTCAACAATTCTTTATAATCATTATGAGGATTGCAAAAGAAAATCTTATCAGTATTCAATAGGCAAGGGTCGTCATTGAGACTTCTTGGAACCATTATATTGTGACGATGTATTTCACATGGATTCCATGCAGTTACATAATTTTCAAAGAATATCTTTATATGTTTCAAATCACAATCATTTGACCAATCAAGTATTTCCTGTCAGGAGCTCCTTACAACCATAGGAAACCATGGATATGTGTTGAACCTCTATGTTGCCACTCATATCTAAAAAAAATGATTACAGAGTTTCTACAAAAAGTATAAATGGAAAATTAATAAGAAATTGACAATGAATAGAAAATAAATTCAAGAAAACATACCTCTACTAGAAGTCTTTAGCTTTAAGATATTTTTGGATAACTTCCTCTCGAAATATATTAAATATATGTTGCATAAATGTGGCAACAATATGAGGGTATTAGATAACATTTTCAATTTTCATATGATGCTAATTTAAGGAACGAGAATGTGAGGGTACATGCATGAGGCTATGCAGCTCTCGCCACTTTGTGTTAGTTGCACTCAAAGTAAAAAACAAAGATGGAGATCCCAATTGAGTAATCATGTCAGTCAATTCAACCCAAAATTTAGTCCAGTATGCCCTTGTACCTCTTCAAGAAGACCCAAACCACATAATATGCTCAGCCAACTTATTATCTGGTAAATCAGAAAGTTGCTGACACAAGTTATCAATTGTTCTCGATGAGTTATCATGTAATTTTTTCTTTACAAAAACTAAAGTAGTTGCTTGGCTAAGATGCCTCATTATCATGTTCAATAGGTAATATCGGAAGTGAGGATGGCTTCCAAACGTCTGATCATAGTATCTAAGAATATGCAATGCATACTCCTGAAGATCAATAGTACAAATGTGTGGTTGCAACCAATCATCATCACCAGTGGGGAAAAATGTGGGGCATGCCATATCTAATAACCCCTTAGTATTATATTCATTCACCAGAGATGTTCCAATACAAGGACAATCCATTTCATGAACATCTGAAGAATCAACATTATCAAGAAATTCTCTAATTTATTCCACTTCTCTCCGTTCATTGGGTAGGTGAGCAACAAAAGAAGAAGGAGGAGAGGGAAAATTCTCAAGAGGAAACCCTTCATTATTATCTACATGATCTAAGATTCTACAATGTCACAATCAAAAAATTTAAGCCTAGAGGAGACATCTATTGATATTTTGGGCAGAGCATTAACTGATTCATAATCAATTAAAACATCTCAATAATATTGATCATGTTCAATTTTGAAATGTAATGCATCCATAACTCGAGATCTTTTTACGTAACATTCATAATATTTAGACTGAGTAGCATGTCTCCTCACAATTAGAAAGTCAATATCTTCAACATGTCGAGGAAGATTTTGTGCAATTGCAGAAATATCTTGGGGAAAGCTAATTGTGTGTCCGCTATACTTATATTGCCCACCTCGAGCATGTGTCACTTGCAAAATAGAATTTACACGTGCTATTAACATTTCTTCAACTTGAGTAAGAACTGTTAAAATATGAGGTTGTTCACCAAGATCCATGTTATTATAGCCAGAAAAACTATGTGAACCTCTTTCAGTCTTACATCGTCTGCAAACAGGTCCTTCAGAATCTCTCAAAACGTGGATTCTAGGATATGATTCTTGGCAGATGTGGCACATTTGGACAACTGACAAGCTATCTATCTTTTCTCAAAATATTTTATGCACTGCAATCATTTTTTCACCAAAATAGATATGATTTGTATTGGTTCGACCATGTGGAGGATGATGTGGAAGAGTATAATTTCTTCTAAAATTTACTTGATTTTCAGCACCATGAGATGCCCTTCCAAAATTTGAAACATGTGGAACAGATCTATGACATGGTCTTTCCAAATTTATGGCCTACATTTTTGGAACCTGAGAGGATGACAAGGTTTCTTTACCATGTCCAAATAATTAGAATTGAAAAAATGAAAAAATAAATAAATTCATTCAATATTTACATTTGTTTGGCGATGTGGATGAAGTGTATGAGATGGTTGCTTTTCACTTCTAACATCAGTAGATAGAACATCTGGGGAGTTAGTTTCGACACCTCTATTCAAATTATTTGTTTCCTGTCAAAACAAAATAAAATTCACTATAAAAATAAATGTTCAAAAAATAAAGATTTAAAACTATAAAACTAGAAATAAATGAAAAAAGAAGGAAAATATCAAATGCATTCAACATTTAGACTTTGTTGGCGATGCAGATGAACGCTATGAGATGGTTCCTGTTCACTTATAACATCAGTAGACGAAACATCTACGAAGTTAATTTGTATTCCTCTATTGAAATTAGTTGTGTCCTGTTTGAAGAAAATAAATTATGCAATAAAATTCATTTCCGATGGACCAAAAATCCAGAAAATTAAAAATCAAATAAAATACTAATAGCAATAACATTAGTTTGTTGCTTTGATTGTCGAGGAGAATGCAATGGAAGGTTATGATGTGCTTCATATTCAATTCTCAGATTAGTAGATGGAATACTTCGGGAGATAATTTCTAGACCTCTATTAAAATGAGGTGTATCCTATTCCAAGAGAATAAAATACCTTATCAATAAAAAAAATATAAATAGAGGAATGTAATAAAAAACCACTATTGCAGCAAATGTAAAGATATCATTGGGTTACCTCCATTTATCCACGGCAAATGCTATCAGGGATGACTGATTCTGTTGGTGGGATAACATTATTTTGAGAAGGGGGATTGGAAGATACGATGTTTTGACTAGTTGGATCCAAATTATCGAACAAATGGCCAATCAAACTATCATACAAGTCATCACATACAATGTCATCATTGCCTCCACCATGGATATTTTGCAACCTTTGGCCTTTCTCACAGGATGCAATTGCAGAGACAGAAGGGTTAGGGTGAACATTTGCATCCACGTTATCAATATGATGTTCTTCCCTATTGCGAGATTTTTCCCCAATATTACAAAAATTTTCAGGAGAGCATTGAAAAATAAAATTATGCTGACGAGGTGCATATTCTGGAAATGAATTATCAAGGGGAAATGTTCTTTCCATGATATCATCCATAGTACGATACCTACGAGGAATGATACAATCATTTTGAAGAGTTGTTTCACTCGTTCTTCTATGATATTGATCTCTCCTATGCTCATTTACTCTGTCCTTATTTTTTTGATACCATAAACGACGAATTTCAGTAGACTTGTCACGCGATGCTGGTGACTGATTCCTTTTTCTTGTATGCTTTCTTGTACCTTTAGATGACATGTCTGCAATGAATAATAACATATTTATTATAGAATAATAAAAATGGAACATATAATATATCCAATATACATAAACACAAAAGAATGAAAAACGAACACATTTTTTTCCCAACCACATAAAAAAATTAAAATCGTATACAGTATTTTTCCAACCATACAAAGTTTTCAAAGCATAAAATGAAGTGGAACAAAATGCTAAAAGAATTATATGAATTTGAAATATATCTAAATATTTGGAACTATATACCATCGAAATATAAATTTAAATAATAAAAATAACCTAAAGATATAACATTGTTTGAAAATGAATGAGGAAAAACTAATGGAAACAACATGTATAAAATAAGTCACACTAATTATAATTCTAAAAACAAAGAAAAATGGATAACATCCAAACACATCCAAATGAAATTAAAATAACTAAACGGGACAAAAAAATAAATATTTATGAGCAAATTGCAATGGAATTCAATATCCAACATCTAATACATACACATATATAAGACACCCCCTCAGGAATGGAGACATATAAAAATCCATAGATTGGTAATTTTAAAGTCTTAACATACATACCCAAAAGTATGTAAAGTAAAAAAAAAAAAAGGAAATATTTTCCACGACCACAGAGAGAATACAAAATGACTAATATCCTAATACCCCATGTCCATATCTAATGGTGGAATCTCATAAATAGAATCCATACGGGGAGCAATTGCAAAAACATTTCCAGACTCGACCAAATAATTGCAATCCTATAACGTTGGAGACCAAAATCCATGCATCTGTTTATTAGTTGAATTATCAATATATGTTGGGAAGCAGAGGCCATTCATCATGTCATATAGTAGGAAAGGAACTTCACCGCATTTGCACATAATAACCACACCTTGGACTGCTCGAAATGGAAGATAACTAGGACATTTGCTATTTATATCTGTAGACATTTATTCCAACAACTTCAATCTGAAGCCACAATCATCCTCAAAGTATTCAATTCTTCATTCAATACATGGCTGACCAAATTAGAAATTATCTATTTCTTCAATTGACCATACAGAAGTCGAGTCATCATTGATGAGACATATCAACTGATTCTTGCATATTTCTAATGACATACACCATATGTCAGAGACTGGAACAAATGAAAATCCCCATTCATTTTTTATTACATCAAACCAATAGATTATATACCCATATCGAGGATAATCTTAATACTTTGTGTCGAGATAGAGCCAAAACAATTTACTTTTATAAAACACTCCATTCTAAGGGGGTGAAGTGCCAGCAAATGGAAGATCATCCCTTCGCCAAACCCTATCAATATTACTATAAACATAAAATTTAGATTGTATTCTATCATAGATATGTTTTAGAACAACCCAATCATATTTGTTGTTGCTCACATTTTCCAACAACGAAAAGAATCTCCAGTCTCCAATTCCTATTCGCCCAATGTTTTTTAAGGCCTTTGTAAATGGATTCATTACAAAATAGTTTCTTGAATGGGAGAATTATGTTGGTAAGGATAAAACTACCATTGGTCCAATATTAGACTCTATTTTGTATCTTGAATCTATGAATCTGAAATGAAAACAAGATATGTGCCCATTTTGATTAAGGTATTCAGCAGAAAAATAGTTGTCTTCATTATTGAGGAAAGGAACCATAAATCCAAATTCATTTGTACAGACATGGTTGCAATGCAATAAGAAAGAAGGATTTTGCAAAACATTCTCCCATTGTCGACAAACAGTGCTAAACTTTATCACAACTGATAAAGGGAGCCAAAGAAATACAATTTCAAGCATTTCAAATGGAATACAACTCTGAATAGCTGGATCCATGACAAAACAAGGAAATCACCTAACACAAAAGAAAACAAACATGATATCAACAAAAAAAAAATCAATTAATGGTGAATAGAATATAAGAAATATAGATATGAAATTTTCCATCTACAAATATATTTAAATCCACATATACATAATGTATAAAATCATATGAGCTAGAAGAACATTATTACAATAGTTAAAAAGACAAAAAAAACAACTATTTTGAAGATAAATCTCAACCATCTATTTTTATGTATTGTTAAAAATATTTACAATATTCAATAGAGATTAAATCTATACCTTTCAACTCTACACTAATATGGTATTTTAGTGCAGATTTTCCTTTTTAATCTTCAAAATCATTATTCTTGATTTTGTACTCATACATTTAAGGTTTCTTTTTTAATCCAAAATGTTAATAAAAATATATATATATATTTTTAACTATTTTTGTTTTTCAATTTTGTAAATCCACCCTCATTGAAAATGTAACTTTATGTTTTAACCTATAAAATGAATTATCAGTGTTGTTACCTAAAATATATTTAAAAAACAAACAATTTTGAAAACAAGTTAACCAATAAGTAACTATTTACCTTGAAAAAAAATATCTACCATTTTACCAAATATTAAAATATTTAATTAACAAAAATCATATAAACCCAACATAAATACAACTAATATTCCTTTAAAATAGTATATATAAATTATAAATTAATATTTATGGTAAATTATTTTTGTTATTTTAGTTAAATTGATAATAAAAAATATGTTTTATAGTTTTCTAAAACTATTTATCGTATAATTTGTAATACAGTTTATTTTTATTTTAAATAAGTCTAAATTTATATGGTTAAATATATATATATATGTAAAAAATAATATTTTTTACACATACAAAATTGGCATACGAGTCAATTTTACAAGGGCATACATTGCACTCTATTCCCTATTGTTTTGAACTTGTGACCTTTTAGAAAGAAATACATTTTATTAACCACTAGTACCATTCAAAATGTTTATCTATTCAAGTTATATATTATAAAAAAATATGGTACATATTATAAATTAAGAATTTTTATTTGTATTACAATTGATGCCTATATTTTATAACCCACTTAATTTATATAGCTACACTAACTTTAAAATATAATAAATACCATAAAATATATTTTGTAATTTATTATACATATTATACATATTACCATAACTATATAAATCTATAAATAAATTTTAAAATTTTAAATTTGTTTATTTTTTTTAATCCATAAGAATTTAAACTTTCAATTTTATTACTTAAATACAATGTCATAACAAAAATGTAACACCCCCAATTTCTGTGTTGAATTTGGAAATAGTAGACATTTGAACTTAATCTTAAGGGGAGTGGACCCCAAAGGATCAGTATGGTGTGAATGTAATTTACTATTTAAATTTATGAAATAAATAAAATGATTGTGCATATTGACCAAGATGAGAATTAGAGATCACTTGCCAAAATCCATGAGGATGGATAAGGCAATAAATCCCCACCATATTTCAAAAATCCTTGAAATAAATTAATTTAGATTTTGAGGAGGAATCTAAATTTCCCCAATGATGAGGAAAGTAGTTGGGAAGAGGTAATAAAAGCTGGAAAAGCTGAGGAAAAGCATAAAACAACTTTAAAAAGCCCAAAATGGGAAGCCTAGGCTAAACAGGAAAGAAAGCATCCTGCTATTCTGGACGCAGAATTAGAAACATGCTTTGGGGAAACATGAGCTTAAATAAGCTACTCCTAAGCAGATCAGAGGTTGGTCTGTGATGGAGGTGATCTCAGCTCGGGGGTGAGTTCTGGGATACAAAGAGGACTCTAAGGTTGGGAGGTTGGTCATTTGCAATAGTGGTATGTTTCTGAAATTCTTGTTTATTTTAATTTGTTATGGTATGAATTGGCTACATATAAAAGAAAAAATTTAATGAAATGGTATGATTGATTTTAGTACTACATTTAACAGAATCCATCTTAAGGCATTCACCTTCCAGATTCTGTTTAGTTGTAGACCAGTAATCCATAGAGTAGAAACCCACAGAATTTTTAAACCAAAGACGGTTTAAATCTGAAGGTACTTAGTCTCCACAGATAATTAAATATTAACTTGTTTCTATATATGTATACAAAGGTGAAATTATATGCTCATATGTACGTTAGAAAACTATTGTAGCAGAACTGAAATTTACATGGGACAATAAAAGAGAAGTAAAGACATTAGAATATGCATTTTGAGATTTGCTAGTTCATGAAGAAATTCTACTCTTTCGAAGTGTTATCTCAATTATAGCATTATAGAGTATATTGCATTTTTTTATCTACCTCTAATCCTTGAAAAATTATCATAGCAAATTTCTTAACCTAGATTTAAGGTATACTATTCAATTAACTATTGAATACACATATATGAAAACACAAACAAATATAAGAGCCGAGAGTTAAAACAATAGCTCCTTTTAACAACGATTACAAATTAGTAGTCGATGGAAGAAATATAGATATGAACCATGTATTGATGCGAATTAATGTATGGTCAAACTATATGAACCATATATCTATGCAATTTAATATATGGTCAAATTATATTCAAACATGGTGCTTCTTTAAATTACTACGCATTGGGCCTGTTTCGATTTTATACCTCCAAGTTGCACAAACATGAATGTCTACGGCATTTTAGGTCTTACTTAGACATGATATGAAATAAACTGTGGTAAAAACCAAACGATGGTATACATTTTAAACATGTAGTTTTAAACATGCATGTGACTCATATTCTCTATATTCCTATCATATTCATGTTATCTATCATATGACTATGATCTATCGTATGGATACTCATATTTAAACGAAGGTTGATAACCAACACAACTATAAAACTATGAGTTGACGCGACGATAGCAAGAGCCGAGTACCCAACCTGTACGCAGGGTATCAAATGGCCATATGTCACAGGTGGAAAGTATTTTGTTTTTCCGGAAGGTAGTATATTAAATTTACAAAGGCAGTGCAGCCCTGGCTATTGTCGGGCAGAGCGTTACTAGTAGAAAATAAACGAAAAAAATTACAGAGGGCGCAATCGCGTTAAGGAAGGGAGTTACCGACATGGAAGCTCGGCTTTTCCCCTGGCGTGGTTCGTTAGTTACCTGTGCCATTTGCAACAAAGCCAAACGAAAAATTTTGGACTCTAATGGCCAATACGCCGCTGACCGTAGTTACAATTTAGATAGGGCAATGAAAACATAAAACCGATTCAAAACATAGGTCCCGACAGTTAGTACTGGATATCAATAACATTAGAGTTCTGGAACGCACGCAAATAAATTAGAGGCATGAATCTCCGCAATGGTATGACAGAAACTCGAGCTTGACCTAGGCGGATCGCATTGCTTTAAAAGAAATGAAAACCAGAGGTCAATACGCCATCAGATAAAACAAAACATATTGGCACGTCAGCCATAGGAAGGATATCAAACCTGGACGCAAGGAAATATGAGATTTCGCATTAGGATGTAGAATAATATGCAATCGAAGGGTGCGGCATGTAGCCAGGAGGGAAGCCTATGGCTCCTGTCCATGTAAGGTGTACTAAGCGCAGCCGTAAGAGACCTGAAAAAGAAATCCTTCTGAGTAAAACAACCCGTATTAACATCAAAGCCGAATACCAAAAACTATAATAATAAAAACATAGACGCGGCATTACCTGACGAGATCGAACTAGGTTGTAGAACATAAAGAAAAAAAAAAAACTTATGCTCGAACTCTCCATGGGGCAGGAGCCAATACCCTTAAGCCGACTTGGTATTGCTGCACCTAATCCTTAGGAAGAGATTCACGCCTTCGGTGAACGAATTGTGAGCAAAGACAAATACAACAACCAGAGTAAGGCTCAACTGTGAACTGAGCCAGCTATATAAGGCGTAGGGAAAGGTGAGTGACGTCGAGATTATGCCGCAGAGATGAATGGGAAGGGTAGGAGAAACCCTAATCCCACTGCCCCAAAACAAATCAGAAAAATCCCAAAGTCGATTTGGAAAACCCAGCTTAGTCGACATAGGGGTACGCAGGGATGTAAATAAGTTGCAGACGAGGTACTGAGACGCAGAAATTGGCTCGCACAGTATTGGGCCAGACTGGAATGACAACTGGAAGCGTTACACGCAAATTAATTCCTGGGTATGAGTCTGCAAGCACCGACATCTGGTTCCTCAATATCCTTAGCGAGACGCCTTCCCTGCATAAGAAAAACCATCAAAACATCAGAATGAAACCACACGTTAAGCCAGACCAGTCAGATCCCTAAGCTATACTGCTATCTCCATTCATAATCAGTACGCATGGTGCGTACTATGCGTATAACAACCAAATCGTATGCGCGTCGTTGCAGACCAAAACAATTATGATTCGACGCAAGAGGCAAGGCGCTCTGATCTGTATGATGCATAGACGCCAATACGCATGGCTTTTAACCTCATTACAGGTGGAAATATTCATAAGTGTATAAACCAATAATAATATAACCTGTCACGAAGAATTTGAAAAAAAAAGGGGTGATTAATAAAACAACGACAACAAAATTCATGATTAGGGTTGGTTATATCGGGGCTGGTAGGTTTCGATGCTCCATAGTTAATAATTGAATCACTGTTATATTTATCCATAGTCCGCGACGAAAATCTAAAATGGGCGTCGACTCATCCACGTACGAAATTAGTAGTATGTACACGCTGTACTTTATATACACAAGCGTTATTTCAACGTATGGGTAAGGTATATGTATAATAGGTATAGTATATGCGTGAGGCGGAATTCGATTATATTGTAAAAGGGTATATATATGTGTTATACATATATGCCGATTCAATGATATTATAAAAGGGGGGTGTCTTATAGATATGTGTTGCATATATCTATGTGCGCATTCAATTAATTTTATCAAAATGTATATCTATATACATATGGGATATATATATATGTGTTATATATATATGTAGGTGCATTCAAATAAATTTTAGCAAAAGATATATATATGTGATGTGTTATATATATATATATATGTGCATTCAAGTAATACTATCAAAGTTTATATATATATGTGTTATATATATATAAGTGGTATAGGTGTTATATATGTATGGCTTATATGATGTTATCGGAAGATATGAATGAACATAGCGTCTAGACTTATATTAATTCCAGGAGGAGTATCCCATGTTGATATAGAAGGGGTATAAAATTTTATATACATGGTTTTAATGTATACATGGGGAATATTGAATGTTATTAGTACAGGATAGGGGAAGAGAGATCTTAAATGAGATACTAGAGGGGTAGAGGAAAATTTAAAAAGATGGAAATAACAATCCAACTTCTGGACTGAATATTCAGACCACCGGGTAAATAAAAATGGAACCTCAATATATATGTGGAAAAAAAAAAAATTTCCTTAAACTGGAGGTGTTACAAATGGTATCAGAGCCCAAGTTACAAAACTAGGCTGTTGTTACAGTGCTCACTGAATTCTGAATGCTAGTTTTATAAATGAATACTGTAGAAATTGTTGTTATTTCTTTCAATTTCACTGACCAAATTTATGAGTGTGTACAGTGGTGCTAAAATGGCTGAAGAGGGAGGAATTTATTTGGATCTGCGTGAGGATTTTGCTACTCCATATCCCAATGCCCCGGTAATGGCTATGTTGCATAGAATGCAACAAGAATTGGTTGAACTGAGAAGCCAGAATGACATGTTGTCATCAGCCAGTAAGGAGCAGGAAAAGCTCATCAGAGAGCTAACTTCCCGGAACAGCCAGGAAGGCGAAGGTTCCGAAAAGAGAAAGATGGATGAGTCTGATGATGAGGATGCGGCTAGACATCAACATAAACAGAAAAGAGAATTGCAACGAGAATTCCGAAAGATTAAACCTCCCTCCTATGATGGGGAGAAGGAAGAAGATGTTGAAACTTGGTTGCTGAACATGATCAAGTATTTCCAAGTTTATGAATATGAAAGCAATCTGAAGGCCAAATTAGCTGTGTATCAGCTACAAGGAAAAGCTACACTGTGGTGGGAAGAGACAAAAATGGTGCATGCCATTGATGAAAAGACAGTTACTTGGGAAGATTTTCAGGCTAAGTTCAAAAATCGTTATTTGAACGAACGTTATTATGATGATAAAGCTAAAGAATTCCATGAACTTAGACTAGGACAACTCACTATTGATGAGTTTGTCACTAAGTTTACCAATTTACTGAGATATGTCCCTTACATTAGGGAAGAAAAGGCAAAGGTACAAAGGTTTTTGAATTGCTTGCCTACTGTGTAAAAGGAGAAAATTGAGTTTGACAACCCAAAGACAATGGACGAAGCAGTTAGAAAAGCAAGATTATGCTATCAGCAGTTTAAAGGTAAGGCTAAACAAGGGAAGAGCTGGTTGAACAAGAGTGAGTTCAAAGGGAAAAGACAAAACCAGCATATCTAAGGAATTTTGGCCGAGATCATCAGCGGAAAAAATTCAATAAACGAAAAGAAAGCCAAATTGCTCAGTCCCAAGTGGCTTCAAAACAAGTAGAAGGGAACAATAAAAAGGAAGGGACAGTCAGAATGAAGGAACCTTTGAAATGTTGGGGCTGTGGAGAACCCCATATGATGAGGGACTGCCCCCATCGAAATATTCACTTCATCAGCAGAGAGCGAGAGGCAACAACAGTAAATGACATAGCCAGAAATATACCAACTATCAGTGCAGCATTGGAAAATCGGCAAGCAGAACATCAAGCCACCATGGTGGAAATGGAGGGTAAGATTTATGACCTACCTGTTACTATTTTGATTGATCCAGGTGCTTCTTTGAGTTACATTAGTCCTGGAATTGTAGAAAAATGTAAAATTAAACCTGAAAATTTTCAGCAGTCATGGTTGGTACAGCTGGCCACTGGAACTAAGAGAAAAGTCACACATAAATTGCCCAGAACAGCAATACAATTAAATGGTTTTTCAATAGAAGTAAATTTGAACATATTGCCATTAGGATGCTATGATCTGCTGATAGGAATGGATTGGCTGGAAAAGAAGAAAGCTCTGATGAACTGCTGGGATAAAACCCTGCATTGTGTGGATGAAGAAGGGAAACCTTTTACACTAAAAGGGAAACCAAAATCCATTTCAGTAAGACAAATATCAGCATTACAATTAAAAAGAACGGCTAGGAAAGGATACCAAGTTTATGCAGTACATGTGAAAGAAGTAGAACAGAGAACTGAAGAACATCTGCTGAGTGAGTTACCAGTGGTAAGGTAATTTAAAGAAGTTTTCCCAGATGAGATTCCTCATCTTCCCCCCAAAAGAGAAATTGACTTTTCCATAGATCTGGTGCCGGGAGCCACACTTATTTCCCGAGCCCCCTATCGAATGAGTCCGCCTGAACTCA
This sequence comes from Pinus albicaulis, assembly GCA_034641835.2. NCBI lineage: Eukaryota > Viridiplantae > Streptophyta > Pinopsida > Pinales > Pinaceae > Pinus > Pinus albicaulis. The sequence continues at coordinate 182,095,051 of CM076580.1, forward strand.
TGGAGCTGAAGATGCAGCTGCAAGAATTACTGGATAAAGGTTACATTAGACCAAGTGTGTCTCCGTGGGGAGCACCGGTTTTATTTGTGAAAAAGAAAGATGGAACTTTTAGGATGTGCATTGATTATCGTCAACTGAATAAGTTGACCATTAAGAATAGATATCCACTCCCTAGAATTGATGATCTTTTTGATCAAGTGAGAAGGGCCTCAGTGTTTTCCAAGATTGACTTAAGAACTAGGTATCACCAGCTCAGAATCAAGGAAGAAGACATTAGCAAAACAGCTTTTCGAACTCGGTATGGAAACTACGAATTTGTAGTCCTACCTTTTGGATTGACAAATGCCCCTGCCACCTTTATGTGCCTGATGAACAATGTGTTAAATAAGTATTTGGATAAATTTGTTCTGGTGTTCATAGATGATATTTTAGTCTACTCCAAAAACAAAGAGGAACACAAGGAACATTTTCGGATAGTGTTGCAAACTCTGAAAGAAAATCAGCTATATGCCAAGTTTAGTAAATGTGAATTTTACAAGGATAAGATTCAATATTTGGGTCATATTATTTCTGAAAAGGGGCTTGCAGTTGATCCTGAAAAGATAGAAGCCATTAATGAATGGCCAGTCCCAACTGATGTTTCAGCAGTAAGGCTTCATGGGGTGCCAAAGGTAATTGTTTCAGACCGAGATGCTAAGTTTACTGCAGCCTTTTGGAAGGGATTATTTGGAGGGATGGGTACTAAGTTGAATTTTAGTACTGCCTATCACCCTCAAACCGATGGGCAAACAGAGAGGATTAATCAAGTATTGGAAGATATGTTGAGAATGTATGTGATGGATAGACCATCAAAATGGGAAGAGTATTTGCATTTAGCTGAATTTGCCTATAATAACAGCTACCAATCTTCTATCAAGATGAGCCCATTTGAAGCACTGTATGGTAGGAAGTGTCGTACTCCTTTGAGTTGGAGTCAACCTGAGGATAAATTAATGCTGGGACCTGATGCCTTACAGGAGATGGAAATAATTGTAAAACAAATACAGGGAAATATCAAGACAGCACAAGATTGCCAGAAAAGCTATGCTGATAAAAAAAGAGTGCACCGAGAATTCAAAGTGGGGGATCATGTGTATTTTCGCATCAAACCCAAAAAGATCACACTTTATGCTGGAAGTTGTGCAAAACTTGCTCCTAGATATTGTGTGCCTTTTGAAATTTTGGAAAGGGTGGGACCAGTGGCTTACAAACTGGCCTTACCCCCCCCATGTTAGAGTTCATAATGTGTTTCATGTTTCGTTATTAAAAATATATGTGCATGATGCTTCTCACATAGTTGATTGGAATGTTGTACAGGTGAAACCAGAAGGGGATTTTCTGCCAAAACCGCTTGAAATATTGGAGCGGGAAGAAATTGAATTGAGAAACAGAACAGTGGCTACAGTAAAAGTGCAGTGGAAGCACTTTACTGCTAAAGAAGCTACCTGGGAAAGGGAAGCTGAAATGATGGAAAAATATCCATTTTTGTTTAAATGAACTCTAGTAGTTGAATAACAACACCGAGGACGATGTTTATTTTCAAAGGAGGAATATGTAACACCCCCAATTTCTGTGTTGAATTTGGAAACGGTAGACATTTGAACTTAATCCTAAGGGGAGTGGACCCCAAAGGATCAGTATGGTGTGAATGTAATTTACTATTTAAATTTATGAAATAAATAAAATGATTGTGCATATTGACCAAGATGAGAATTAGAGATCACTTGCCAAAATCCATGAGGATGGATAAGGCAATAAATCCCCACCATCTTTCAAAAATCCTTCAAAGAAATTAATTTAGATTTGAGGAGGAATCTAAATTTCCCCAATGATGAGGAAAGTAGTTGGGAAGAGGTAATAAAAGCTGGAAAAGCTGAGGAAAAGCATAAAACAGCTTTAAAAAGCCCAAAATGGGAAGCCTAGGCTAAAGAGGAAAGAAAGCATCCTGCTATTCTGGACGCAGAATTAGAAACATGCTTTGGGGAAACATGAGCTTAAATAAGCTGCTCCTAAGCAGATCATAGGTTGATCTGTGATGGAGGTGATCTTAGCTCGGGGGTGAGTTCTAGGAGACAAAGAGGACTCTAAGGTTGGGAGGTTGGTCATTTGCAATAGTGGTATGTTTCTGAAATTCTTGTTTATTTTAATTTGTTATGGTATAAATTGGCCACATATAAAAGGAAAAATTTAATGAAATGGTATGATTGATTTTAGTACTACATTTAACAGAATCCATCTTAAGGCATTCACCTTCCAGATTCTGTTTAGTTGTAGACCAGTAATCCATAGAGTAGAAACCCATAGAATTTTAAAACCAAAGACGGTTTAAATCTGAAGGTACTTAGTCTCCACAGATAATTAAATATTAACTTGTTTCTATATATGTATACAAAGGTGAAATTATATGCTCATATGTACGTTAGAAAACTATTGTAGCAGAACTGAAATTTACATGGGACAATAAAAGAGAAATAAAGAGATTAGAATATGCATTTTGAGATTTGCTAGTTCATGAAGAAATTCTACTCTTTCGAAGTGTTATCTCAATTATAGAATTATAGAGTATATTGCATTTTTTTATCTACCTCTAATCCTTGAACAAATATCATAGCAAATTTCTTAACCTAGATTTAAGGTATACTATTCAATTAACTATTGAATACACATATATGAAAACAAAAACAAATATAAGAGCCGAGAGTTAAAACAATAGCTCCTTTTAACAACGATTACAAATTAGTAGTCGATGGAAGAAATATAGATATGAACCATGTATTGATGCGAATTAATGTATGGTCAAACTATATGAACCATATATCTATGCGATTTAATGTATGGTCAAATTATATTCAAACATGGTGCTTCTTTAAATTACTACGCATTGGGCCTGTTTCGATTTAATACCTCCAAGTTGCACAGACATGAATGTCTACGGCATTTTAGATCTTACTTAGACATGATATGAAATAAACTGTGGTAAAAACCAAACGATGGTATACATTTTAAACATGTAGTTTAAAACATGCATGTGACTCATATTCTCTATACTCCTATCATATTCATGTTATCTATCATATGACTATGATCTATCGTATGGATACTCATATTTAAACGAAGGTAGATAACCGACACAACTATAAAACTATGAGTTGACGCGACGATAGCAAGAGCCGAGTACCCAACCTGTACGCAGGGTATCGAATGGCCATATGTCATAGGTGGAAAGTATTTTGTTTTGCCGGAAGGTAGTATATTAAATTTACAAAGGCAGTGCAGCCCTGGCTATTATTGGGCAGAGCATTACTAGTAGAAAATAAACAAAAAAAATTACAGAGGGCGCAATCGCATTAAGGAAGGGAGTTACCGACATGGAAACTCGGCTTTTCCCCTGGCGTGGTTCGTTAGTTACCTGTGCCATCTGCAACAAAGCCAAACGAAAAATTTTGGACTCGAATTGCCAATACGCCGCTGACCATAGTTACAATTTAGATAGGGCAATGAAAACATAAAACCGATTCAAAACATAGGTCCCGACAGTTAGTACTGGATATCAATAACATTAGAGTTCTGGAATGCACGCAAATAAATCAGAGGCATGAATCTCCGCAATGGTATGACAGAAACTCGAGCTTGACCTAGGTGGATCGCATTGCTTTAAAAGAAATGAAAACCAGAGGTCAATACGCCATCAGATAAAACAAAACATATTGGCACGTCAGCCATAGGAAGGCTATCAAACCTGGACGCAAGGAAATCTGAGATTTCGCGTCAAGATGTAGAAGAATATGCAATCGAAGGGTGCAGCATGTAGCCAGGAGGGAAGCCTATGGCTCATGTCCATGCAAGGCGTACTAACCGCAGCCGTAAGAGACCTGCAAAAGAAATCCTTCTGAGTAAAACAGCCCGTATTAACATCAAAGACGAATACCAAAAACTATAATAATAAAAACATAGACGCGGCATTACCTGACGAGATCAAACTAGGTTGCAGAACATAAAGAAAAAAAAAACCTTACGCTCGAACTCTCCACAGGGCAAGAGCCAATATCCTTAAGCCGACTTTGTATTCCTGCACCTAATCCTTAGGAAGAGATTCGCGCCTTCGGTGAACGAATTGTGATCAAAGACAAATACAACAACTAGAGTAAGGCTCAACTATGAACTGAGCCAGCTATATAAGGCGTAGGGAAAGGTGAGTGACGTCGAGATTATGCCACAGAGATGAATGGGAAGGGTAGGAGAAACCCTAATCCCACTGCCCCAAAAAAAATCAGAAAAATCCCAAAGTCGATTTGGAAAACCTAGCTTAGTCAACATAGGGGTACGCGGGGATGTAAATAAGTTGCAGACGAGGTATTGAGACACAGAAATTGGCTCGCACAGTACTGGGCCAGACTGGAACGACAACTGGAAGCGTTACACGCAAATTACTTGCTGGGTATGAGTCTGCAAGCGCCGGCATCTGGTACCTCAATCTCCTTAGCGAGACGCCTTCCCTGCGTATGAAAAACCATCAAAACATCAGAATGAAACCACACGTTAAGCCAGACTAGTCAGATCCCTAAGCTATACTACTATCTCCATTTATAATCAGTACGCATTGTGCGTACTATGCGTATAACAACCAAATCGTATGTGCGCCGTTTCAAACTAAAACAATTATGATTCGATGCAAGAGGCAAGGCGCTCTGATTTGTATGATGGATAGACGCCAATACGCATGGCTGTCAACCTCATTGCAGGTGGAAATATTCATAAGTGTATAAACCAATAATAATATAACCTGTCACGAAGAATTTGAAAAAAAAAGGGGTGATTAATAAAACAACGCCAACAAAATTCATGATTAGGGTTGGTTATATCGGGACTGGTAGGTTTCGGCGCTCCATAGTTAATAATTGAATCACTATTATATTTATCCATAGTGCGCGACGAAAATCTGAAATGGGCGTCGACTCATCCACGTACGAAATTAGTAGTATGTACACGCTGTACTTTATATACACAAACGTTATTTCAACGTATGGGTAAGGTATATGTATAATAGGTATAGTATATGTGTGAGGCGGAATTCGATTATATTGTCAAAGGGTATATATATGTGTTATACATATATGCCGATTCAATGATATTATAAAAGGGGGGCGTCTTATAGATATGTGTTTCATATATCTATATGCGCATTCAATTAATTTTATTAGAATATATATCTATATATATATGGGATATATATATGTGTTATATATATATGTAGGCGCATTCAAATAAATTTTAGCAAAAGATATATATATGTGATGTTATATATATATATATATATATATATATATATATATATATATATATATATATGTGTTATATATAGATGTGTTATATATATATATATATGCGCATTCAAGTAATATTATCGAAGTTTATATATATATGTGTTATATATATATAAGTGGTATAGGTGTTATATATGTATGGCTTATATGATGTTATCGGAAGATATGAATGAACATAGGGTCTAGACTTATATTAAATCCAGGAGGAGTATCCCATGTTGATATAGAAGGGGTATAAAATTTTATATACATGGTTTTAATGTATACATGGGGAATATTGAATGTTATTAGTACAGGATAGGGGAAGAGAGATCTTAAATGAGATACTAGAGGGGTAGAGGAAAATTTAAAAAGATGGAAATAACAATCCAACTTCTGGACTAAATATTCAGAGCACCGGGTAAATAAAAATGGAACCTCAATATATATGTGGAAAAAAAAAAATTTCCTTAAACTGGAGGTGTTACAAAAAAAAAATCTACCTTATAACTAAATAAACTTTATAAATTATTAATTTAGAAAACTTAAACTAAATTCCAAACATTAAATATACCTATACATTAAGAATATAATCAAACATTTAAATAGTAATTGAATAATTTCACCAACTTCTAATAATCAAAGGTCAGGTTGAACTACCAAAAGCCTAACAATACAACCTCTACAAAGTATAATTCAATTCAAAATCCTGGATAATGTAATCCTCCACTCGTTGTGACAAGCAATCCTCTCTTATTTATGCTAAGCCCCTCAGGATGACCTCTTATGTTCTATGTTTTTTCTATCAATTACTTCAAAATTGCCATCAAGAAAGTTGTAGTAAATCTCTTAAATATTATCAATAATGTTTTTCTTTTTATTAAAATATATAATTTTAATTTTTTATATAAAATTTTAAAGAAAGTTTTGTTATTATTATAAAACTGGAAACTTTTATTAAAAAAACAGTAGCGGAATCCCCCATCAAAAAATATATCCTTATGTTCATCAACTTAGGTTTAAAATGTTGCTTTGTAAAACACGGATACATAAGAAAATAAAGGAGTACTCATAAATCTGCATAATTTTAAAATTATGACCATCTATCATCAGCCATAAAATAACAAAGTCAAATCTTCAGTTAACCCGCGGAAAAAATTTGAAATTTAATTTGTGATGAGAGTTCCTCCACATGCCTTTGCAGAATTTTTTTCACCACACATACTATGCATCCATTAGATTTTCATATTATAATATTGACATATTTCCATATTGACCAGATATGTTGATTCCAAATAGTTGTGCCAAAGAAGATTGCCATTAATAAGTAACATGCAGGTTCTAGCTGTAAATGGCGATGGACATGGGAGTTGGCCAGTGATCTTTGACTTGGAATGGGACAAAGGCAGGCTGGCCAAATATACGCATGAGGGAAAGTGCAAGAGCAGAGGGGGAACAAATGGTGTAGGGTGGTGAGTCACATTATTTTAATGGATTAGTGAGCCACTCCATTAGTTATTTGAATCTATACTAGTTTGAAAGAATCACCAGAGTGGCGTGGAAGAATTTATCAGCTGGTCTTACTCATAAATTGTAATTCTATCTAAGCTAATCGAATTTAGAATTAATTTCAAATACATTCGACAGACATTATGTATATAGTTCTAAAAAGGAAAATTTTATATTAATAATCATATAAGAGAAAGACTAATGCACATTGAGATTTATATGTTTAAGGTAAAAAAACCATTTATGGTCAATTCTTTTAACACAATTGTTTAATAATTAATGATAAAATTATATAAAAGTAACATGCAGGGTTTTAGGTTGAGATTGCAGCTGAAAACTCAAGTATCTAGGAAATATGAATGCATTGTTCATTTGGATTTTTTTATTTATTTCTTCCAGCTCAGACTTGTAGTTTTCAAATGGTGACAAGGAAACAATCATAATGTTCTATATTAATGAGTATCCCCAGTACCAGCTCATGGCTTTCCACTTTGTAGAACAATACTTATAAGGTACCTAGTTGATCCTAGATGAGAGTGAAATGAAGAAGCTATATATATAAACTATACCCTATTTCATCAACAATGACCAAAACCCTATTTTAATATATATCTGCAGATTCAGCAGGGTTGATCAACACTGACGTAAATCCTATTTTTAATACATATATATGTAGATTCGGCTGGGTTGGGATTCATGGATAACTGTGACTGCCACAAAATGGATTATAATTCGCCCAATGGACATCATAATGATAATAATCATTCCAGAAATCAATCTCTCTCCTCAGGTCTACTTGTTGGAATTCACAATTCAATTGAAATCGAGGAAGGAATGATAACGTACAATAAAAATAGAATTGGAATCGAGACCAGAAATTTCAAGGCCATAGTCGTGAATATTTCCATAATCGAAAGACAATGGGATGACAATCCATGGCTGAATGATGTGAAATATATTTGTGAAACATCTTCCAAAATGGTTTTTTGCAATGCTAAAAATTACAAAGTCGAGGCTGCATATATAAGAAAACAAAGAGAATTTCATCTGTCTTTTCAGTGTAATATGTCATCTATAGCATCATGTTCTTTCGAGTGTAAAAGTGATTCTACCTCTAACTGCCCATATTTATTTTTAGATGCGGAGTACCTCTACACACATACTTTTTCTATTCCTACTGCTAAAGCAATAAGGAATTTTCATCATATGGGTCGTGACCCAACTAAGTTTTTTATATATGTTAAATGATGATAGATGTTTTGGAATAAAGGGAAGTTTTAATAAGATATCAACCGTGAACTATTCAATATATTAACTATTATCTTGTAAACTCAAATAACTACTACCTTGTGAAGAAGAACAGTTGTATAGCTCCTACGAAGGATTTATTACTTTGATCTGAGCCCCCATGGTCCCGATTCTCTGCGTCCAAATGTCTTGGTTGCTCTGAATGGGGTGACCTTATGGTCTGAAATAAATTGGGAGCGTTATAGAATTTCAAGCATCAGGTTCGGCGTGTTGGAGAATGTCGACAGCAAATTCATCTTCGCAATCAACATGTCCTTATTCCTTCAACATTCGTATGTTTCAGAATCCAAATAGACATGCATTTCAAAGTACGCATTGGAGAATGTCGACGGAAAATTCATCTTCCTAATCAACTTGTCATTATTCCTTCAACATTCACACGTTTCAGAATGCAAGTAGACATGCGTTTCAAAGTTTCACTCAAATTTTTTTATTTCATTTTCTCTAATCCCTCATACCTGGAGATAAATAAGATGCACAGTAAATTTTTAATAATAGTTTGGTAAAAAATCAATTTAAGTAGGGTTTAAACACTTGATTTAGGCATGCAAGGAGGTTATGGTTTTTAATTTCATTCATTGATTGAGTGGTAACAACGAGAATATACGGGCATCTCTAAATCTACACCATCCGATCAAAACGATTAATTAAAAAATGATTAAATCATCCAATTCCAACAGGGGGGTTACACCTATCAGCGTAATTATATTTCTTTAAAATTTTATCCAAATATTTTGATGTGTTTAGATAATACATCAACTACATTTAAAATTATCAATGTCAATTAATTAATAAACATTACATAATGTTATTATGTATGTAACAATTAAAAATTAACATCTCTAGCTCTGACCCCATGCCTCTCCCTTATCTTAACTTATCGAGTCTTTATCCAGAATAAATTTCATTATATATTTAACTCTCTTGATATCTTGCACCTTCACCAGTACATCACTATTATCTATTCAAAACTATATTTCCACTTGATATTTAGGAAATTGTTAATTTTCGACAACTAGGTCCAAACTCCATGTTGCATTACTCATATGATGATGGTGATATTTTTGTTGGATTCCTTTCATGGAGAGGTTTAAAACTAATACAAATTGTTTGGATGAGCAAAACATTTATCTTGAATTTATTTTCCATATGTGCAAGGTCACCCATATTTGTAATGTAGGCTCACATGCCCAATATATGTGTCACAAACTCTCACTCATGGATATAAATTAGAGAGACTTGGAGGTCATTTTATCATCAAATCATCACACATCTTCTCTCATTGTGATATGATTGGTTCGATAGCCATTGGAGACATTTTCCCCCTCACACATGTGGAGTTGAGCTGTTGTTTTCTATGGATCGTTTTAGGGCTTTTCACTGTAGCATTGACCAGTGTTGACCATGGTCAACCCTTGGTATTTTGACCTCAAAACTCTGCCAAAATTATGATTTTGAGAGGTGGTACTACTCCTCACTAAAATCGAGGAAATCAGATAAGTTTGACCAAAACCCTAATCTACAACATTGGCTTTCTGTTGCTGTCCTGTGACTTTTCTGTGTTGACTTTGGGTTAACCAATATTGACTTGTGATGAGGTGTCTATCTCATATCTTTGGTGGAAAAAAAGAATTGTAAATATAATCTATATTTGGCTTGTCTTCTATTGATCTATTATTGTGTTTTGTCAACATTTTACTTTCATGTTTATATAATTGCTATTTTGTATCAGACTTAAAAAAAATTGAAATAAAATTACATCAAACATAGAACATAGAACACCTTGATTATCTAAATATAATAAAAATACAATTACTTCAAACTATTCTGAACTAATAATCATTCTATGGAATCATTGAAATACACGACTGAAATTAAGGCATTTTAGATATTAAATGGTATGTATAGTCAACCTTACGACATGACCATTTTTAACAATCAATCTTAAGAAATGATCTTTTTTCATTTCATTTTAAATATTAAGCATTATTTGTATATTCCACTTAAATGTATATCCCTATGAAAGCCATCCCATCCAAATGTATAGTTACAGTATGGGTAACAAGTAGTTTTCCATCACCAACCACCTAAAAACCATTGAGAATCAAAATATAAGAGTAGAGACAACCAATACTCTTGCGGCATAACATTCACCACGAAGCACAATCTCTTCGGCCATATCACACTGTTAGAAGGTCACATATGTGTGCTTAGTCATGATCCTTTGATCATGAGAATCCATGATACCAAGCTCATAAGTGAATGCATTTTCTATCATCCAATCTCAATTTGTAATTGATGACAGCAGGTTTGTTCATATATGCTTCCCATTTCCATCACTTAAAGTGAGATTTCTTCTCATAGGTTGAGAATTTTGTAAGTACTCATAAATAATTTATTCCAAAACTCTCGAGAGGGACCAATTAAATAAATCTTCAATAATGTCCATAAGCATTAGGTTCAAAAATTTCAGCTTGTTCAAGATTTGATCTCATGCATCTCTTGGGCCCAGTAGGACCTTTGCCAATAGAGTGTTTAGATGGAAATATAGCTCTACAGTATGAAGATACCATTTTTTCCACCTTGTAGTGTCCCCTTGCTCATAGATCTATGACGCAATGTTGTCCAAAACCTCAATTTTAGCAATTAGTTTGCTGCTGAGACTCAAATTCATTTTAGTTTCATTAAAATTGGAGTTTCTAGAAGGATGCGGTCCTGAAAATGGTGAGAATATTCCTGCACTTAAACATTGGCATGTAGACCCCAAAACTCCAGGACCTCCTCCTCCTCTACAACCATGAGCCTATTAGCTAGTCATGACTATGGTGGGGTGAAAGAGCCACGTTGATTTGAAGAATCCAAAATGAACACACCATGAAACCATGAAAAGATGGAGTATCCTTTACCTGTAGTAACTATGGAGTCAATATTTAATAGTAGTGGAGTAGCATGATCACCCAAATCCACCAATGGCTAGAGCAAGAAACATATATTAGAATTAGTTAGGATTATGCTTACTTTAGTATATCTTCGATTGGGTTTGTTGAGGAAGTTGAGAGATTCTCTCAACTTCTCTCTCTAAGATTAGGATTAGTTCACCTATATATATTTGATGTATCTCTGATTATTGAATATAGAAATTAATTATTTTTGTGTGAATCTATGTTCAATGCATGCTCTCATGATTTCTAATATGGTATCAGAGCTTGGCTGGGCTTAATCCCTGACGGGAGTGCCCAGAACGATGTGAGAGTCTGCGTAATATATGGTCTGTACATAGGTGTGAAATTAAATGTCTATTTTTTTATTTTTGTTTGTATGTGAAGTGTGTGGCAGCTCATTTTCTTCTGCGTTAACACATGAGAATCAATTCCAGTCTTAAAACTCATCCATATATTAAGCCTGTACTTCGCAGAGAGGTTGGAGAGCTCGAATCGGATAAATGTGAAAGAGTGCAAAGTGCACGTGATTTGTTGGGAATAGTGGTCAAAGATGCTCGCTGGAAAGTGCCTTGTTCAAGCGCAGAGCAGAGGGGGGGAGTTAGGAAGCTTGCAGAGGTGAAATGTTTAAAATCAATGCGGCACCCAAACATAATTAGGTTGCATAGAATCATTTTGCAGAAAACCACATTGTGTCTGATCTTTGACCTTATGGACTGCGATTTGTTAAAGCTCATGAATAGGAGAGGCTGTGGTTTGTTAGAGTATGAGGTGCGCCACATTTGCTTTCGGATTTTGAAAGGGCTGGTGCACCTGCACAAATAAGGATATTGTCACCGCGATCTGAAGCTAGAGAATTTGTTAGCCATCAACGAGTATATGTTTAAGATTTCCGATTTGGGTATGGTAAAGAAAACGCGGCTTTACAAGATTTTGAGATGGAATTGGTGCAATTGGTAGCACAATTTCACGGAGATCACCCTTTGCATAGTGTATAACTACTTTCGTTGGCATTCGGTGTCATCCACAGTTTTAAGGTTTGGAAACGACAACATTTTTTTAAAAAAAAGCTTTGGCCTCTGCATCGCATTGCTATTTCGCTCACGCTGACTCTAATCCAAGAAGTCTGCTTGATAATGGTTTGGGTAGGACACCTCCCATGGGGTGGAACTCCTGGAACCATTTTTCTTGTGATATCAATGAGACAGTAATCAAGGAAACCACTGATGCACTGATCTCAACTGGTTTCAATGAACTTGGATATAAATATGTTTATTTAAATGATTGTTGGGGGAGCTCAAGCGAGATAAAGATGGAAAATTAGTTTCCTATTTCATCATTTATTTGAATGATGTTGGGATAATTTCATGTATTTGTTGTTATGAGATTTGTGTATTAGAGAACCAATTATTGAACAAATTAACATTATTTAAATTAGCCGTTCTTAACGTTCTACAGGGACGAGAGAACAATTGGCTAATTTGATTGTGTGAATTTGTTATATGCTGATCTTGTTGTGCTACGGGCCAAGGAGCATCAATTACAGGTTACAGTATGAGAAGCAGGTCAAGTTGTTAGATTAGCTCTTGAACACATTCAGTATTCAGACCATTTTCCTAGCCACTGATGGATAGCTGAAAGCGAAATATCCGACAGATGGTGATTGGTCCATAGGATGGTTCATCACTTGTCAACTCTTATCGCGGAAGCCCCGATGAGCAGAGTTGTCAATACTGTTGATCTTGCAAAGTTCATTATTGCTGGTCAGAAACAAATGTATTTTAAATGGGTTGAATGGTAGCTCGAAAATGGTGGAGAAAAGAGCATTTTCTATGAGATCTCAGAGTGGGTACAAATGTTAATGAAGACCAGATCAAACAAAGAGACGAAAGTTAAAAGTGTTGTAATTGTGATTAATTATTATATGTTTTGTAAAGTAAGCATTAAGGGAGGGTATTAGAATTAGTTAGGATTATGCTTACTTTAGTATATCTTGGATTAGGTTTGTTGAGGAAGTTGAGAGATTCTCTCAACTTCTCTCTCTAAGATTAGGATTAGTTCACCTATATATATTTGATGTATCTCTAATTATTGAATATAGAAATTAATTATTTGTGTGTGAATCTGTGTTCAATGCATGCTCATGATTTCTAATAACATAGAATGTCAACAAAACTCAATGTAAATAGAGTACTGAAGTAGAGAATTTCCATGGCTTCAAATGAAAATAACAACTACAAGGTCGAGAGAATGGAATGACAGAGATAGAGTTAAGCCTTCATTCCATGTAGATTCGAAAACGCATTGACCAACGCGTCAAGCATGCAGGTTGTCGTTCGATGAGCGCAACACATATATATTTTTTAAGGCTATAGATTTAAGTTATTTAATGTGGGTCGACATAGGTTAAATTAATATATAAATAGGTTTAAATGGTGAGCATATACTGCCCACCAACATTAAATAATATATATTCTGAGAAATAATGATTGCATTCGGTAAATTTGTTCAGATACAGGCCGTGAACCACATCCTAAGTACCATAAAATCATAATTGATTTCTAATTTGGTGGAGTTAAATATTTGAATTTCCTAAATGTAATGTTTTAATTGGATTTAGATTAATAATTTTTTTTTAATTTTGGTAGAAACCTTTTATTCTTTCCTTCATTTACCATTATAATGCAAGAGTTCAGTGATCTTAATGTGTCCATTCAAAAACATCCCATTAAAAGACTATATCTGTTGACTACAAAAGAGATGATTTATATTATTTTTAAGAAATTTATTACTAAATTATTACTTCTAAATTATTATAATTAAATTTTTGAACTATTATTATATTATTATTATTTATTTATTTAAATAAATAATATAATAAATAATTATAAAATTTATTTTAATTGGATAAAAAACTTGTAAATAAATTGATGTATTATAGGGATAGCTTAAAATGATTTATAAATATATAAATGTGTTAAATACATTATAATAGTAATTTCATATCATAAATTAGTCTGGATTTATTTTAATTTCGGATTTATAAAATGCTTAGAGAGATTAAATTTCTTTTCATTCTAAAATTAGTTTGCACCTCAAGAGATTTGATCCATTTTGATGCTTGGTAGATCCCAAGCTAAGATGGATTAAACTGATTTTTTAATCCGAGGACCAAAAAATTCATAAGGAAGGTCATTATCATTGGGTTTCATTCCAAAAAATAATTCTGCGTAAAATAATTTTGCAAAATAAAGCGGAACCTCGTCGTTCCATAGGAGTCTTCCATAGGCAGCAAGGTGCCTATCATACAAATGTCCAGCTATATCAGGGTACTTGAGGTATTGCACATTTAGTATCTTTCTTTTCAACCCTTCTATGAAATTAAACATAGACTCGACCATTTCTGTTGTAACTCTTTGTTTAACAACCTCCCATATATTGAGACCCATTACTGTTTCCTTCTTTTTATCATCACTTCTACAAAATTATCACTCGTTGACCCAAGTCTTATGTACACATCTACTAGTTTGCCTAAAGAGTGAGTAACTATTTCCAACAGACCAGAGGAGAAATGTTCACCAATGGATAGGAGTTAAAGTAGACCTGTTAAATCCATTATGTTCAATCCAGTCAATCCAGCTGTTCAAGCCATTCAAACTCTAGCTATACTTTAATCCCTACCTCAGCCCTCATACTCATTCATATAGCCTTGGTACGCCTCCTCATTCAATTAAAGCTCAGCGTACCTAACCTGTTGAAGGCGAGGTTGGGTTATCACTTCCACTCGACTCTCAACAGGGAGTTTCAAAGACACGATATCTCGCTTCAATTTTTAATGAATATGTTGATACATTTGTAAGGTGCATTGTTGTCTGTTTGATTCCCAAGGTATATTAGAAATATTAGATAGATAAGTCATGGTTAGTGTACAACCTTCTTCTTAAATAACGCGTTCTCACCTACTTCTTTTTCGAGCAACATTTTCACCCTCTACATGAATATATAAAATTTTGTATATTAAAAAAACATGTAAAAAAAATTGTACAAATTGAATGAAAATAATATTCAGATTGATGGCAACTTCGATATGGTTGGTTAGCATATTGCCCACCCTCGGACTGTTTAGAACCAAAATGACCACCGATTGGTTGAGAATCAACACAACAATCCATTGATTGGCCTTTGGGAGAATTGATATCACCACCATCATGCAATTGGATACCACCTATTGACAGGCCTCTAGGGGAATGTGTACCACCACGAACCTCATGCAACGAGAGGGAAGCTTCATAAAAAAAATATGAATTTATAATCAATTCAAAAATACATTCATACATATAAATACATGTACATATGATTGATTAAATTGCGTGAACCATATCACGATTGCGTGAACCATGGCCATGCTCTGGTGATGGAGGAGTATATAATCTTTTCCTCCTAACTCCTAAAATATAAAAAATAAAATCTATTAAAAGCTAATTTGACTCGTGAAAATTTGATAAAAAATGAATTCCATGTGTATACATGTATGTACATGGGGATAAAATTATATATATAGTCAATAAAAAAATTAATTCCACATGTGTCTACATGTATGTATGGAGATAAGATTATATGTTCAAATGTCATTTAAAAACATGCACATTTAATATAAATAGCATGAACATCCATTGACCCATGATCGCCCTCTCTCGTAGAGGCATGGGATTATGTTGATCTATGTCTTTCATCCTCCATGATTTATACAGATATCTACAGTGGACATTTACAATTATTTTTAAATTACTATTTAAAATAAATTCAAAAGATTTCAAAAAATTAATGTAATTTAGTACACAAATTATGTAAAACACAACTTTCAAAGCACAGATTGATGTGAAACTCAATTCAAACAAAAAATTGTTGAAGTCCACAGATTTTAATTTTATAAAAATGTAAGGTTCACCAAGTTGCGCTTACATGGTGGGAGCACACTTGATATATAATTCAAAAAAATGCATGGTCATTAAAAATGACACATTTATAAGTAAAAAACACACACATATGAAAGATATGTTTCAATGTCCATCAATAAATTTTGAAGGAGAATGTCTCAACACTAATTCATCTTTGAGAGATGAACCTTGAATTGACATTGCCCCATACAATACTAATTCATTTTTGATGGATGAATCTTGAATTGTCATTTCCCCATACAATAGATCACTAGACATATTATTAACATTTTCACAATGTATTATACTAAAAATTTGAAGTTGTTTAACAATATTGTTTTCTTTTCCATGCAGTTATTTTAGCCTCTCCTTCTTAGCTTGGTATGTGTCTTTCATCTGGTTTCACACAAGTTCAAAATTGGTGAAAACTATAATTCCATTTTATCCACACTCCCTAGATGTTCCCAAGCCTTCTATCAATGCAATATAATATACCGTGTTGTTTGTTGTTCTTCCTGGTGTATTCATTTTCCTTTGGAGGACTTTGTTAGTCGCAATATTGCAAAGAACATATGTAATCACTGCTTTCCCTGGATTGGGATAGCAAGAAACATCTATGCATAATGTCCATTTTTCAACCATATTTAGTGGGTTTTTTTATCCCTGAAAAAAAATATACATATATATTAAATTAATGTTTATTGCAAATGCATGGGAGAAATAACATGTGCATGGTTTGCCTTAAATTTTATGGGAGAAATGACATAGAAATGACATTCCTTAAAGTTTAAATCCTTAAATTTTATGGGATAAATGACATGTATGTACATGGTTTGCCTTAAATTTTTCCTTAAATTTTATTGGAGAAATGACATGTACATGGTTCCAAAAACACTAGCAAATGGCTTAATGTTTATGAGATAAATGGCATGTACATAAATCGATATTACAAATAAGAGCTTCTATTTAGATCAATTGTAGAGATTGACTATAGAGGCATTTACTGGATATGTCACCTTTAATAAAGGATGAGATTCAGAGGCTACCTGGCCCTTTACAGACGATGCCTTTAAAACTTGTAGAAGTTAAACTCAAATCCTATGGAAGTTCAACCACTTTAGGTTCTCACCATGGTTTTTAGGCCTTAAAATTTTTGTTGAGTTTTTGGGAGAAAGCCTTGAGTTTGTGGGAGAAATGACATATGCATGGTTTGCCTTAAATTTTTCTTTAAAGTTTATGAGAGAAATCACATCTAGAAATGACATGCCTTAAAGTTTTTTTTGCATAGAGTTTAAGGGAGAAATGACATGTACACCGTTTGCTTTAAAGTGTGCCTTATAGTTTATACGAGAAATGACAAAGAAATGACATGTCTTAAATTTTTCCTTAAATTTTATGGGAGAAATGACACATGTATAGAAGAAATGACACATCTTCATGGTTGTCTTAAATTTTGCCTTAAATTTTATGGGATAAATGACACATGTACATGGTTTTCCTTAAATTTTATGGGAGAAATGATAGAAATGACATGTACATGGTTCCAAAAACACTAGCAAATGCCTTAAATTTTATTGTAAAAATGACATGTACATGGTTATCCTTAAAATTTTCCTTGATTTTATGAGAGAAATGGGAGAAATGACACGTATGAACATGGTTTCCCTTAAATTTTTCATTAAATTTTATGGGATAAATGACATATAAATGACATGTACATGATTCCAAAAACACTAGAGAATGCTTTAAACTTTATTGGAGAAATGAAATGTACAAGGTTATCCTTAAAGTTTATGGGAGAAATGACTAGAAATGGCATGTCCAGAAATGGATATTACAATGAAGAACTTCTATTTAGATCTATACCAAAGAATGATTGTAGGGGAATTTAATATATCTGTCACCTTTAAGAAAAGATGAGATCCAAAGGCTGTCTGGCCCTTTAGAAACTCTGCATTTAGAACTTGCAATACTTGGGAGAAATGACATGTATGTACATGGTTTGCCTTAAATTTTGCCTTAAATTTATGGGAGAAATGACATAGAAATGACATGTATGTGGTTCTAAAAACACTAGAAAATGCCTTGAATTTTGAATTTTATGGGAGAAATGACATAGAATTGACATGTACATGGTTCCAAAAACACTAGCAAATGCCTTAAATTTTATGGAAGAAATGACATGTACATGGTTATCCTTAAATTTTGACTTGAGTTTATGGGAGAAATTGGAGAATTGACATGTACGTACATTGTTATCCTTAAACTTTGCCTTAAATTTTATTGGAGAAATGACATAGAAATGGCATGTACATAATATGCCTTAAATTTTTCCTTAAAGTTTGAAAAATTATTTTATGCACAAGTGCTAAAACAACTAGTGGTATTGGTTGATGAAGTTATGTCAAAATTCACACCTTGATGAGTTTCTGGGAGAAATGACATGTGCATGGTTTGCAAGATTATTTTATGCGCTTACTAAAGAAACTAGTGGTAGTGGTTGATGAAGTTATGTCAAAAGTCACACCTTGATGAGTTTGTGGGAGAAATGAATGTACATGTTTTGCCTTAAAGTTTATGGGAGAAATCAAATCTAGAAACCTTTACTTTTAGATATATAAATAGGCTAAGAACGTTAAAAAAGGATTTTCAACTTGTATTAGTTATTTCCTTAATAAGAAGTATGATTTATCACCTAAGGGATTGTCTAATAATATAATTTAATGTCATTTTTGGCTTGTATTATCATTCATCCTCGATATGTACAAGAATTTTACAGCTTGAACATCAATATACACACTATCATCTTATCACTGTACATACTCTAGATTAGTAATATCCATTACATCATAAAACACTCCACTTTTAACATTTTACAAGATTAGAAAAGTAAATGTACATAATATAGATTAGTAATATCCATTACATCATAAAACACTCCACTTGTAACATTTTACAATATTAGAAAAGTAAATGACAACACTAATAGAGGAAGCATCATGGAAAGCATAAAATTTAATAATCATTTAAATTTTATAATTTAATCTCATTGTTGGCTTGTGTTAGGGTCCTATAAATATAGGATTCATAATTTTTAATTGACTCTTGATAGTCTTGTAAATATGTACATACCTTGCTTTCTGCAAGTTGTTTTCCCATATTTTGAAAAAATAAAATATAAAAATATAAAATCAAAAAGAGGGTAAAAGTCCTAAAATAAAGATCAAAGGACTTAGAAAAATATAGACCCCAAAAGAAAAATAAATAAAACATGAAAGTGTGCAAGTCCAAATGCCACTATCTTTTACTTTTTGCTGATGATTATGGTAGAGTTTCAATAAATTTCATAATCCATGATGAGTTAAACTACTTAAACTTGACTTGTCATGTTTTCAATTTCCATGTTTTAGATAGTGAATAAAGATTATTCAGATAGTTTAATCCTGAATAATCAGTAGATAGGTAGAGAATAAAGAGGAGCTCATCAGTTCAATCTGAGCACTCGGATGATATAAGGCAAATTTAAATAGTTTTATGCTTTTCAAAAGAATAAATGTTTCAAGGTAGCAAGCTCAAGTGCACCTGCAAAACGGAAGAAAAAATGTTAGATTAAAGTTCGGTAGGTAGAAAGAAGTGGGAAGAAGCTTGTAAATATTTATCAGTGGGAAAAAATAACTAATTTCCTATCCCCTATAGTTATTCTGCATTCTAGACTTTCAGTCAAAGGGGCTCAGAGCATTTCTCTGACTTCTATTGGGACCGGACTCAAGGCTCAATGACTGTTAGTTAAAAGTGTTGAATTCCTATATTAATCCCCAATTATCATTATTTACCCTTCATTCACCCATCACAACTCAAATTCTTGAGTAAGAACTCTTTTCTTACTCAATAGTTCATAATATCCCTTTTGATTGACTTCCTCCATTTCATAAAACATACAAACCGTCAAAAAACATCATATCCTAAGTAAAAGGGGTGAAATCATCAAATGATAAACTTTTCTTTAAGGTTTTCACTTTACTTAGTCATATAAGTGTATTTCTTGAGTATTTCATTTTCCTTGTCATATTAATTTCTAGCTTATTCTATTAACTCCCTAAAAGAGACCTTATCCTATTAATATAATTCTTATTTTAAATATCCCCTAAAAACACACTATTATAAGATTTTATCCCAAATTAATTATCCACATGCTGAAATAAAATCCTAAAATATACCCCCTTTGGCATAAAACTAACAATATATAAATACCTCGCCCCCCTATAGTTATTGAACCCCCCATGGTCTAATAAACTATATAATAAAACTAAAAATGCCAAAATTGGCCTTTTTTATACATATCTTATGTATTTCTAAAGCGCAAAATCATTTCCACATTCATGCCATTTTACCCTAATTTTTTATAAAGGTAACAACTCTTGCGCCTTTATAATCTACTTATGAGCCTTCGGCAATACATAACTAAACCCGAGGTTAAAGTTTGACCTTATTTCCTTTGTTTGTTATGTGAAACCTCACGTTTCATATAAAAATTAACCGAGGTTAAACACTCTTAAGCCTCCTCGTGCGCTTTCAACCAATAGATATAAACCTTTTGAACCATATCCACATATACATCACACTGTTGTAGATAAAAACTTTGGTTATAATTCATATCATATAAATTTTTTATTACCTTATTAATCTGGCAAAGCTTAAGTCAACCCGGTCCCACCATCCCTTTCAATTGAAACTCCCCAACGAATCACAACCGTTCACTCCAACCTCTCAGATCCAACGGCGGAGGATACATTTCGCGCTCATAACATAAACATCCGCCCAACCACCAAATGAATGCGAAATGCAAAGTTTTACTATTCAAGCCTCCTACGATGTGGCACAATTTCATTACATCACGTTCGTTTGGAGGAAAAAAGCTTACAACCCAAAGCCAACACGAAAACCATTTCCTGTTTCTCATTTTGAAAATCAAAACCTCTCCCGCATTTGGATAAGACCCGCCTTGAATGCATGGATAATTAATATGAATCAGAGTTTAAAACCTTTGATTTATGATTTTTGATGTCTATTTGTGCATACTCGACTGTAAAAGCTAGCCTTTAGCCCATTCTTCAAATTTATACCTTGATAAAGCTAAAATTGACAATTTCCTGTTTCAACATAATTAAAGCCGCTCTCTACAACATTTATCCAAACCCGTCCACAGGAACAAACAAAAGCTTCAAAAACCCTTTCGAGTGTCAAATTACCTGCAAATTGAGGTATTTTTCATGAATTTAAAACCCTTCACATTCAAATTTTAAGCCATCCATAAGTAAAACAAAGTATAAGTTAAGAGAATTGTCTGTAGAAATTGCCCAAAAATTCCCAAAAGCAGGCCAAACCCTGGCCAAATTTTTCCAGGAAACGTTATTTCCGCTGTAAACTTTTTTTACGCTAATTTCATCAGTTTGTGACTTCTGAAGATCAATTCTAAAACAAAAAAGGGTTTAAAGTCTACAAATATCTTAAAAACTCCTTTTTATAGTCCAAACTATTCAGGAAACCATCGTTTCCTATCTTATCCGAGTTTATATCTGACAATCGTAATTGAGAAAAAATCCCAAAAGAATCCATCCTTAGCCTAGATTGCTCAATTTTCTCTCTGTTTAAATAAAAAATCTCCTGCAAACAGTCTAATCTTGCAGAAGTAGCCCAAAAATGCCAAAAAATAGAGTTAAACCTTCACAGACAGATCTCATTCCACAGATCTTTCAAAAAAAACCTTCAATCACCTCCCTGTAGTCCTGGATTTCATTAACAAAATGTTTGATTTTTTCAGATTATTATCAGAATATGGATTTGGACCAACAATTTCAATACTAGTTGACAAAATTGTTTGCTCCAAATTCTAAGATTTTAATTCAAAAGTTTCATTCAACAAACAGTTTGTATACAAGGAAAGAATAAAATCAAGTCAGAGAGAGATCAGAATGATGAAATGTGCACGGTGAATGGTAAAAGTGAAATCATAATTCACAATGACAGTGAAAACAGAACAGTCAAAGAGCATTAGAGTTAAAGTGTATCAGGTAAAAATCAGAGTGAAAGTTAAAACAAAGTTACAAAGAAGACAAGGTAAAATATTAGAATTAAAAATAGAGAGAGTAATGGTTAACAGAGATGAAAATACTTTCACCAACAACAAAGAAGTTTATCCAAAGTGAAAGTAAAAACAGTTAAAAGAACAAAAAGGTTAAAAGATGAAAACAGAGCAAGAAGGAACATTTTTGCAGAAATTTCTTGTTTAAGTCATTGTTTTGCAGAAACTATTGTGACCAATCCAAGATTAATTTTACAAAGATAAAGTAGGTTTATGTTCTTAAGGTGTCAAGTTACAAAAACCTCTCTCACTTTTCTAACAGCTATTATGAGTTGGGAAATATTAAACAATATTGGAAAGAACGTTTTCTAGAAAATTCATGTTAAGTCATCATTTTACAGAGCATATTTTGGCCAATCAGAAAAACATCTTACACAACAGAAGGTGGTTTTTTTCCCAGAGATCCATCTACAAAAACCTATCTCACTTTGTGCATGTATATTACATAATGAAATATACATGTGCATCTTTACAGCCTATTTTTTAGACTCTGTAAAACTTTTTTTTACACATATTTTTGCAGATCCTATTGTGAATAGCTGGAGCATAAATTTAGGAAACGGAAAGAGGTTTATGTCACCAACATATTCACCTACAATAACCTTTTTCACTTTTTACATATATATTTTGTATTGAGAAATGGAAAGGTATCATTGGACCCTACGTTTGCAGAATTGTTGGAGAAAAATGCATAAAGAAAGGAAACAATTAGTGAATTGGATGCCTCATCATCAACTAAGAGTTGAGATCAAATTAAAATTTTCCTCTTTTTCATCACTTATCCATAAAAAATAGTTCCAAATATATGCATTAGTTTTGAGTGTCCTTTACTTAAGTGCTATTTATGTAAAACAATTGGAGATCTTTGTAAAACAATTTTGATATTTTTTCAAGATATTCTAGTTTAGAATTTCTATAAATACTTCTACATTTGAAGTATTGAGTGTGGAATAAAATTGCTAAGATTACTATAGACTTTTTTCTAATACATTGGAGGCTCTCATGTGTTGAATTCAAAGTAGTAGACTGGACAAAGCTAAAGTGGCATCATAATTCAGGATTCTTGCGTTAAGTTGAAGAGTGAAGTACATATCTTCTTGTCATTGTTTATTTTCCGAGTTTCATGCAATTCATTATGTGTTTGATCTATCTTACTATGTAACTAGGAATATTACTACAGGACTAGCCTTTTGCTCCATGTTTTTAACTAAGTTACCATTTAAATGTTTTCTGCTGATTTCCGGTGTTAGGAATTCTTCATTGCTCCTACTCCCATTTGACCCCTGCCTCCTTCTTCCATTTTCAGGATCAAAGGATCCTTCATTTCCGTTTATCCCGATCATACCATTTCATCAAAAATCTTTCCCTAAATCTCCGAGGGTTATCTACCTTGCCATGAATACATTTGTACCCCTTTGGCCTTGCCTTCTAGTACTGATATCTAGACTTAGACTCCATAGCCCAATGGACAAATAGATTCCTCTCTAGTTTAATCCTAAGTTATTTTTACCCACCAAAACCTTTAAAACAAAACCAATTGTTCTATCATAACTAGCCTAAAAAGATAAATTAAAACCAAGATAAATCTTAAAGGGAGAGCCCTCTTTGAATTCTAGGAAGGCTAGATCCTAGGATTTGAAGTAGGTATGTGGTTACCTTAGACTATTTCTCTTGAACCTGAAGAAATTACTGAGTGATAACAGCTTGTACTATCATTCAACCTTTATATGTGCAAGAATTTTACAACTTGAACATCAACCTACACACTATCATCATATCACTACATAGATAATCTAGATTAGTAATATCCATTACATCATAAAACACTCCACTTTTAACATTTTAGAAGGTTATAAAAGTAAATGTACATAATCTAGATTAGTAATATCCATTACATCATAAAACTCTCCACTTTTATCATTTTACAAGGTTATAAAAGTAAATGTACATAATCTAGATCAGTAATATCCATTACATCATAAAACACGCCACTTTTAACATTTTACAAGATTAGAAATTTAAATGAAAACACTAGGAGAGGAAGCATCATGGAAGGTGTAAATTTAGGTGCATTGATAAAAAAATAGTTAGCATCGACATAAATATGAATACAGTGGAAAACCTATAGTAAAATAATGGGAAGAAGCTAAGGGATTCATTACTCAAATAAACCATTTCTATCAACCATTCCTATTAACGTCATGCCTCCAAATGCATAAAATGATAAACTATAGTCAATATGCATTTCACTTTTTTCATAGAATACCATTCAATTTCACTTCATATATATTTCTATTACTCATTTTTCCAACCACTATCAAAGGGATCCAATGTAATTATATCAAATTATAATTAAGTAAAAATGATATCTAAGAATCAAACAAGCTCTTACGTACACATGAATCAACCATATTTAGCCATTTTAATCCATTGTACACAATTAAACAAACAATAAGTCTACGGGTCTAGATTCCCTAAACCTTGTTCGAACTATGATTTAATGTAAACTATGGATTCTAACTGGACGGTTACGGGTCTTTCTATAATAAACTCTCTGTATGTTTGTCTACAGCTTTTCTAAACATGTTCTGCAAATAGTAATTATTATAAATAATATCCCCACATAAGTGATATAAAGGTATAACTTCTTTAAATATCTAATTTGTATAAAGAAGATATAACATATATAAATAAGAGCCCAAAGGTTGGGTTCTAAATAATAATAAAAAGACAATGAGGTTTCTCCATTAAAAAGAAAAGATAACTCATTGTTTTCAATTCTTTGAGGAAAAGTGATATCAAAAAATGAAACAAGCTCTTATGTACACATGACTCAACCATATTTAGCCATTTCAATCCGTTGTACACAATTAAACATTCTGCTGAAAGGAAAAGACAATATAACAAAGTTCTAAGGAAGCAAAAGAACACAAATACAACCTACAAGCTTAAGAAAGAACATAGTTGTGATTTGGTGCTCAGAAGAAGAACATAGAGTTACTAGATCAGCAAAGGTTGAAGGAAAGAGCAGATATATTAGATCTGTAGAGGTTGATGGAAAGAACGTTATTTTCAATTCTTTGAGGAAAAATGATATCTAAGAATAAAAAAAGCTCTTATGCACACATGAATCAACCATATTTATCCATTTCAATCCATCGTACACAATTAAACACTCTGTAGAAAGACAAAGACAATCTAACAAAGGTCTGAATAAGAAAGAGAACACAAATACAACCTAAAAGCTTTATAAAGAACAAAGCTGTGATTTGGTGCTCATAAGAAGAACACTTAGATATTAGATTTGCAGAGGTTGAAGGAAAGAATAGAGATATTATATCTGAGGAGGTTGAATGAATCCATTGTACACAATTAAAAAAATAGTAAGTCTACAGGTATTGATTCACTAAATCTTGTTCGAACTATCATTTGATGTAAAGTATGGATTCTAACGGGATAGTTACAGGTATTTCTATCATAAACTCTTTGTATGCCTATCTAAACATTTTCTGAACATTTTCTGCAAATAGTAATTGTTATAAATAATATCCCCATCTAACTGATATAAAGTATAACTTCTCTAAATATCTAACTTGTATAAAGAATATATAACACATATAAATAAGATCCCAAAGGTTGGGTTCTAAATACTAATAAAAAGGCAACGACGTTTCTCCATCAAAAAGAAAATATAACACATTGTTTTCAATTCTTTAAGGAAAATTCATATCTAAGAATCAAACAAGCTCATATGTACAACATGAATGAACCATATTTAGCCATTTCAATCCATTGTACACAATTAAAAAACTTCTACAACATATTATTTTTAGGATTGGATGGCTTGTACACATAGTATATGCCCATACACATTCAGAGATGGAAGAAAAACATAGAGTGTGCAGGTATAAGGAAACTAGTGCCACTATTTCCGCTAGCCATAACAAGTTTTGTACATAGAGTATATGCCCATAAGCATTCATAGAAACTGTATTTTTTCTCCTTAAACAAAGATGGAAGAAAAACATAGAGTTTGTAGGTATAAGGAAACCAACGCCATTGCTTCTGCTAGCCATAACAAGTTTTTAAAGAGGATGCACCTGTGTTTACCCCTGGGCTTCCCATGAAGGGGAAAGACAACCCTAAACAGGATTCAAACCAAGATTTAGCTAATTTTTACACCAAAAAACATTTGTAAATTAAACACTATCTCAGATGTACAAAGTTCAAAAAATTAAAACAATCCCTTTTTATTCCCTGGATCTCCTCTTAAACGAGGAAAGCAATCCGAAACAGAGACAAAAGGGGATGTGCAATATATGTGAAGTCTAAAATACAATAAAACTATTTGAATCACAATAAAACCATGAGTTTGTTTAGTGGAGCAATAACAAAAAAGTAAGAGACATTATTTCTTTTTTTCATTTCATTTAATTTGGAGGTAAAAGAGTATTCGAACAGATATTAGGTTGAGTTTTTTCGTCTACCTGGAGACGATGAGACGACAGTAAACGATGAGGCAAGCTGCAACGACAACAAATGGCAGCGAACGATGAGGTAGGCCGCAACGAAAAAAAACAACAAGGTAGGCCGCAACGAGGAAAGAGATCGCCGAAGATGCAAGTTATTTGTAACATGTGATTAAAAAACCAAAAAGACATTAAAATCAACAAAAATACAAAGAAAAAAAAGAAACACACGTAGCGGGTTCTCACCTCCTCGCCCTTATAATAGCAATCCCTTGCAACATCAAACACCAACGGAATGACTAATAGCCAAAATCAGACAACGGTAACAACCAAACAGTAACAAGCCGAAAACCTCTCGAGGTTTGGTTACCGATATATTTATAAGAAAAAGTTCAGCAGAATTATTTTCAAAAGTTTGGCCGAACTAATAGTCCGACTGAACTAATAGTTTGGCTAAACTTTGATTGCCAGTTTTCCCATCTCCGGCCAAAAATCTGTTTACCCACTCAATCAATACACAGTCAATGTCAATGACAGAATGAGTTCGGCCGAAATAATTTATGAACTTCGGCCAAAATTTTATAAAAATTCGACCAAATTGTTAGAAAAAATAATTTTCCACCAACATTTCTCATAAATGTATGACCCACCTTCGTGTTATTACCCTTATGTAGATAAATAAATATGTTGTAGCATTTCAAAATTAATACGATATTACACTACAATAACATCTATTTAAAGTTATATTATAAATACATTCAAAATAAAATTTAGAGAACATTACATTTAAATAAACTATAATTGAAAAATAAATTTATTAATTATTTAAATTAAAATATATATTTATTTACAAAATTAAATGTTTTCTAATTTGAAGATACATTAACAATAATCAAAATTCAAATGACATAAAAATTAAAGTGATTTTTGTAGATAGCATGAAGGTTCGAAAGGCATTCAAAAACCCACACAATGCAGAATTCATAAAATATTAAACTGAAAAGAATTCAGTTCACTCCCACACTAAGATTCGACCGCACACTTTTCATCGATATTTTGGAACCTTCTCACTGCTAAAAAAAAGATAAATAATTTAAAGGTATATGTTGAATTTATCCTGATTGAGTAGTTATAACTTTATGATTTCATAATTCAAACATATAAATTAATTAATTGTGATATATGAATTTTTTATAATTAGTGGATTTATACATATTTTTTTAAAATTTGGAAGTTATTTTTGATATTATAATTTAGTTTGTAAGGAATGTAATAAAAATATTTTATGTTCAAAGCCATAAATAAGATATTTGGAGATCTATATTTTATATATATTATAAGAGATATATAAAACAAATATGATATTTACCTTATAAATATTTCAATATGTTACTTAATTGAAAGTTTAAATTTTTATGTTAATTAATATATTTCAATATAAGAAGTATATTTGTTATTCAGAATAAAATATTTCAATGGTCGTGAGAAATAAATAATTAAAAGTAAAATATTCTAGACTCTTTCATAATAAAAGAAAATGCAAAATTTATTAAATTTATAATAAACAATGAAAGGTTACTCATCATGTGTGTTTGCATGTATAGAGAATTGTTTCTATTTATTCATTCATAAATGTAATTTAAACAATGAAAATTACACATGGTGTATCTATATATGTGTATAGAGAAATACATATTTATAAATGTCAAAAAAGACTAAATTACTTTTTTCAAGTTTTGCATTCTAAAATAAATATGTATATCAAAAAATTTTATCCCTCTACACTTATTAAATAGATAATTATAATATAAACACACTTATAATATATTTTTATTTTATTTTATTAATATGAATAAAATGTTAATACAATTTATTTGAAAAATAATTGTAATCTTCCCTATTAAAATTGAATTTTAGCGATTAATAAATTAAACTCATAACTTTGAATTATTAGGGATTAATAGATTAAACTCATAACTTTGAATTATTAGGGATAATAATAGATCCATATAGAATATCTTTAACTCATCTCTATTACATCAAAATATTATATATATATTTTTAAATTACGTTTATTTGAAAATTATTTTGACATGCACTTGAACGCATTTAACCATTTCAACTATTCCATAAAAACGTACATATTTGGAAAGTTTTACATATATTTTATAATATAATTGAAAAATTGAAATTTTAGCCATTTACATTGGGTTTTACTTATTTATTTAATGCAAAACCATAAAGTAACCCCATGTGTTCTGTGTGGAAATTCGATACAATTCAAAATATTTCATTATAAATCCAATGATGTGTAATATAATAAACTATTTTCACTTTAATGAAGTACAGAAATGTGGCAGCTTTGAAATTCAACCTCAAAGGATGTCATTTTCAAAAACAATGATCATTGATCTAATCATAAATTATGTACCAAAATTGACCAAGAATTTCCGGCTGTGGCAGGAATGATAGAGAAATTTTCTATTTCAAATTCAATACCATTGAAACGATACCTTTTTCAAAGAAAATGATTTGCAATATCATTTTTTTTTGGTAAGTTGAACTATTGTATTGATTCAAGAAAAGAAACATTACAAATGTTATATTTGGGGTTGGCAAATTGTGCTTAACCAATCCCAGTCTTAGTTTCTTGGTTTCGGTGCTGGAGGAAACCAGCGTAAAAAGTACTTGAGACAGAAAATTACAATATGCACAGCAGCAATATATCTAGTTATAACAAAATATGTAAAAACAAGGGTATAGCACTTGTGGTAGCATGCTTGACAAAAATCATAGAAGAATTGTGCACCGTCGCAGATCTCAATCTTCATCTTCATCATGACTGTCGGGGACTTCCTCCTCTATGGGGCAAGCATGCATCTGCGCAACTGCTTCCTCAGAGTCCTGCCACTAGATGCCCAGATTTGGGGACAAGTACACAGAGGATGGAGGACTCCAAATCCTCTACATGAGGGATGCACGTCTAGTTGTTTCCAGAGTCCATCACCCAGACATCTGATTCATCGTCTTCCTCCACGTGAGCCAACAACGAATCAGTCTTGTGAGGCATGGGTGGTCCTGGTGTGCTATGGTAGACTTCCACGGGCCGCGCCTACCTCTCTACGCAGTTTTCACTGGAGCTTCTTCCTCTTGCCGAGGATTGGGGCTCTGTCTCGCAAAAATACTGGAGGAGAATCCTTCCATTGACTCCAAATGGTTGTCCTCTCCACAGTGATAACGGCTAGGGAGAGCCCTTCTCTGACCACCACAGATGGTTCTATGGCATAATATGAGGGTCATTGCACAATGAGGCAAGGGAGAGGCTTCAAGGGAAGGGTGCACAACAGGGGGACAAACAATGTCGAGGATCGGGTGAGCGGAACGGCTAGGGAAAAGGTGTGCACACTGGGAAGTCACAGCGAGGGGACTGCGTAGTGCGGCGCAGAGTAGAGGGTTGTGTGGCCGTCTGGAATCATGGAGGTGCTAAAGCATAATCAAAAGGTAAGGCAGAGGGAATTTACTGTGAGTTTCTCAAAGTTGAGGGCTGGTCCTTTTAAAGGGCCTTGGACACATGCGAGGAGGATGGAAATGAGTAAGCCTTGCACGCAGCGGCGTGGCATAACCAAATTTGTGAGCAAGCTCGAGGGAAGGGTGATGGCTGATAGATAGATCAATCATATTAATCATTTATGGTGATGGTTTCAGGGGTACCCTGGAGAGGATGACGATGTACCCAACGTCTCATCCTCATACCTTATCCTGTTTGTCTCGTGAGGATGGCTAACAATTTGAGGATCCACATCATGTGAGGGTCTGTGGAGGAAATCTTCGTCCTCCAAAATGTAAAAGAAATAATTATCGGTCATCTCAATTTTATCACCCGCATCCAGAAATTTGCAACATCATGTTACACTTCATTGTTATTCTATTTTTTATTGTCATTTCTTGATAAGGTGTGTGCAGCAAAGAAGACTTCCTTATGGTACGATTTTCCAATCTTTGTTCCAGCTGTCAAAACGAGCCCGCCCAATGATATCTGTACTAATGATTCTTCTGTTTTTGCGTCACCTTTCAAACGCGGTAGCCCATCAACTCTACTTCATAATAATTCTCTTTTTCACTCCCCTGATGTTCCATTTTGACCATTGGAATTTGGCATTTACAAGCGATAGATTATACGGAGATACTCGTATCAGCTCGCCTCCGTAGTTTCAGAATCTCATAACTTACATTATTATTTAATAACATGTTCTGGAAAAACCGCTAGACTAGATATCCGCAAACTTTCCTCCATTTCCGAGTATTTCTCCGTGTACTGACAAGCTTAATATCCAACAAAGTTTATCTATTATTCCATCTCTACAACACGGAGGTCCCTTTCAACCTACACTCAAATAAATCCGATAGAAATCCGTCGCTATACATCTCCGTATGGATCACTTGCTTTATTTTATGAGCATTAATGTTCATGGACGTGATATTCTATGAAAGTCGTCCTAATCACGGACTGAACCCTCTGGAGTATGATAACGGGTCTTTTCTACCTTTTTGGTTGGGCGAACAATGTCGATGAAGTCCAATATGTTTTCTTTAACATGAAAATTAGGTGAAGTTATTATAAACAGGTTGCAAGCTAATATTCATAAAATCTTGTAATTTGGCATCTGACGAGAAGTTCAGAACGGCTCTGATCCTTTCAATTTCATCATAACACATCAATATGAATCAATCACACCACATATTTAAACCAAACCAATCCAAACCAATATTAATGAATCGTATTATTAAAACCAAACTAATATTAATAAATCACAACAAATATTATTGAAATTATTTATAATTATGGAATTTTAATTTTTTTATGATCGGTAGACAATTAAAAAATATTAGATATCATTTTTGGGATTCAATTGTTATGTAAGTCATTTATTTATGAGTATTTTTATGAGAAGTAATGACTAATTTCTCAAGATTTGTGAATGGTCCATTTAGCACTCATTGCATCCTGTGATGCTCACAGGGTTGAAGAAATAAGATTGAAACTAGTGAAATGAGTCACATAGTGTCAATGATCACTTCCGAGGCTTGCTCAATCATCACTTCCGAGACTTGAACCTTATAACCAGGACTTCTCACGTGGTCACCCACCCTAGAACTCCTCTAGCCCAAAAATAATATTTAATATAATGCACAACTAAAATCCCTCATACTTAAACAAAAATATTGTACTCAAATTATATTATATTTCTTTAAAATTTTATCTAAATAATTTTATGTGTTATGATAATATCTCAACTACATTTAAAATTATCAAATCCAATTAAATAATAAACATCACATAACATGTATATAACAACTAAAAATTAACATCCCCTACCCCTACCTTATCTTATCGAGTATTTATCTAAAACAAATTTCATTATATCTTTAACTATTCTGATATCTTGCACCTTGAACAGTACATCACAACTATCTATTCAAAAGTATACTTCCACTTGATATCTGGAAAATACAATTACTTCAAACTATCGGTTAATAACTGAACTACTAATCACTCTATGGAAACACTGAAATACACGACTGAAATAAAGGCAGTTTAGATATTAAATGGTATGTATAGTTAATCTTACAACATAATCTTTTTTCATAGTCAATCTTACGACATGATCTTTTTTTCAGTTCGTTTTAAATATTAAGCATTATTTATATATTCCACTGAAATGCATATCCCTATTAATCCCATCGAAATGTATAGTTACAACATGTGTAACAAATAGTTTTCCATCACCAACCACGTAAAACCCATTGAGAAAGAAAAGATAAGAGTAGACACAACCAGTACCAGTGCTCTTGCGGCATCACGTTCACCACGAACCACAATCTCTTCGGCCATTTCACACTGTTAGAAGGTCACATATGTGTGCTTAGTCATCCTCCTCTGATCATGAGAATCCATGATACCAAGCTCGAAAGTGAATGCATTTTCTATCATCCAATCTCAATTTGTAATTGATGACAGCAGGCTTGTTCATATTCGCTTCCCATTACCATCCCTTGAAGCGATATTCCTCTGATGGGTTCAGAATGTTATAGGTACTCAGAAATCATTTATTGCAAAACTCTGTAGCGGGATCAATTAACGCAATCTTCACTGATGTCCATAAGCATTAGGTTCAAAAATTTTCAGCTTGTTCAGGATTTGATTTCATGCATCAATTCGGCACAATAGGACCTTTCCCAGCAAAGTGTTTAGATGGCAATATAGATCTGCAGTATGAAGATACCGATTTTGTTACCTTCGAGTGTCCCCTTGCTCATAGATCTATGATGCAATGTTGTCCAAAACCTCAGCATTAGCAATTAGTTGACTGCTGACACTCACATCCATTTTAATTTCATTAAACTTCGAGTTTCTACAAGGACGCGGTCCTGAAAATGGTGAGCAGATGCCTTCACTTAAACCTTGAGATGTAGACCCCAATATCTCTACGACCTCCTCCTCTTCTACGACTATGAGCCTATTAGCTAGTCATGACTATGGTGGGGAGAAAGAGCCGCGTTGACTTCAACAATCCAAAATGAACACACTATGCAACCATGCAAAGGAGGAGGATCCTTTACCTGCAATAACTAGGGAGTCAATATTTAATAGTAGTGGAGTAGCATGATCACCAAAAGCCGCTGATGGCTAGAACAGGAAACATAGAAGGTCAACAGAACTGAATGTAAACAGAGTACTGATGTAGAGAATGTCCATGGCTTCAGATGAAAATAACAACTACAAGGTCGAGCGAACAAATGGAATGAGCTATACCACCTACGAAAAAGAATCGAGAGACTGGAATGACAGAAAAAGAGTTGAGTTAAGCCTTCATGACATGTATATTGGAAAATGCATTGACCAATGCGTCAAGCAGGTTGTCGTTCACTAAGCGAACACATATTTTTCATGTTATAAGTTATTTAATGTTGGTGGGTAGTATATGTTCACTATTATATTTAAATCTGTTTAAATCTAATTGTAGACATATATTGTCCACCAAAATTAAACTAGCCTAGATCCATCTTAACTCAGGATCTATCAAATGCCAAGAGGGATCAAATCTCTCTAGGTGCAAACTTTTTCTCTGAGTGCAAAACTTGAGGAAAGGTTTGCACTTTGAGAGATTTGAACCCTCTTCGAGCTCCGGAGTTAAGATGGATATGGATCTAGGCTGGTTTCAGTGGTGTGCTGCCAAAGAAAATCTATTGAAGATGTGATTAATTTTATCAATAATATGTAAATATATCAAATATTAACATAATCATTTTAAATATGCTAAATATTTCTGAGATTAACTTGGTCATTTTAATTTTAAATTTTCTTAGTTACCTTAATTATTGTTAATAACTATAATGATGAAAAATAATGAAATATTTTTTTTGAATGAAAAGTGACAATAATAGTGTAGAAAGATAGAAAATGTGAATAATAAGAATGTACTCATGTTACAGATAGTCTTAATTCTAATCAATCTCAAACTATTTTTTCTAATATTATTATCACCACCCTTTTTAATTTTGTTATCTTTTCATATCGATTATATGAAAAAGAAAATTTAAATCGTAAACCATTTAAATCTTTACCTCGAGTTGTTGTAGTAAACATAATACCTTGTCTCTCTTGCTCTCCAATATTAATAGGTTGATTTACTATAACACAAAAATCAATTTACATTGTCAATAACATTTTGTGGTTACACTAAAATCAAAGCATATTGTTAATCCAATCACTTTAAAATTAATGTACCATCATATATCCAATTACATCAAATCATAAATCAACATATACATTGAAATCAATGCATTAAATGCAAGCAATCAAATAAGATTAGAAAATAACTTCTACATTGAAATCAATGCATCTAATGCAAGCAATCAAATAAGATTAGAAACCAAAATCTATACCGAAATCAATGCATTTACTCAAAACAATCAAATAATATTAGAAATCACCATCTACACTGAAATAAATGCATTTATTGCAAACAATCAAATAGGATTAGAATTAATCTACATTGAAATCAATGCATCTAGTGCAAGTAATCAAATATAATTATAAATCGATGTCTAAATTGAAATCAGCACATCTAGTGCAAGCAATCAAATAGTATTAGAAATCACCACCTACACTGAAATCAATGCATCTAGTGCAAGTAATCAAATATCATTAGAAATAAATATCTACACTAAAATTGATGCATCTAGTGCAAATAATCAAATAGGATTACAAATCACCATCTCCACATAAATCAATCCATCTAGTGCAAGAAATATTCTTCCCTCTCTCCACCCTCCATCCATATCTATATCCCCCCCATCTCTTGTTTTTTGTCTTTCTATCTCACCCCCCTAAACACACATGCTTTCGCACTCCATATATATCATTCTCTTTTTCAAACACCCCCTCCCACCATCTCTCTCTTCTTCCCTCTCTTCACCTTCCATCTATATCTCTATCTTCCCCTTCTCTCCCTCTGCCCCGCTAATATCTCTCATTCCTCATTTTTTCCTCTCTCTCCCTCTCTCCATCTTCCTTATCACTCACTCTCTCTCTCTAGAAACCAACATCTACACTAAAATCAATGCATTTACTCAAAGAAATCAAATAGGATTATAAATCGCCATCTACACTCAAATCAATGCATTTAGTACAAACAATCAAATAGGATTAGAAATCATCTACATTGAAATCAATTCATCTAGTGCAAGTAATGAAATATAATTATAAATCGAAATATAAATTGAAATCAACACATTTAGTGCAAGAAATCAAATTGTATTATAAATCACCACCTACACTGAAATCAATGCATCTAGTGCAAGTAATCAAATATATTTAGAAATAAATATCTACACTAAAATCGATTCATCTAGTGCAAATAATCAAATAGGTTTAGAAATCACCATCTCCACTTATATTAATCTATCTAGTGCGAGAAATATTCCTCCCTATGTCCACCCTCCATCCATATCTATATCCCCCTCCATCTATTCTTTTTTGTCTCTCTATCTCACCCCCACTAAACACACACGCTATCGCATATCAATCTCTTTGTCAATCACCCCCTCTCCCCTTCTCCCTATTCTTCCCACTCTTCACCTTCCATCTATATCTCTATCTTCCCCTTCTCTCCCTCTCCGCTACTAATATCTCTCTTTCCTCCTCTTTTCCTCTCTCCCTCTCTCTCCATCTTCCTTATCACTCACTCTCTCTCTCTCTAGAAACCAACATCTCCACTGAAATCAATGCATTTACTCAAAGAAATTAAATAGGATTAGAAATTTCCATCTACACTGAAATAAATGCATTCAGTGCAAACAATCAAATAGGATTAGAAATCATCTACATTGATATAGATTCGTCTAGTGCAAGTAATCAAATATAATTATAAATCGACATCTAAATTGAAATAAAAAAATTCAGTGCAAGTAATCAAATTGTTTTAGAAATCACCAATGCATCTAATGCAAGTAATCAAATATCATTAGAAATAAATATCTACACTAAAATCAATTAATATAGTGAAAATAATCAAATAGGATTATAAATCACCATCTCCACTTATATCAATCCATCTAGTGTGAGAAATATTCTTCCCTCTCTCCACCCTCCGTCCATATCTATATCCCCCTCCATCTATTCTTTTTTGTCTCTCTATCTCACCCCCCTAAAACACACACTCTCGCACTCCATATATATATATCAATCTCTTTCTCAATCCCCTCCTCTCCCCATATCTCTCTTCTTCCCTCTCTTCACCTTCAATCTATATCTCTATCTTCCCCTTCTCTCCCTCTTCCCTGCTTATATCTCTTTCCTCCTTTTGTCCTCTCTCCTTTTCTCTCCATATTCCTTATCATTCACTCTCTTTCTATCTCCACATTTCTCTCTCTATGTCTTTCTTCTTAACTGCCTCTCCCTCCCCCTCTAAGCCAATCTCTCTTTCCCTCCCCCTCTCCACTGTCTCACATCCTCTCTCTTCCTTCCTCTCTTTCCCTTTCACTCCCATCTCTCTCTCCCTCTCTCTCTCTCTTCACCCACCAACTATGTTACTATGTCCCCCCCTCTCTCCTTATATCTCCTTCTCCTAGCTTATCTCCATCTCTCCTTATTTGTCTCTTTATCTCATCCCCAAACATACATGCTCTCTCTCTGTCTCTCCCTTGTCACTCCTTCTCTTTCTCCACTTCTCACTGTCTATATTTCTTATTTCCTATATCTCTCCACCTCCAAATCCATCTCTCTATCGATCCCTCTCTCCTCCTCTCTCTCAAGTCCTCTCTCTCGTCCTTCCTCTCTCTCTCCTAACTCCTCTCTTCCCTGGTCTCTCTCTCTATGTTTCTCTCTTCCCTCCAATACTCTCTCTTCCCCATCACTCTCCTCCTCTCTCTCATCCTTCCTCTCTCTCCCTTTCTCACCTACCTACCTCTCTCTTTTCCCTCAAATCCTCTCTCTTTCCCCATCTCTCTCTCCCTCTCTCTCACTCTCTCTCTAATCCTCTCTCTTCCCCCATCTCACTTTCTTTCTCTCTCTCTTTCTGCCACTCTCTCTCTCCAACGACATTAATATATCCCTCCCTCTCTCCTTCCTCTCTTTCTCTCCCCCGTTCTTTCCATACATCTTACTTTGTCTTTTTATCTCACACCTAAACATACACACTCTCTCTCCATCTCTTCCTTATCACTCTCTCTCTCTCCACTTCTCTCTCTCTCCCTATTTATTCTTAGTTATGTAAAATAATGACCATAAACATTCGTAAATATAAAGAAGACTATGGAGCAAATATAAAAAGAGGTTTTATTTACTTACCATACCTCTAGTTTATTATATTTTTATTTATTTACCATACCTCTTTTATTTACTATAGTATTTGGCCCATAGGCTTGTTATATAGTTAAATTTGTATTATAATCATATCTGATATATTGTTATTTATTTACCTTACCTCTTTAGACCTCCTTTATATTTATTTATTTACCATACCTCTTTATACCTATTTTATATTTATTTATTTATCATACCTCTTTATACCTCCTTTATATTTATTTATTTACCATACTTATTTTATAAATATGGTATTTGGCCCATGGTATCAATATTAATTTGTCCCATGGTATTCGTTCCATAGGCTTCATCTAAATAAAATCTTTTTTTTAAGTTTTTTTAAATATAAAAAGGTTTATGGAGTAAATATAAAAATAATTTTTATTTATTTACCATACATCTAGTTTATATAATTTTATATTTATCTACCATAGCATTGGAGTAAGTATAAAAATAGGTTTTATTTATTTACCATACCTCATGTTTATTTATATTTATATTTATTTAAATTTTAAAATATTGGAACTTTGATGGGGAAATATTTATGTCTTTAAATATTTTAATTTATCCATAGAATATGGGTTTTCTTTTTAAAGATTCATTTTAAAAATATTTAATTAAAAGAAATATTAAAAGATTTTTTATTTTCATTGTTTGTGTTGAATTAACTCTTTTTCTTTGGTTTAGGAAATGGTATTGACTTTAGTAAAGAGTAAAGATGTTTAAAATTTTACTTAATTTGGAAATTCAATGTGGTAAACCTTTTTGTTAAAGGTAAATTTATGATACATAGTTGTATTTTAGTAGTTAATGTCAGCCCAATAATAAGTTAAAAAAGTAATATATAATCTAAATATTCAAGTTATATAAAATTCAAGATTAGGTTAATGTTTTGGTCGACATTAGAAAAAGTAAAATTTATTATTTTTTGAGAACATGACATACCCAATATCGAAGTCATACTGGGTTGTAGATTGCACCTCTCGACACAATAATTTTAAAATTATAATTGATTTATAATTTAGTAAAGATAAATATTTGAATTTCTTAAATATAATGTTTTAATTGAATATATATATATATATATATATATATATATATATATATATAAAGTTTGGTAAAAAAATTTTATTCTTTTATTCATTTACCATCACGGAGTTCAGTGAACTTGTCCATTGAAAAACTTCCCAATAAAAAACTAGTTGCCTACAAAGACATGATTTATATTAATTTTGAGAAATTTATTACTAAATTATTATTTGTGAATTACTATAATTAATATTTTTGAACGATTATTATATTATTTTTTTTTTATTTAAATAAATAAATTTAATAAAAAATTATTAATTTTAAAAAAAAACTTTTATATAAATTGATGTATTATATGGATAGCTTAAAATGATTTTTAAATTTATTAATGTATTAGATACTTTATAATAGTAATTTTATATAGTAAATTAGTCTACATTTATTTTAATCTCTAATTTACCAGTAAGCTAGAGGGATTAAATCTCTTCTCATTCTAAAACTAGTTTGCACCTTAAGAGATTTGATCCTTATTGGTGCTTGGTAGATCCCAAATTAAGATGTATTAAGCTGAGTTTTTAATCCATAAATAAAATCCTTGAAAGTAGCTCATTCTGGCATAAGTAATATATTTGTCATAATTCATACTATAGCAAGTCATTGCATAAGATGGATAGAAATAATATGTGAATAAATATAGTTACGAGGAGCACTTCCCACCATTATTTATTGTACACTCACGGCTTCTGTAGAAATTTGTAAAGTTGTAAACTTACTACAAAAATTATAAAAGTCATTGTGTCTAGAAATTAATCAATCTATCCATTTCACATCTCAATTTATTAGCTCCTTCCAAAAAAACACTACAGGGTTGCAACACTTGTTTTGATCCATATGGTAAAATCAATCTTAATTTATAGCTACTATTTATATGCTAAATATATAAACAATATAACAAATTGAACTTTTTTATTTTCATTACCTTTAACTTTATATTATTATTTGGTTTGACATTTAAATGTTAAGTGTTTACAAACATTTCCACCACTACAACATTACCCCATAATGTGAGCACATATACATCTCTATGTTTATTAAATAATTGATTTTATTTATTTATTATCTTAATTTATATATTGAAAATAATATAGAGAAAAGAATGTTTGAAATGATTAATAAATTTACTTTTGCTTATTAAATTACTAACAATTGTGCATGTGATTTGTCAATATTATTTTATAAAAACATAGTTTAACTAATAAATATAAGTTTTTTTTTCAAAATTTTAAAAAGTTTTTTTTAGTGAAATTGTAGTTTTTTATTATTATTTAAAATACATTTTTAAATATTTAAATAGTTTCAACGTACTACCAATAACTCTTAAAATTTACTAATTAAATTTTATATATATATATATATATATATATATATATATATATATATATATATATATAAAATGTTTTTGCAGATTTATTTTAGGAAAAAACACCTAAAAGAAAACTTCGTAAGATTTGTACCGTGAGTGCTACTATTATATAAATCCGAGGTGAAATTTAATAATTTTAAGTGGTATGTAATAAATTTTTTTTTTGATGTATTATTTATTACATTAACCATATATAATTAAAAAACATAACTAATGCAATACACTATTATATTATAAAATAGTTTTTATCATTAACGCAATATTGGAACACTATTTTTAAAATTAAAATTAAAAAGTTATATAATACGGCAAAAGGTTTTCGCCTAACACATGAGATGGCAATACTTTCATGAAATAATTTGTACGCGTGGTAGGATACAATCACTTTCCTTGCAGCAAAGGAAGAAGTGAGAGTGGTTTTATTACATTTTTCAAGAGCTTCAAACAAATTCGTTGATGGAAAAATATTGGTTGAATTAGCCTTCTATTCAACTACTTTAAGTTTCTACTAGCCTTCATTTTGGTCTTAATGCTAATGCCTTTCCAGTGGTCTGTAAGAGGGTTTCCTCGTGGAATATTTCTAGGTCATTTTCAGCGGGTATATATTAGTTGTAAATCCTCATTTGAATTTCATGTATTGTTCAGTTTGCCATCTCTATTGTTTTTCTAACTACTTTCTTGGCAATTGTAAGGCATCCACTAAGCATATTATCAAGGGCAAAAGTTACAGTTATCGTAATTAATTTCCATGATTATCTAACCCCAGATTCCCATCTTCTTTGTTTACAAGTCGAATTGACTCCAACCCAAATAAAGGGTTCTGGAATCCTTGAATAGGTTATTTGTAATTTTAGAGTTGTGGCCATCAGTTTTTTTGTTGGCCATATTCCATGTTATTTGAGCTTACTTACTTTCAATGGTTTTGGCCAGTCGAGAGTTCCTTAATTGTATTATGCGTATGAATGTCGAAAGTGTTATAGAATGTATACTATTTCATAAATTAAATGGGTTTAGAATGTATACTATTTCATAGATGAAATGGGTTTGTTGGAATGTACTCTCAACCGGAAACCTGAAACAGAAGAACAAAACATCACTTTTGATTTAAATTTGAAAGACATAGCAGTAGCAATTGTGGTGTGTTTGTGCACTCAACCTGTGCATTGATTTTACTCTTTGAAACCCCTGCAAACAGTCGAATTTATTATACGGCCGTAACTCTCCCGATTAACTAAATCATGGTCTGCACCATGAAACCCCCTACCATTACTCCTATGCACCTAAATGCATTTAAATGCCGCGCTTTTGTTTTAAATTCAAACATTCCACTTCATTTTTTTGGACCCCTGCCAGTTAGCGTCAACCAACCATGACCAATGGGTGCTTATCGCAAGCCCTGGAGTCTACGTCATCGGCCCTCCAAACCCATGCGATGGATGACCCCCGCCAATGTCACACCATCCAACCCACAACCAATCATAGGCTTATCGCAAACCCTCTTGTCTACTTCAGGAGCTCTTTCAGGATTGCACGATAACCATACCCCACCACCGACAACTCATCAGCTTGTCGCCCAATGGCGCACTATCACAAGGTTTGAAATTCCAGTCACCTATCACGTTTTTTGATG
Organism: Pinus albicaulis; assembly: GCA_034641835.2. NCBI lineage: Eukaryota > Viridiplantae > Streptophyta > Pinopsida > Pinales > Pinaceae > Pinus > Pinus albicaulis. The sequence continues at coordinate 182,136,646 of CM076580.1, forward strand.
CGATAAACCATCGCAAGGTTTTTTCGTTCATGTTATCAAACAATTTTGAGCTGACATCACCCGGCGCAAAGCTTGATGTGATAAAACATATCGCAATAGATTTTGTAATGTTTTAATTTATAGTTTGTAATGTGGATGCAACATGATTTTCATTATGGTTATAAGAATTAAGTTTACAACTTTTTTAAAGATATGCGCCACGACATAATTTCAACTTAGGTTAATATTTTAAATATATGTATTGTAAACATATATATACATATATGTTTACAATACAAAGTGACATAGTGTGTAGACTGTGTACGCAACAAATCATATGTCGTGAGCGTAGCAGAGCAGTGAGCACATTAGAATAGAGGAGCAGGCTCATTTGGCTCATATGAAAAATCCAGAATAGTAGTTTCTGAAGATAGTGAAGAAAATTTGTAAAGGATTGAAATCCATTGAATGAAAGACAAAAATTGTTTTTTGCGTTCTCCATTGTGTATGATTTGTTTTTATGCTCCATCTGCAAAGTTTTTTTTTGTTGCTCTCTCTGTTCTAAGAAGAGGAATTCGGTTTCCTATGTTGTTAAGGAATTCTCAAAATTTCCAACATGGTATTGGAGCTAGTCCAGGCTCTCAGTAGTTGCTGAAGAAGCTGAAGGAAAAAGAAGAAGAATATTGTTGAAGCATTTCTCCAGCAGAGTGAAGGTTCATCAAGTCAGGTATTTTCACAGTAAGATTTACTATTTTTTTACGAGCTAGAGTTTATCTCTCCAACAGTGAGAAATTTTTATTTAATTTATACATTCAAGCTTTATAATTCTGCAAGTCAGGATGTTAGGAGCTAGCAGAAGCATGAGTATGGAAAATACTCAACCCCCACAGTTCAATGGGAAAAACTATGATTATTGGGAAATCACAATGAGTGCCCTATTTGCATCTCAAGAATTATGGGAACTGGTTGAAGATGGATTTAAAAAACCAGCTGATGAAAATGAGTTTAATGCCTTAACACAGGAAAAAAATGATTTTCTGAACAGTAATAAGAAGAAGGACTCAAAAGCCCTCTTCTATCTCTATCAAGCAGTGCATAAAAGTATATTTTCAAGAATTATAGCAACAAATAAGTCTAAGGAGGCATGGGATACCCTCCAGACAGCCTATCAAGGTATGGAAAAACTAAATATAGCAAAGCTTCAAGTAATGAGAAGATATTTTGAAGTTATTTGCATGAAAGAGTCTGATAGCCTAGACTCATTCTTCACATAGTTGATTGGATTGGTTACTCAAATGATATCTCATGGAGACAGAGTAGAAAAGAGAAAAATAGTGGAGAAAATATTGAGAATTTTACCCTTAACATTCAATGGGATAGTAACTACTATTGAAGATACAAAGGATCTCTCAAGATTTATAGTTGATGAGTTTCATGCATCTTTGATGAAACATGAAGAAAGGTTGAACATAATAACAAACTCATCTTTACAGCATGCCTTCAAGACCCAAATTTCCTTTGGAAGAGGAAGAGGTCAAGGCAAATCAAACTATCGAGGAAGAGGTAGAGGTAGAAGCCAGAACATAGGAGGAAGAAACAACCCTGCAAGTACAAGTGGAAGGGGAAACAACAAAAATCAGAATCAGAGTCAAGGCAACAGCCAACAAGGAGCACAAAATCAAGCACATGGAAAAAGGTATGATAAATCCCAAGTCCAATGTCATTACTATAATAAATATGGGCATTATGCCAATGAATGTAGAAAAAAATAGAGTGACATGGGTGATAGACCCAGTGCTAACTTTCCTAAAGAAACCGAGAGTCAAGAAAATTTGTTTCTAGCATGTAATATCGCTGAAGAGAAGAATGAAGATATATGGTTTCTCGATTCAAGATGTAGCAACCATATGACCAGAAACGTGTCAATGTTTTCCACATTAGATGAAAATGTGAAGTCTCAAGTAACATTGGAAACAGACTGAAAATTCTTTGTCATGAGTAAAGGAAGAGTGAGTCTTTTAACAAGGAAAGGAGAAAGGAAATCCATATCTGATGTATACTATGCACCTGGTATGAAGTGTAACCTTTTGAGCATTAGACAAATCATTCAGAAAAGTTACAATGTATTATTTGAAGATGATGTATGTACCATCATGGATAAACCACCAATCAATAAATGGATTGCACAAGCGAAGATGACAAGTAACATAATGTTTCCTCTCAAAATGAGAGCATATTTAAAGAAAGGAGTTGCAATGGCAGATGTGACACAAGAGACATTTGAAAAGGAAGCCAAGGATGAAAACTGGCTATGGCACTTGATATTTGGACATCTCAATTTTGGAGGCCTAAATTTATTACATAGAAAAGGTATGGTAAAGGGATTACCATCGATTGAGAAACCAAAAAAATTTTGTGAAGGCTGCATCTTGAGCAAACAACACAGATAAAGCCTTCCATCAAGAAATATCATAAGGGAAAAATCACCCTTAGAAATAGTCCTTTTAGATTTGTGTGGACCAATGCAAACACCATCATTAGTAGGCAGCCACTATATGTTGACCTTTATTGATTATTACACAATAAAAACAGGGGTATATTTCTTGAAGATGAAGAGTGAAGTATTTGAGAAGCGCTGCCACTTTAAAGCTCTTGTTGAGAATCAAAGTGGGAAACACACAAAAGTTTTGAGGACTGACAGAGGAGGAGAATATATCTCCAAATATTTTCTAAGTTTTTGCAGAGAAAATGGAATTCACAAGAAATTTACAGCAAGGTATACACCACAGCGAAATGGAATTGTTGAAAGGAAAAAAAAAACCATCATGGATATGGTAAGAATAATGTTGAAAGAAAAACATTTTCCAAATGAATACTAGAATGAAGCTATACATTTTGTAGCATATGTTTTGAATAGATTCCCAACAAAGAGTGTCATGAAAAAAGTTCCAGAAGAAGCATGGAGTGGCATAAAACAATTTATCACCCACATGAGAATATTTGGTTGTGTGGCTTATGCATACATTTCGGATCAGCTGAGAAAGAAGTTGGACAGTAAGGGGGAGAAGTGCATATTTTTTGGATACAGTGATGAATCAAAGGCATATATATTTTATAACCCATCCACAAAGAATTTTATGATAAACAGAGATGTGCAGTTTATTGAGGAAGAAGCTTGGGATGGAAGAATTGAGAAAACAGTGAATGTAAAAACTTGTTTTTCTCAAGAAGATGATCAGAAAGAAATGACAAAAATAAATCCCTCATTAGTAGCACCACCTCCACCAACACAAGGAAAACAAGGGACACCATAACCTGGTATGATAACACCCTTGAGAAGTGATCAGAGTGCTTCTCCAAGAACAACACAAGGAGAATATTTGTGTGCTTCCACAATCACAAGTTCGGGAAGTGAAAAAGGAACCAGATTCAGAAGTTTGAATGAAATATATGAGCAAGAGGAAACCAATGAAGTTATGAAATATTTCTTTGAATTGTATTGTCATGTAGAATATCCTGTTCATTTTGAATATGTCGTAAAAGATAAGAAATGGATATATGTTATGGATGAAGAAATAAATGCAATAGAGAAGAAAAATACATGGGAATTAGTTGATCTCCCAAAAGGTAAGGAAGTAATTTGAGTAAAATGGGTTTATAAAACCAAAAGAAATGCTGAAGGTAAGAATGAAAGGGACAAGGCCAGACTTTTTTTCAAAGGCTACAAGTAGCAACAAGGAAGAGATTATGAAGAAACCTTTACACCAGTTGCAAGAATGGAAACAGTAAGAGCAGTGTTGTCCATAGCAGCACAACACAAATGGAATTTCTACCAAATGGATGTGAAATAAGAATTCCTAAATGGAGTGTTGATGAAATAGGTTTATGTTGAACAAAATCTGGGCTGTGAGAAAGAAGGCCAAGAGCACAAGGTATGCAAGTTGAAGAAAGCTCTTATCGGCTGAAACAAGCATCAAGAGCATGGTACAATAGAATAGATGCCTATCTACTAGAAAATGGTTTTGATAAATGTGAAGGAGAACCCACATTATACATCAAAGAAAACGATGGTAAGATGCTCATTTTTGTTTTATATGTTGATGATGTGATATTCATAGGTAATGATGCTTACCTCAATGAAAATTTTAAGACAGTCATGAAAGAAGAATTTCAGATTAATGATATGGGATTGCTGAGATACTTCTTAGGAATAGAAGTCGAGAAAAATGATTTTTTTTTTTATTTCTCAAGCTAAATATGTAAATGAAGTTCTAGAAATATTTAACATGCAGGTTTGCAAGGCAACAATTACTCCTACAATGATGGGATTGAAGTTAAGCAAAGAAGTCAACGACAAGGATGTATATCCAAGTTTATATAAAATCATAGTTGGCAGTTTTATGTATTTGATTGCAAGTAGGCAGATATTATGCATGTTGTAAGTTTAGTTTCCAAATTTATGGAGAAGACAAAGGAGACACATTGGTAAGAAGAAAAAATAATTCTAAGGTATTTCAAAGGAATGAAGGGGTATGGTATTCTATACACCTCTTCTGAAAAATTTTCAGTTAGATTCGAAAAGTAGCTTTGGATATGTTTTTCACTTAGGATCAAGAGCCATTTCATGGGCTTCTAAGAAAAAACTAATTGTGGCTTTATCAACAGCAGAGGCAGAGTATGTGGCAGCTACAACAGCATCATGTCAATTAGTATGGATGAGAAGAATGTTGAGAGATTTGTGCCATGAATAGGTAAAAGGTACAACAATTTATTGTGGTAATAGCTCAACAATAGCTTTATCCAAGAATTTAGTATTTCATAAAAGAACAAAACACATAGATGCTAAATATCATTTTATCAGAGAATTGGTGAACAATGGAGAAGTTGTTTTGAAGCGTTGCAAAATAGAAGAACAATTTGCAGATATTTTGACAAAACAATTGGGGCAGAAAAGTTTTAATTATCTCAGAAAATTTCTGGGAATGTAAGATAGCAGCAGTTGTGATTAAGGGGGAGTGTTGGAATTTAATCCAGACTACGAACCTGAAACAGAAGGACAAAACAACAATTTTGATGTAAATTTGAAGGACACAATAGCAGCAATTCTTGTGTGTTTGTGCACTCAAACTGTGCATTAATTTTACTCCTTAAAACCCCTGCAAATAGTCGAATTCCTTACATGGCCATAGCCATCCCAATTCACTTAATCGTGTTCTACACCATGAAACCTCCCACCATTACTCCTACGCACCTAACCGCATTTAAATGACGTGCTTTTGTTTTAAATTCAAACATTCCATGTCGTTTTTGTGGAACCCTACCAGTCCATGTCAACCAACCGTGACCAATGGGCACTTATCGCAAGCCCTGGAGTTTACGTCATCTTCTCTCTGAACCCATGCAATGGATGGACGCCGCCAATGCCACACCTCCAACCCACAACCAATCATAGGTGTATCGCAAGCCCTCTTGTCTACGTTAGCAACCCTTTTGCGATCGCGCAATAATTGGACCCCACCACCGCCAACTCATCAACCTATCGGCCAATCGCGCACTATCGCGAGGTTTGAAAGTCTAGTCACCCGACACATTTTTTATGTGATAAACCATCGCAATCTTTTCATGTTCATGTTATCACATAGTTTCAAGCTGACGTCACCCATTGCAAAGCTCGATGTGATAAAACATATCACAATACATTTTTTATGTTTTAATTTATAGCTTGTAATGTGGCCGCAACATGATTTTCATTATGGTTATAAGACTTAGGTTTATAATATTTTTTAATATATGCGCCAAGACATAATTTCAACTTAGGTCAATATTTTAAATGTATGTATTGTAAACATATATATACATATATGTTTATAATACAAAGTGACATAATGTGTAGACTGTGTACCTGTTGAAGCCTAGAAAATCTCTACTTCAAACATCGGGGAAAACCACCCGGTCGGGACCTTAAGGCAACTCCTTTTCCATTCGGTATGGTGGCTCCGACTGGATTTAAAGGACCAGTTTCCTTGTAACTAAATGGATTGGATTGGATGGGTAGAAATGAGACTAAACTAACTGAAATAAAACTATCTAATCTAAGCTAAATACTGATAAATAAATTCTAATACTAACCCGGGTGGCTATATGTGAATACAACTTAAGATTGTTCCAATTCAACAATGACGCAAGCATGGAGCTTGCAATACCCAGGATCCTCCATCACCCATTCTTGTAAAACATGCGCCCAAAATTTTCCTCAATTCAAAATCAATACATGGCAAATTCCCACTTAAATTTGCGCAAGCTTGTTCCATGATTAACAAAGACCATGCTTGGAATTAAAACTAAATTTATAAACTCAAATACTTTCCCTCTAAAATAATTCCAAGACAACAATCTTTTCAATCTGAATGCATAAATTCCATTCAACTCCAATATCATTTGCATGCACAAATTTACCTGTTTCAACCAGTCAAAGCACCAAATATATGTGCGCTCTTTCTCTTACAGCGTACCCAGTGATACACAAGTACTAGGCCTGCAAATACTCCAGAATCTTTATTCTCTGTGCTCTTAACCATACATTGCATTTACTGTCCAATTATTCACAAAACAATCGGACAATTTCATCCACTGAAGCTTATTTCAAATTTATGGCAAATTCAACATCTATGCCATTTGCATGCGGAAGCATAATCTCACAATCAAAATAACTCACAATTTAATTCTAATCCACCTGACTTGGATACAACCCAAAATCCCAATTTAAATAACTTCAGTCCTAAACTTTGAATGCGTCCACAAATAAACCCAATAATCTTCCCATTTATATGTGACTGGATTAAAAGAGTGCGCTCATGCCATATATTTCAAGGCAATTGATTCAATCAGATTTAAATATTGCAATCTGGCAATTTCTCTTACCTCGGTTCAGACCACGATTTCACTCTGCAATTATCATCACTGTAGATCGATCCTGTTCTTCAACTCTGCACTTTCAATTCATCAACAAACTATGCAACTTCATCAACAACAACAAACTCTGCGCTATCAATTCATCAACAAACTCTGCGCTATCAACAAACTATGCAACTTCACATTTTTGCATATATTGTCAAACTATAAGTTTAAACTCTGTAGAGCCATATAACCACCTGTTAAGCTAATGCAAGTTTAGATTCCGCTACACTAACAAGTCAACACTTCTTCATGGATTATGCAATTTCTGCAACAGCGCAAAGCTAAATTCAATTTGATACAAACTCGCTAATACATATATATCACATCAAATCTCAACATACATTGAATTCCCATTACCATACATTTGAACCTAAAAATAACCACTCACCAATATCGCTTCTACTTCATTATTTCTTCACTTTGTTGGCTTTCCTAATACCGTATTTTTCCAAAGTAAGATGCAATTTCAAGGATTTTAACTTCACTATGCTAAAGAAAGATCAGCAAACATATCAATCGTCGACAGTATGTCATGATCTATCAACATAGGAAACTCTGTTTCATTTTCACTTCAAACTGGATTCTTATAGGTATCATGTGGGCGCGGTCATTACACTCGTTCCTCAATGTATAAACAAGCAAAGGAATACCCATTCATTCAAACAGAAGAACAGAAATCGTTTTGGTTCCCACTGTGGCTTCAAACGCACTCATCGAATAGCAATTTCTGCTATCGACCTCAGAATTACACAACTTGACATTGCAGATTTAAAATGTATTAAAACGCTATTTCTTTCCTCTTTTCATCTGCTATTAATCGAATTCAGATTGATATAACAAAGTTATTCATGCACAGATAACAATTGTTACATAAATCGATCTCACCATTTCTTTTAGTGCGGACTTCCTTCGGTCAACCTTTCCAATTATCAATACCTCAACCATGTATATACATTTACATTTAACTAGAAATAACTATGACTTTCACAACTAATCACAAAATGTATATATGTATAATCTGAAATCAAAACAAGATTACTTACACCCTTTGTTTGGCCTGATATTCCAGATTGATGGCCCTTACAATTTACCAAAGGCTCACAGCCTTGGTTGTTCCCAACCAGCTCTCTACTCCTCTCACTATTCTCAATGTCTTTTTCTCACAAAACCCCTTCCTACTTATACAATTTTAAAAATCATTTAATTAAATGCTCAATCCCTTAAAATCCTCAACAAACCCCTAAATTTCTCAACATCCCTAAAGGATAGGTTTTTATCCCTAAAATCCTTCAATTTATTAAATCTCCTCATATCCTTTTATTAATAAAAAGATATTTACATAAATCCTCACCTTCTCCTATTTAATTCAAATTAATTAATAAAATATTAAAAATCATCACACCCCATATTTACAAATTAATATTATCACACCCCATATTTACAAATGGAGAAAAAGGTCTTGATGCTCCTGCATCAGACTCCCCATGTAAGAAAAATTCATGACCACCTAGTCATAAGTCTGGATATCTCCTCCTGGATCCCAGATTTTATTTTGTAAATCTTCCGTGCTTGTCGATTGCTTCACTGCTGTTGTCATCTGATGTTGTCTTCCAGGTTTCCATATTTTGTGTTGTAGTGCTCCACTTGCTCTGCTTTTGCAATCTTTCACTGTCACTCTCTTGTTGTCGCTCCTTTTCTTTCTTTCGGCTGTCTTTCTCTGGGATGTTTTTACCATTAACCTCCTTATCATCTCAATTTCTCTGTCAAGTATGTCCTCTGTCTGCTGATTGCTTCCTTCTCTTGATTGCTCTTTACTTGTTTTGATAACCTTTTCTGTTGCTGCTATTATCAATGTCGCCTCACATGTTGCTCTAGCTGTCAATATGAATGTTACGGCCTCCCAAACTTCCTTTCCCTCTGCAACATTCCTTTGTTCACCATCTGCAATTTCATCTGCAATTTCTTCTTGATTATCATTTATGACAACTGCTTTGTCATCCTTCATCAGCAATCTATCCTGGACATTCATCCTCTGTTCTTCCAATTTCCTCCTTTGAAAGTCTAATTCTCTATATAAAATTCAATGATTTACTGAGTGGACTTCGAAACATTACACTATATTACCTCCCACATAGTCTTTTCCTCTGCAAAATCTTCTTAACATCTCGGTGATGTTTTTCCTCCTTTTCTTTTTCAACTGCAATCACACAAGTCGTTGTTTTAATCACAGACTTCGCTGTCTTGTTTGACATTTGTGTCACTAAATCTCCTACCGTTTGAGCTGTCTGTATGATTCAACTCCTCCAGCTCTTCATCACTTTCAAAAAGTAATGGTCCACTCTCTGGGTAACATATCGAAACTTCAACATTTTCTTCAGCATCTTCCTTTTGCTGTAGCTCAACTGTTTCGAGCTTCTCTCTCTTCTGTCCGGCATCAATAACCCGTTCAAGTTCCCTTACTTCCTTTATCAACTGCAAATTCACCTGATGATTCCACTTCTCTTGTAGCCTCTGCCACCTCAACTTCTTTCTCATGACATAACCACGCTTCTGGTCTTCCTCATTTCTTTGCAACATCTCCATTAACACCTCAAGCTGAACTGCTATCTCAGCCTTCTCCCTCTCATATTCCTCTTTGCATAACTGTCTCTGTATGCCAATTGACTTGACATCCTTCTTCTTTTGTCCTCTGCTGTGGTTGATTTCAGAACCTCTGTTATGACTGTCACTAGTCATCATCCTTTCCATCTCTATGAGTCCCTCACTCACTTTACTATGAGTTGCACTAAAGCCTGTTCAGCAGCAAGTCCTGTCCTGCCGCCACTTACCTCACCAAGCCCTCCTCACTCGGTCTTTTGGCAAGCAATTGGTTCTATCTCTGGAACCTCCTTTGAGCACTTCCCTTTGCTCTTCCTGGGCTTCAACTCATCTGCCTGTTCACAACTATCTTTCTTATCCAATCTCTATTGGATTTCCTCAAGGTTCTGTCACTTATGCTTTCACCAGTTTTCTGTTAGCAATTTTAAACATGTCTTCTATGGATTTTCCTTTTAGGAGTTGCAAAAATACTTCTGCAAAGACTACAATCTTCAAATTCAAATAAACCCAGATCACCTTACCTTCAAGATCTCGGCTGATCTTGTCCTTCCATTCTCCTGCACTTCAGTCTCATCATTCCTGCAATTTTGTTTCAGCAAATCTTCATTTCTTCCTCTGCACAAATTCACTGTCAATCAGATTTTAAAATCTGATTCTCTCTTCCAACCTTCTGGCTTGATCTGGCAAACTTTAGCTATCAGCAACAATTCCTTCTTTGCTGAGTTTCTTCTTTGCTGCAACCATCAATCCTCAATCTGTTTCTTGTCAGTAAAACCCAAATCAAAATTACCCAAACACAATACCTGCATGACTCGTCATTCCTTCAGCTGTACTCTGGTTGCTTGTCTTTCAGATTAGAATCTGATCTCTTTTACCTGCATTCTGTTCACTTGCAATTGTATATGCTGCATTTAAAATCTGATCTTCATCATTCATCATACATTCAAGAATACATTTCAATTAACAAAAAACTTCTTGTCATCATTCAGAAGATAAACATTCCAACAGAGCATTCCGGGCTCTGATACCAAAAATTGACGCAAGCATGGAGCTTGCAATACCCAGGATCCTCCATCACCCATTCTTGTAAAACATGCGCCCAAACTTTTCCTCAATTCAAAATCAATACATGGCAAATTCCCACTTAAATTTGCGCAAGCTTGTTCCATGATTAACAAAGACCATGCTTGGAATTAAAACTCAATTTATAAACTCAAATACTTTCCCTCTAAAATAATTCCAAGACAACAAGCTTTTCAATATGAATGCATAAATTCCATTCAACTCCAATATCATTTGCATGCACAAATTTACCTGTTTCAACCAGTCAAAGCACCAAATATATGTGCGCTCTTTCTCTTACAGCGTACCCAGTGATACACAAGTACTAGGCCTGCAAATACTCCAGAATCTTTATTCTCTGTGCTCTTAACCATACATTGCATTTACTGTCCAATTATTCACAAAACAATCGGAAAATTTCATCCACTGAAGCTTATTTCAAATTTATGGCAAATTCAACATCTATGCCATTTGCATGCGGAAGCATAATCTCACAATCAAAATAACTCACAATTTAATTCTAATCCACCTGACTTGGATACAACCCAAAATCCCAATTTAAATAACTTCAGTCCTAAACTTTGAATGCGTCCACAAATAAACCCAATAATCTTCCCATTTATATGTGACTGGATTAAAAGAGTGCGCTCATGCCATATATTTCAAGGCAATTGATTCAATCAGATTTAAATATTGCAATCTGGCAATTTCTCTTACCTCGGTTCAGACCACGATTTCACTCTGCAATTATCATCACTGTAGATCAATCCTGCTCTTCAACTCTGCAATATCAATTCATCAACAAACTATGAAACTTCATCAACAACAACAAACTCTGCGCTATCAATTCATCAACAAACTTTGCGCTATCAATTCATCAACAAACTATGCAACTTCAGCATTTTTGTATATGGTAACAAACTATGAGTTTAAACTCTGTTAGAGCCATGAAATCGACCCAACAGAAGCTTCAATGCCGGATTCCGTTTTAAGACAGATGCTTCAACACTTCTCATGGATTATGCAATTCTTGCAACAGCGTGTGGTTTAAATTCAATTTGATACAAACTCAGCGCCATATATATATCACATCAAATCTCAATATACATTGAATTCCCCACAGCTATACATTTGAACTGAAAAATCGAATTTCACCACAATATCGCTTCTGTCATCGGTTTATTTCTTCACTTGTTGCGTTTCTGAATACTGCGTATTTCCTCTTTTAAAGTATGATGTACCTCAAGGATTTTAACTTCATTTTACAAGCAAATAGGACTCAACAAACATACATATCAATCTGCTTCAGATTAAAAAGTCGATCTATCAACATAGGAAACTCTGTTTCATTTTCACTTCAGACTGGATTCTTATAGGTATCATGTGGGCGCGGTCATTACACTCATTCCTCAATGTATAAACAATCAAAGGAATACCCATTCATAAGAACAGAAATCGATTTGGTTCCCACTGTGGCTTCAAATGCACTCATCGAATAGCAATTTCTGCTATCGACCTCATAATTACACAACTTGACATTGCAGATTTAAAATGTATTAAAACGCTGTTGTTTTCCTCTTTTCATCTGCTATTAATCGAATTCAGATTGATATAATAAAGTTTTTCATGCACAGATAACAATTGTTACATAAATCGATCTCACCATTTCTTTTAGTGCAGATTTCCTTTGGTCGACCTTTCCAATTATCAATACCTCAACCATGTATATACATTTACATTTAACCAGAAATAACTATGACTTCCACAACTAATCACAAAATGTATATATGTATAATCTGAAATCAAAACAAGATTACTTACACCCTTTGTTTGGCCTGATATTCGACATTTGGCCCTTACAATTGCTGAAGGCTTACAGCCTTGCTGTTCAAGCCTGCTTTCAGCCTCACACTCTCTCACAATCTCTCATGGTTTCTCTCACAAATCCCCTTCCTATTTATACAATTTTAAAAATCATTTAACTAAATGCTCAATCCCTTAAAATCCTTAACAAACCCCTAAATTTCTCATCATCCCTAAAGGATAGGTTTTTATCCCTAAAATCCTTCAATTTATTAAATTTCCTCATATCCTTTTATTAATAAAAAGATATTTACATAAATCCTCACCTTCTCCTATTTAATTCAAATTAATTAATAAAATATTAAAAATCACCACACCCCATATTTACAAATTAATATTATCACACCCCATATTTACAAATGGAGAAAAAGGTCTTGATGCTCCTGCATCAAACAATAACATTAAAAATGTATTATTAATCAAATTGAAATGTGCAGAAACAAATAAAGATAACTTTGTTTAAGAAATTAAACAGAGTTATATAAACATATTGCATTCATCATTGTATACCATTTACATGTAACTATGAAAAATAACGTTTCAATTATACTCAGAAATGATATATAAAAGGAAACGTTGTGAAAACCAATATACATATAAATGATCGCAATTTTAAAACGAATATCATAAAACAAAAGAGATCAACAGTGAACAGATAGAAATACCTTGTTCATCTTGAAGAATTTCAAATGCATTCTGATACTCTATCCAGTAATTATAATGCAAAACCAAATTCCAAGGTACAGAAATGCAACACTTCAAAGATAATTCCACATGAAAATCACCAGATGTGATCCTTTTCAAAAAATATATAAGACAATGGAGTACATAAATGCAATCTCCAAGTCCAAAAATATTAAGATCCAGGACCCCTCTCTAAATGCATGAGAGGGGTTTAAATACTACTTAACTAACTCTAAAAATAGTTTTTTACAAAAAATAAGGATTCGGTTTAATGACCGTCCTTTTCCTAGGCTAAAATACAGTGAAATTAAAACTAAATCTATCTAACTATGAACTTGATCTTTGATCTTGCAGGCATCTAGCATACTTTTGAGAAGATGCGGTTGACCGACTTCTGAATTCAACTGTCCTGAGAAGACAGAGTCAACAAGCGTAGGAGCAATCTTCTCTGTAGCATTGATAATACAATTGAGTGCACTGTGCTGACTGTGTGGCTTTACCAAGTACATCCAGTATGAGTCCCAATTTAATCTTGTCAGCCCTTGAATTGATTTTGCTCTTTCTTCTGCCTTTTGCCTCCATTCTACTTGCAATTGATTTTCCTGTGGGAGATAACCTGGAACAGTTTCAGAAATCAAGTTAGCTTTGTGTAAATTTTCATTTACACAATCAGTGAGAGTGTTTGCCGCTGTAGATGCCTCCTCTGCTGCCCTTTCTTCTCTTCTGATTTGTGCATCCCAATTACTGAACAATATTTCTTTGTGGTTTTCATTAATGATGGGTGCACCATCTTTTCTGCCTTCTTCTGTCTTTTGCCATGCTAAATAATCATTGATATTTTCATTAATCAAATCATAATCATTTCGTATATCTACGACATGACTTGTGATTTTATCGCTTTCTTGGCACAAAGAATTCCATTGCAATATTTTTTGGCAGGAAACTTCCTCTTGTTGCAGTAGTTGATTGTTCAAAGAGATGGTTTCTGAAATGAATTCTGGAAGCTTAGGATCATCCTTATGCTGATCTTGGATTTCTTGAAGTTGTTGTTGTAGCTCTTCAAGTTTTAATTGTGCTTCCTGATTGGCCTGTACATGTTGCAATTGCTGTTGCAGAGCCTTTATCTATTCTTCTTTTTCATCCAACAAAAGTTGTATCTCAACTGATTTATCAATTGTTGCAGAAGCATAAGCTCCTGTTATTTGATATAATTCAGTGAGATTATGAGTAGGCTCTGTAGCAGGATCTTTCCACAAAACATCTACTTGTTCTGGTTCAGTAGCAATTGCACTTTCTATTTTTCTCTTTTTCCTTTGTCTCTTTACTACTGCTTTGTATTTTGGGCTGTAAAATACATCTAGAGGAGGAATGTCCTTTACGTTAAGTACAATTTCAGAGGAGGGTGTGATTGGAATGTGCTCTGTTACTGCGGCTGTGCTGCTTGTTCCTGCATTCAAAACTTTGGTTGTTTGGACAGGGGTCTGTACATCCTGTCCTTCTACATTAATCAATTGATTAAAGGTTTCCCATTCTTTATCTAAATCCATGGTGACTGGCTGTTGCTGTACATTGGGTGAAGGAGGATTTGTTTGTTGAGAAATCAAAATTTGCTGTTGAGCGAGCTCTTTAGATTGTGCAGAATCTTTGATGGATTCTTCCATTTTATCTTCCATTTCTTTGGATGTATTGGAGTATTCAGAATCTCTGTCAGATTTTGATTTGGATTTACCTGTGCTTGAACTGCTGTTAAGACTAACACTAGGAGTTTGCTCCTTTGCAGGCTCTATGCGTAGATTATCCAAAGGAATTGGAATTAGTCTCCTTTCTCTGTACAACTTGAATTCCTGAAAATCCCCTGGAGATAGCTGCTCTCTAGCTGAATTCAAAACCTCTTTAAATGAATTTCTTGCCTGGAACATATCATCAAAAAGATCTTGCTCCGCGACAAATTCCCTTACTTTGATTGCATTGGTAAAATTCTTAACAATATCATTTTGGTCAAATAACCTTCTTGAGAATTTGAACAGTTGTAGGCATGTAACGTTGCCTATCTCATGAAATGCATGACCAATATCCAACAGTGAAAATGTTCCACATTTTATGGGAAATTGTGGCCAAATTCCCTTTTTCTTGTCTTTTAAATCTTTTGTTATACCTCCCTGGCCACAGGTCTGATAAGCAATTTCCCGAGCTACAAGTCTATCTGGAGCATATAAGGGTAAAACATGGGGAGAAGCATAACTTCTAAAAACCCTAATATAGGTGAAAAATTCTTCTCCAAACCATCTTGCGACGGGGAGAATATCAACCTCTGTTTCTGAGGATAACCTCGGGGCATCCTTATTATACAATGTTTTGTACAATGGCAGCATTATTCCATGACAAATTTGGTAAAAATGGGGGACAAACTTAGACTCCCATAGTTCTTTATGGTACACATGAATGGGCAAAGGGTCGTGGATAGTCCATTTCCAGCCCATTACAGGGAATTTAGAGACATAGCAGATGGCGTCCATGACATAAGCAGATAAATAAAAAGGCGGATAAACCCGCTGGGAAACATTTCATTTGGTCCGGTATTGAAAAATAGCAGTGGTCATAGTATCAGATAGGATTTTGGCTCAGTCTACAATTGTAGAATTAACGGCCGCATTCAACAAAGGAAGCCATTCGGGTAAAATCATATTTATGTCAGGCTTTCCAAAAAGCCTGCATAACATGGCAGCAGTAAAATAATAAGGAGAGGTAAGCGAACCCGTGCTGTACATACCTTGTTTGTTTTTCTTCAATGGTTCACTTCTTTTAGTCCACTCCTTTGTGCATTCTGCCAAATTCGCGTGTTCTCTGGCAAAATCTTCCATGAATTTTTTGTTGTAAGTCGCCTGTGGTTCTAGCAGCTTATACATTAATCTCACATCTTCTATGGTAAATGACCCAATTAGCTCTTCAGATGGAGTCTTGAATTGCCTGTCTGAAATATCAGCGCTGTCCAGGACCCATCTCACCATGTCTGTGTATGGGAGAATCCTTGGCCTTGCTGCTATTCTATGCAGAAATGAGCAAGCCAAGTCTCTAAGATTTGCTTCAGACGAATCTTTGGAACCTGCTATAGCTACAACTTTTATCACCACAGGGTTTTCATCTTCTAACAGATTGTACATTCCTTCCCAAGTGGATATGCCGGCATCCTTGTTACGGGCGGTGTCTGCGTATAGCGAAGCCATTTCTTTGTTCTCAGAATTTGAGCTCTTCTCCTTCTTACCCATAGTGTATATCAGAAGCTTTGTATAGTAATTCGCTCCTTCGTGCCTGCGTTTTACGAATAAATGAGAGTAATGATATTAGAAAGGTGATGAGACTGTTTTGAATATGAACGTGGATGAAATATAATATTTTAATTGTGAAACGAATTTCACTCTAAAGACAATCTCATTTCACATTAATAATCAATCCAATCATTTAATATAATCATTAAAGCGCATAACGGATTTGACATATGAAAATATTGCCTTGGGATAGCGCGCCTACATGAATCTGCGACATTGTGATCTGCGATTTGCTGCGCAATATCGCAATATCGCAATATGAAGTCATCACAGTCATAAAAAAATAGTGCAAAAATAGGAATTGCACAATACCGCAAAGCGCATATCGCAAAAATCACAAAAGCGCATATCGCGAAATCGCATAATCGCATATTTGAAAAGAGCCCATAACGCAAAATCGCAAAAGCGCATGTTTGAAAAGAGCGCAAAAGATATTCATTAACCAATTCTGTTTTCTGTGCTATGCGATCTGCGACCAATGCATTTTATCAAAGGTATATATTATTTATGGATGCGCTATCTTGTTCAAAGAGCAGTTTTATTAAAATCTATCATAAACTTAAGATTTTCGCAATATTCTTTCAAAGGGATTTTTATAGGTTTATGATAGAATGTTTTTTTTTTTTCTAAGGCAAACAAATCCTAATTTTTTTTTTTTGGATTTTTAACTAAGGGTCCCCATTTTATTTAGTATTATTACTAAAATAAAAAGGGGGGTTGTTGCTAGCCACAACAATTGGCAATTCACTGTAAGAAACAGTTATCTCTGAAAAAATAAAATGAACATTCTATCTTTAGTAAGTAAAGATTTTTAAAGATGATGAAAACTATCTTAGGATAATTCAAATAAAATGTAACTATGAAAGGCAAATAAAAATCATTTCATAATTTCTTTCTAATTCCTCAAGAAAAATAAAAACATTTTGGGTTATCTCAAGCTTTGATTGGTCTTAATAATGAATTAAGTGGATCTCTCCAAATTTTGGTTTTATAATATACTCTATTGCCATAGGTATTGCCTCTACTGCCAGCAAACGTTTATAGTCGCGACAGGGTTACCTTTAAACCATTAACCATTCATTGTCCCATCCAACTAAAATTATGACCTTTTAAAAGATAAATTCATAAGATCTATTATCTCATGTTTTTGTTTTTTATTTATTTTTATTTTAAGAGCCATTGTTCTGGTTTGGTGGCCAGTTGATAACAATGCCATTCACCAGTTATAATTAAACTGAACAAGCTGGCTCGTGATGAGACCCCTTGTCTTATATTTATAAGCCATTACCCTGTTTTGGTATGCAGTATTGGTAATGTCAGTTTTATTACTCCTTATGAACATAGTAAGTTGGCTCATAATGAGACCTCTTATCTCTTAAAATTTTCATATAATTTCTTAGAATTACATTCTAAAAAATCACAACTTAAATGGATGGGGTGAAATAGTTTTATCCTTAAGAATGAATGGATGACAATTTTCAGAGTTTTTTTTGAGTTCCAAAACTTTGAAAAAATCTTTACTTTTACAGATAACCTTTCTCTGCTTGATAAACTTATGATGATTTACATTTCCCTCAAGTTTTCAAAAGATCATGTAAATGATTGAAATAATCTTTTCAAAATCTTAACATCTTATTTTAAACTATTCAAAAATTGTAATCATTACTTTTAAAAATTCTTATTTACAGGAAATAAATATTTATAATATTTTTCCGAAGAAATTTTCTTAAATAGTAAACAATCAATCAGAGACTCATAAACAACCTTTATTTGCGAAAATAAAAACAATCAAAATCTGCAGAAAGAAATATGTACAGTTTAAGAAGGGGTTACCTCCTTAGGAAAAGAATTTCTTCAAGATAAGCCCATTTACAGGAAGAGATTCTCTCTTACCTGCTAGATCTTGGAGTATGAATGTATTTGAGCCTATCTTCTCAATGATCTAAAATGGTCCAAGCCACATTTTCTGAAATTTGGTATGTTTACCTTTTTCTTCGTGTGCTTTATCCCATTTCAAAATGAGATCACCAATTGATAAAAGTTTTGAGCCGGTAGAACTTGCATCAAAAGAAGATTTTACAAGCTGTTGATGTTTTTCATGAGTAATTTTTGCTTTATCCCTATCTTCTTCTAGTTTAAGGATTTGATCATATCTCAATTGAATGGATGATGAAGGATTTTCTTCAATAAACTGCACTAGGGCTAATGATGGAAGTGTTAAGTTTGATGGTATCACAGCTTCTTTTCCATAAACCAGATTGAAAGGTGAATTCCCTATTGAGGCTTTTTTAGTGATACGATCAGCCCATAACGCAAAGATTAAATATTTGTGCCAATTCTTTTGATTTTGATCAACGGTCCTTTTAATGATTTTGATAAGGTTTTTATTAGTGGATTCAGCTAAACCATTACCTTGTGGGTAATAATTTGCTGAATATTTTAATTTAAAACCTCTTTTGACTGCAAATTCAATTAAACTATTTCTAGAGAAGTAAGATGCATTATCAAAGACAAGAGCTTGAGGTACACCAAACCTGGTTATGATGAATTGATCTATGAAATCAATAATTGCATCAGAATTGGCTACCTTCAATGGGATTGCTTCTACCCATTTTGTAAAGTAATCAGTTGCAGTAAGGATGTACTTGTGCTGTTTGGAAGAATGAGGTACTATCTCACCAATAATGTCAAGCCCCCATTGTTCAAATGGTTGCTCAATAGTTACTGGTTGCAAAGGAAAAGTTGGTTTCCTTTGTCTTCCACTTGCAGTTTGAAAAATTTGGCACTTCCTTACGTAATCATGCGTATCTTTAAAAAGGGTAGGCCAGTAATAACCAGCACGAATTATTTTGTGAGCCGTGGTATCACCTCCAAAATGACCTCCTGCTGGTCCATCATGCAATTCCTGCAAAACCTTTTCAGCTTCGGTCTTTTCCAAACATCTTAATAAAATTTAATCATAATTTTTTCTAAATAACACATTATCAATGATCTGGTATTTAATAGCCTTTAACCTTAAAGCGCGTTTACTCTTATAGCTGAGATTAGAAGGAGCATACCCATTTTTCAAGTAATAGATAAGATCAGCATACTGAGATCCGGAATTTGTAACATTTATCTGACTTACTTGAATATCTTGATTTGAATCTTGATTTTCTGGTATATTATGAGCTCCTGCCAATAATCTGCAAAAACCTTGTCCTCTAACAATCTTAGCTGGTTTAATATCAATATCATATTCTTGTAAGGTTGTTACCCAGTTAGCTCTCTTTTCTCCTACTTCTCTCTAAATTAATAATTGCCTCACTACAGAGAATGGGACAATGATTTTTGTATGTGTTTTCAAGAGAAAAGTTCTGAAATGTTTTATTGATTTAAACACAGCAAAGGCTTGTTTTTCAACATCGGAATAATTAAGCTCAGCTCCTTGCAGATTTGAGCTAAAGAAAGAAATAGGTGCTTCGATTTCTTGATCATTGAGTTGTGTTAAAATGGCTGCATAAGATGTTTCAATGGCCAAAGTATACAAAGTAAAATCTTTAGAAAAATCTGGAGTATTCAATGATGGTGCATTAATAATCGCTTATTTAATTTCCTTAAAGACTTCTTTCTCTTCATGCCCCCATTTGAATACTGAATTCTTCTTGATCATATTTTGCATAGGTAAAACAATTAAAGAAAAATCAGGAATGAATCTTTTAACAAAATTGATCTGTCCAAGAAATGATTGCATGGATTTTTTGTTATGTGGTAAAGAAATATCAGAAATTTCTTTCACTCTATCTGGATCAATATATATACCATCTTTTGACACAACAAATCCTAAGAGCTTTCCTTCATCTAAAACAAAGAAAGATTTCTTCGGATTTAAGGAAATACCAAACCTTCTACATCTTTCAAATATTTGTTTTAAGTCATGTATATGATTGGCTCTCTTTTTTGAAAATATTGTTATGTCATCAAAATAAACAACAACTGATTTATTGATCAGACCTTTGAATGCTATGTCCATGGCTCTTTGAAAATTTGCTCCTGCATTTATTAGACCAAAAGGCATTTTCTGATAAGCATAAGTTCCCCATTTTGTTCTGAAAGTTGTCCTCAATCTGTCATCTGGGTGAACTAAAACTTGATTATAGCCCGAAAACCCATCGAGAAAAGACATAAGTTCAGAACTAGCTACCTTTTGAAGTATCTTTTCCATGGTTGGCAATGGGAAATTATCTTTTAAACATGCCTTGTTTAAATTTCTGAAATCAATACAGATTCTTATATCACCATTCTTCTTCCTTACAGGTACCATATTGGAAACCCAATTAGAGTGCCTGACTGGAAAAATGATTTTGGCTTTCAAAAGTTTATTGAGTTCTGATTTGATTTGACTCTCGAGATTTGGATGGATCTTTCTCGACTTCTGTTGAACAGGTTTAACATCAGGAAACATTGGAATTGTGTGTTGGATAATTGAAGTATCATACGTTTTTAGATCATCATAATTCCAAGCAAACACATTTTTATACTTGTTCATCAGTTTAATGAATGCACTCCTTTCCTCTGGTGTTAAATTGAGTCCTAAATTAATGTTTTGAGGTTTAGAATCAGAACCAAGATTTACTAATTCAAACTTCAAAGTGGAACTTTGAAGTTTCGAATTAACAACTTTCTTGAATCTGTCTCTAATGTCATATAAATCCTCTAATTTAACAACAGATTTTGGAATGGGGTTCTCATTACCTTTTGAAGCAATTTGTAAATCATGATCATCTTCGTCAATAATTTGATCATCATATGATTTCTCTGAAGTCATGAAATTTAGAATATCTTGATCACGATAGAAAACTCTCCAATTTGTAACATTATCGGGGACAGATGGACGAAAAATCAATTCTACAGAAAACCTATCAAGACTGGAATCTTCAGTAGGTAGGATTTTAGATGCAACATTAGCTAACAAGTCAGCTGATGTATTCTAATTCCTAGGAATAGGAGAAATATTGAATGCTAAAAAATGAGTGGTGAGATCTTGCACTAGGGTTTGATAGTGTTTAAGATGTC
Source organism: Pinus albicaulis (assembly GCA_034641835.2). Taxonomy (NCBI): domain Eukaryota; kingdom Viridiplantae; phylum Streptophyta; class Pinopsida; order Pinales; family Pinaceae; genus Pinus; species Pinus albicaulis. Next base: position 182,158,170 of record CM076580.1, read on the forward strand.
CTGAAACGCAATGAATAGTATTCCTAACTTGTTTAATTACAATTTCGGAATCACCAAAGACTTTCAAGTATTTAACATCTAACCCTATAGCTTTATAAAGTCCTTGAACGAAGGCTTCATATTCTGCAGTATTTTTAGTACACTCAAATTCTAACCTGCATGACAGCATGGTTTTCTCCCCATTTGGAGCAATTAAGATACATCCAGCTCCAGCTCCATCACTAGACTTCGATCCATCGAAATATAACGACCAAAATAAATATTTATCTATTGGCTTATCTACAATTACATCAGAAATATTTACAATTCTGGAAGAATCAGATTGTGAAAAATTTTCTATCTGAGAAACAAAAGTATTTACAGAAAAAGGTGATTGAGGAGCTTTGAAATTTCCAAGAAATGATTCAGCAGAATAACCTCCAAAAATATTGTTGTTGAATGCCACAGGTTCATTAGGCTGTTCAAATTCAGTGACAGTGTGCGTCATATGTTTTTCTCATTCAATTTTGATTTGATTTGGTTTCCCTTTATAGGGAAGCCACATGTGTGAATAATTAGTCAAGATATAACCATCAAGTTTCGCAGAACAGTCCCTACTCAAGATTAATCCATAAAATTCAGGGATATCAGCAATCAAAATATCAATTCTTTGGACAATTCTAGGATCTGAGGCTAATCTGATAGTAACTGAATTGATTTCTCCTACCACTTGAACTTTAGAGCGATCCAACTGAACGATATGAACTGCTGATTTATGTGGTTCAATATTCAATTTAGCACAGACAGAAGTAGGCATAATATTGGAGGAAGCTCCAGAATCAATCAAACAATTGTGCAGATTTTTATTGTACATCTCATAAGTCAAAAGAAAAGGAGGAGTTTGAGAATTTGACTTTTCCCCAATGAGCACAGTATCAGTAGCGTCTACCTTATCTGGTGGCTTACAAGTTCCTCTCATTGCTTTTGCAACTACACCACTTGGTACAGGAGCAATTGGTGTAGCATTAAGTTCTTTTAATAACAACTTTTGCTGGTGTTTTAGTTTGCTGAGTTCATGTAAGGAAATGTTAGCTTTGATCTTTTTCATATCCTCAACAATGTTGTATTCCATGGGTTCTGACACTACCAAAGTCTTCGTTGTTGATGTGAGAGGATTAGAAGAGGATGGCTGATTTTGAGTAGGCAGTGAAGAAGTTTTCTTTACAATGGGTTTGTCTTTGGTACTTGGAGTTGCAATTTTCTTTTTAGGAGCTGCTTGAACTGGTTCTGCTGTAGATTTACTCCTAGTACTTACAGGCATAGCTTCTTCACTATCAGAATTAGGGAGAATAAAATCCCACATTCCATTTAATTCAGCTATTTCTTCATTTTCGTCTTCTTGGTCTGATACTACAGATGTATCTTCTTCTTCTTTCTCTTCTTCTGATTCTGCATTTGAAATTATATTAGGAGGTTTAGATTCAACTTGGTTCCTTCTGAAATTTCGGAATGGTTTCTTGGTAGAAGTTTCAGCTACTTGTTTTTTTATTTCAACCATTTCATTTGACATGGTTTTAAGAACTTTCTGTAAACCTTCCATGTCATATGGATCTTTAGCCTTTTTCTTTGAATCATCTCTGAAGTTGACCTTCTTTGATTTCCTTTCTTCAAGAGCATTTTTCTTTTCCAGAGAAGTGATACGTTTTTCCACTGCAATAGCTTCTTTCATATTCTCAGCTAATGTAGGTTTTGCAGCTCTATCCACGAAAATTGCTATGTTTGAGGGTAAGGCTGTTATGTACCATTCAATTCTGACCTGTTCACTGGGCTGTGAATCTACATTTATTTTGTTCAAGATTTTGTTGAATCTAGCGTTGAATTATTTAATGGGTTCCTTGGGTTCTATTTTCAAATTTGAGAGATCATTGAGTAAAGTTGCAATTGATCGGTCATCTCCAAATTTGGTTAAAAAATGATCTGCAAAAATGTCCCAACTTGTTATAGATCCTGATGGTAATGAAAAATACCATGATCCTGTTGTTCCTTGAAGAGTATAAGGGAATAGTCTAACTACAACATCTTCCTGTGTGACTCCATTCAAATTAATAGCCAGCATAAAGTTATTGATATGTTCTTCAGCTTGAATGTTAAGATCTGGGCTAAACTTTGGAAGCAATTTTCCAGGATTGTCTAGTAAATCATGTAAAGGTGCAGCCATGTTGACTGCTCCTGGAGTAGACCATGGTCTCTGTGCCATTATCGGAACAACTACTAGAGGGATAGTAGAAACTGGTGGTGTTTGAATAGAAGTTGTTGGAATGGATGATGTTGAGACTGATGAGGATTGAGGAGAAGATGTTTGTGGAGATAATATGGAAACGACTGTACTTTGTTGAGAAGGGATTTCGGAAATAGGTATTTGGATATTAGAGGTTGAACTTGCTGATTCCGATTGGGTTTTTCTTGTTTTGACTCTACTAGGTAAAGGGAATTCTTTGGGAGAAATACCAAGTTTTTCACTTTGAAGCCTAGTAAGCGATTTGGAAGAAACAAATTTTGAAGTTACACTACCTTCAGATATTTCAGACTCTTCAAGAGATAATGAGAATCCTTTCAATTTATGAATTAGATCTTGAACTTCGGGAGACTCAGGATGTTGATTGTCTGAATGTTTTGAGATTTTGGTAGTGGGTGTCTGAATATTTTCTGCAATTTCTTCTCTAGGATTTTGAATTTCAGAAGAAATTGAAGAAGTTAATGAGGGTGTTTTGCTCTCGGAATGGCTTGTGGATAAAGATTTACTTGCCATTCATAGCTCATGCCCTCCTTCTAGCGCCAAAAATGTTGAAGCCTAGAAAATCTCTGCTTCAAACCTCGGGGAAAACCACCCGGTCGGGACCTTAAGGCAGCTCCTTTTCCGTTTGGTATGGTAGCTCCAACTGGATTTAAAGGACCAGTTTCCTTGTAACTAAATTGATTGGATTGGATGGGTGGAAATGAGACTAAAATAACTGAAATAAAACTATCTAATCTAAGCTAAATACTGATAAAGAAATTCTAATACTAACCCGGGTGGCTATATGTGAATACAACTTAAGATTGTTCCAATTCAACAATAACCATGAAAATGTATTATTAATCAAATTGAAATGTGCAGAAACAAATAAAGATAACTTTGTTTAAGAAATTAAACAGAGTTATATAAACATATTGCATTCATCATTGTATACCATTTACATGTAACTATGAAAAATAACGTTTCAATTATACTCAGAAATGATATATAAAAGGAAGTGTTGTTAAAGCAAATATACATATAAATGATAGAAATTTTAAAACGAATATCATAAAACAAAAGAGATCAACAGTGAACAGATAGAAATACCTTGTTCATCTTGAAGAATTTCAAATTCATTTGGATACTCTATCCAGTAATTATAATGAAAAACCAAATTCCAAGGTACAAAAATGCAACACTTCAAAGATAATTCCGCATGAAAATCACCAGATGTGATCCTTTTCAAAAAATATATAAGACAATGGAGTACATAAATGCAATCTCCAAGTCCAAAAATATTAAGATCCAGGACCCCTCTCTAAATGCATGAGAGGGGTTTAAATACTACTTAACTAACTCTAAAAATAGTTTTTTACAAAAAATAAGGATTCGTTTCAATGACCGTCCTTTTCCTAGGCTAAAATACAGTGAAATTAAAACTAAATCTATCTAACTATGAACTTGATCTTTGATCTTGCAGGCATCTAGCATACTTTTGAGAAGATGTGGTTGACCGATTTCTGAATTCAACTGTCCCGAGAAGACAGAGTCGCCAAGCGTAGGAGCAATCTTCTCTGTAGCATTGATAATACAATTGAGTGCACTGTGCTGATTGTGTGGCTTTAACAAGTACATCGAGTATGAGTCCCAATTTAATCTTGTCAACCCTTGAATGGATTTTTCTCTTTCTTCTGCCTTTTGCCTCCATTCTGCTTGCAATGGATTTTCCTGTGGGAGATAACCTGGAATAGTTTCAGAAATCAAGTTATCTTTGTGTAAATTGTCATTTACACAATCAGTGAGAGTGTTTTCCACTGTAGATGCCTCCTCTGCTCCCCTTTCTGCTCTTCTGATTTGTGCATCCCAATTACTGAACAATATTTCTTTGTGGTTTTCATTAATGATGGGTGCACCAGCTTTTTTGCCTTCTTCTGTCTTTTGCCATGCTAAATAATCATTGATCTTTTCATTAATCAAATCATAATCATTTCGTAGATCTACGACATGACTTGTGATTTTATCTCTTTCTTGGCACAAAGAATTCCATTGCAATATTTTTTGGCAGAAAACTTCCTCTTGTTGCAGTAGTTGATTGTTCAAAGAGATGGTTTCTGAAATGAATTCTGGAAGCTTAGGATCATCCTTATGCTGATCTTGGATTTCTTGAAGTTGTTGTTGTAGCTCTTCAAGTTTTAATTGTGCTTCCTGATTGGCCTGTACCTGTTGCAATTGTTGTTGCAGAGCCTTTATCTATTCTTCTTTTTCATCCAACAAAAGTTGTATCTCAACTGCTTTATCAATTTTTGCAGAAGCATAAGCTCCTATTATTTGAGATAATTTAGTGAAATTATGGGTAGGCTCTGTAGCAGGATCTTTCCACAAAACATCTACTTGTTCTGGTTCAGTAGCAATTGCACTTTCTATTTTTCTCTTTTTCCTTTGTCTCTTTACTACTGCTTTGTATTTTTGGCTGTAAAATACATCTAGAGGAGGAATGTCCTCTACGTTAAGTACAATTTCAGAGGAGGGTGTGATTGGAATGTGCTCTATTACTGCGGCTGTGCTGCTTGTTCCTGCATTCAAAACTTTGGTTGTTTGGACAGGGGTCTGTACATCCTGTCCTTCTACATTAATCAATTGATTAAAGGTTTCCCATTCTTTATCTAACTCCATGGTGACTGGCTGTTGCTGTACATTGGGTGAAGGAGGATTTGTTTGTTGAGAAATCAAAATTTGCTGTTGAGCGAGCTCTTTAGATTGTGCAGAATCTTTGATGGATTCCTCCATTTTATCTTCCATTTCTTTGGATGTATTGGAGTGTTCAGAATCTCTGTCAGATCTTGATTTGGATTTACCTGTGCTTGAACTGCTGTTAAGACTAACATTAGGAGTTTGCTCCTTTGCAGGCTCTATGCGTATATTCTCCAAAGGAATAGGAATTAGTCTCCTTTCTCTGTAGAACTTGAATTCCTGAAAATCCTCTGGAGATAGCTGCTCTCTAGCTGAATTCAAAACCTCTTTAAATGAATTTCTTGCCTGGAACATATCATCAAAAAGATCTTGCTCCGCGACAAATTCCCTTACTTTGATTCCATTGGTAAAATTCTTAACAATATCATTTTGGTCAAATAACCTTCTTGAGAATTTGAACAGCAGTAGGCATGTAACGTTGCCTATCTCATGAAATGCATGACCAATATCCAACAGTGAAAATGTTCCACATTTTATGGGAAATTGTGGCCAAATGCCCTTTTTCTTGTCTTTTAAATCTTTTGTCATACCTCCCTGGCCATAGGTCTGATAAGCAATTTCCCGGGCTACAAGTCTATCTGGAACATATAAGGGTAAAACATGGGGAGAAGCATAACTTCCAAAAACCCTAATATAGGTGAACAATTCCTCCCCAAACCATCTTGCGACGGGGAGAATATCAACCTCTATTTCTGAGGATAACCTCGGGGCATCCTTATTATACAATGTTTTGTACAATGGCAGCATGATTCCATGACAAATTTGGTAAAAATGGGGAACAAATTTAGATTCCCACAGTTCTTTATGGTACACATGAATGGGCAAAGGGTCTTGGATAATCCATTTCCAGCCCATTACAGGGAATTTAGAGACATAGCAGATGGCATCCATGACATAAGCAGATAAATAAAAAGGCAAATAAACCCACTGGGAAACATTTCGTTTGGTACGGTATTGAAAAATAGCAGTGGTCATAGTGTCAGATAGGATTTTGGCCCAGTCTACAATTGTAGAATTAACGGCCGCATTCAACAAAGGAAGCCATTCGGGTAAAATCATATTTATGTCAGGCTTTCCAAAAAGCCTGCATAACATGGCAACAGTAAAACAATAAGGAGAGGTAAGCGATCCCGTGCTGTACATACCTTGTTTGTTTTTCTTCAATGGTTCACTTCTTTTAGTCCACTCCTTTGTGCATTCTGCCAAATTCGCGTGTTCTCTGGAAAAATCTTCCATGAATTTTTTGTTGTAAGTCGCCTGTGGTTCTGGCAGCTTATACATTAATCTCACATCTTCTATGGTAAATGACCCAATTAGCTCTTCAGATGGAGTCTTGAATTGCCTGTCTGAAATATCAGCGCTGTCAAGGACCCATCTCACCATGTCTGTGTATGGGAGAATCCTTGGCCTTGCTGCTATTCTATGCAGAAATGAGCAAGCCAAGTCTCTAAGATTTTCTTCAGAGGAATCTTTGGAACCTGCTGTAGCTACAACTTTTATCGCCACAGGTTTTTCATCTTCTAACAGATTGTACATTCCTTCCCAAGTGGATATGCCGGCATCCTTGTTACAGGCGGTGTCTGCGTATAGCGAAGCCATTTCTTTGTTCTCAGAATTTGAGCTCTTCTCCTTCTTACCCATAGTGTATATCAGAAGCTTTGTATAGTAATTCGCTCTTTCGTGCCTGCGTTTTACGAATAAATGAGAGTAATGATATTAGAAAGGTGATGAGACTGTTTTGAATATGAATGCGGATGAAATATAATATTTTAATTGTGAAACGACTTTCACTCTAAACACAATCTCATTTCACATTAATAATCAATCCAATCATTTAATATAATCATTAAAGCGCATAACGGATTTGACATATGGAAAGACTGCCTTGGGATAGCGCGCCTACATGAATCTGCGACATTGCGATCTGCGATTTTCTGCGCAATATCGCAATATCGCAATGTCGCAATATCGCAATATGAAGTCATCACAGTCATAAAAAAATAGCGCAAAAACGGGAATTGCGCAATATCGCAAAGCGCATATCGCAAAAATCACAAAAGCGCATATCGCGAAATCGCATAATCGCATATTTGAAAAGAGCGCATAACGCAAAAGCGCAAAAGCACATGTTTGAAAAGAGTGCAAAAGATATTCATTAACCAATTCTGTTTTCTGCGCTATGCGATCTGCGACCAATGCGTTTTATCAAAGGTATATATTATTTATGGATGCGCTATCTTGTTCAAAGAGAAATTTTATTAAAATCTATCATAAACTTAAGATTTTCGCAATATTCTTTCAAAGGGATTTTTATAGGTTTATGATAGAATTTTTTTTTTTTTTCTAAGGCAAACAAATCCTAATTTTTTTTTTTTGGATTTTTGACTAAGGGTCCCCATTTTATTTAGTATTATTACTAAAATAAAAAGGGGGGTTGTTGCTAGCCACAACAGTACCCAACAGAGCATATGTTGTTAGTGTAGCAGAGCAGTGAGCACAATAGAATAGAGGAACAGGCTCATTTGGCTCATTTGAAAAATCTAGAACAACAATTTCTGAAGATAGTGAAGAAAATTTGTAAAAGATTGAAATCCATTGAATGAAAGAAATAGATTGTTTTTTGTGTTCTCCACTATATATGATTTGTTTTTATGCTCCATCTGCAATTTTTTTTTTTTGTTTCTCTCTCTGTACTAAGAAGAGGAATTTTTTTTTCTCTTTTGTTAAGAGATTCTCATAAATTCCAATAGGGTTCTGTAATGACTATAATAATTTTTACTTATTGACCAACGGTGTGCTGCAATTTTTGTAACTGTTATTTCTTGTAATGAAAGTACGTTTTGTTTAAATTAGAAGACTCCAGTGTTCCTAGATTATGCAACAGACTATTGCCTACCCCATTCTTGTTGAGTGTTATCTATCCATTACTTTACTTAATTAGCTTCCAACTTTTGGATTTGTAATATTTTTTTGTAGGTATAAAGGTGGTGATTTCTGTTGTCTTTCTTGTATTTCCTGTTGGCTCCTTGCGTCTATAAAAATAAAACAACGTATTTTTTTTTTTCTTAAGGATTCAACTATATACTTAAGTTACATTTTTGCAACTTTTTATATTTCTGGTACCGGTTTGAATTTATCAGTTCATATTTTTATTCTATATACATATTTATCATTACATTAAATCTGAAACTGTTAGTCAATTCCTACCGTGGGGGCCTACCGCCAGTCTCTAGATTTATTATTTGGGCTCTAGACTATTCGAGGCTAACTGGCCAAGGCCGATTTCATCTTGTAGCTATCCTAGCCTGTGCCTTTAATTATAAACATTGGTTGTTGTTAAGCTTATATGGTAAATAAAAACAATACTAAAACATATTTTATTCATGATTAAGATTCATTCATGAAAGATCCTTTATCATCAAACCAAAGTATAAAGTCCCAGAAATATCTGTTCCTATTATGATAGAAAAACCACAAGGTAGCATAACACTTATCTCATTTTAATTTAGTTAGGCTATCACAAATTTAATGACGAGAAAACGTTCTTCCACCTAACCAATGAGTTTAGGTTTCCTTTACGAGTACTCCCTTTGAGTTAGTTCACATGAAAAAGTTATTTGACAGGGAGAAGAACATATCCACCTAAAATTTTCTGACCGCAGTATGTTTTTCTAGGCTTGTTTCATACCTTACAAGTCTACCAAGGAATTCCACTAGCCAAGTAGCTCAAGAACCCCTTGTTGAAAATGGCACCAAGAAAGGATTCTAATTTAACTTTTCCTTGAATTAAATTAGAATAAAATTTTAATTCCACATCACAAGAAATTTTTTTTCAAGTTAACTAAGTTAGTAGGAATTAGTTAGATCATTTAATTTGAGTTTAGGGTCTAACTTGAATCATGTAGATTGTCTCCTACAAAATAGCATCTCTGGTTGTGTTTATTTTGAGTTTTAATTAATTAACTCATTTATCAGAGTTAACATTAGTTTAATGAGCTCTAACTGATGGAGGAACTAGTAAGAGGTAAAAGGGTGGAACTTGGACTTGGACCACATCTCATGAACAATCGGATAATTGATGATTCACTCATAAATAAATCACGCATGTTAGTTTTGAGAAAGACCCAGTTGAGATTGGAGTTCAAGGGAAATGTACTATGAGTTGTATAATTAGCCAAATTCTACAAGTGGTGCATGGAGTCACAGGAAGTACCCTAATGGATTGTGCACTATGGATTGGTAATTTCCTTAATTAATATGGCATAATTACCCAAGGAAATATAGATCATGGAGGGGAGAAAATTGGTTAAGTATTGAACCAAGCTTATCTAGAAATTAGTGAGACACATAGAGATATTGAAGAGGTTTCTTAGCTCGGAGAAAAAAAATGTCATCTTCTCATATTTTTTGACTTATGCAATATACATATAGAGGTGTTTTTAGTTGAGGCTTTCCCTAGGAAATTCTTTTGTAATGTGTGATTGAAATTCTTTCTCTTTTATGTTTTGTGATTTTTATATCTAAGTTAGTTACACAATTGGTAGATTATACAAAAGTATATTTTTTAGCATATTACAAGTATCAGTTTAAATCTGAGTGGATTTTCTACATAGTATCGGAGCACGAATAACTATAGAAGAGAAGCATACAATTTTTTTATGTGCAGATGAATCAAATTTATAGATCTACTCTTCAATACTAGAAATAGGATCAGGATATCTTTCTCTGGATTGAGACTTGAATATTCCCTTGGGTGTAGCTCGAATACAAAGTCTCGAGAGACCAGATATTCCAAAGACAACGGGTTGAAAGAATTCCTAGAAATTATAATTCCTAATATTCTAGTAGAATATGTTCAAGATTTAGAATCCTCGAAGAAGAATGTAGAAAAGGCATGAAGTATTCTATTGGAAGGTGTTTGAGATCATATTTTCTCGAACCTCCATGGAAAAGAAACTCCATATGTTATGTGGAATGCATTAACAGGTTTTTTTTTAGAGAAATAACAACCATAGGAAGTTTGCATTGAAGGAAAAGCTCAGAAAAATTGAGATGAAGAAGGGTGACACAATACCAAAGTAATTGACCAAATTCACCCAATGTCAGCATGAAATTGGAAGTATTGGTGTTATAGTGTTGAGGATGATCTGGTGATCCCAAAACTTTTAGGCCTTCCCAAGAGCTAAAAAAACTACCAGGATTCGGTAAATAGGAGGGAGAAGCTACCATAGTGGGAGCAATTGTGGTCTGACTTGGTGAAAGAAGAGACTCGATGGAATACTAGAGATGGATCCTCATCAAAGCATGATGATGAGGAGAATTTTGTCTTCTATAAAAATTAAAATAAATGGAAAGGGAATTCATCTCGTTCCAAATCATATAATGGTCAGGTAGGAAATTAGGACTTGTCGAAGATTAATTTTTTTCAATTTCATGAGTTAAGACATTATGGCACAAAGTGTCCACACATGAAGACTAGAAGGAAACCCTTGGGAGGAGTGGTGGGTGAAGCTTCTCCTTCACAATTCGAGTAGTATTTCATGCTCGTCACATGCATGGTGTCATTGGTGACAAGTTTTGTGTGTTACCTCTATAGTGGAGCCTCATTCCATATGAATGACAAAAAAGAGTTATTTCGTGACTTGGAGGAGAAGTACCTTGAAATTCACATCCAGATGGGAAGTGATGGGAGGTATAGTGCGATCGACATTAATATTTTTACCTTTCAGAGGGAGTCTAGTTTTCCTCTCACATTAAAATATTTTAGGTATGTTTTTGGTTTGAATAATAACTTCGTTTCAGTTGTTATGTTGGAAGACCGTGGAAACGATGTGATATTTAAAAAAGGAAAGGCACTCCTCTGCCACATAGCCATGAGATGGGTGAAGAATATCGGGGTTTAGGTAAAGAATATATACAAATTGGAGGTAGAATATTTGTTTTCCTTGAGCATGAAATCCTAGAAGGTGGATAACCGAGACGTCAGTGAGTTATGGCATAGAATATTGGGCCATATACACCATGAAGCTCTGAACATCATGCAAAAAATTTCTACAGAACTTCCCAAGGGTGCACTTGAGCAACATGATACATGAAAAGGGCTTACATCTACACCACAAAGCTTTGAAAATCATGCAACATATTTCTACAAGACTTCCCAAGCATGCACCTGAGAAGCATGATACATGCAAAGGGTTTACATTGGGAAAGTAAACCAAGGACACCTTTCATGATAAGGACAGTCGAGTGAAATGAATCCTTAAAAGAGTTCACTCATATGTGTGTGGATTTTTCTTGACAACCTCCACGACCAAGAATAAGTATTATGTGATTTTTGTTGATGATTTTTCACTCAAAAGTTGGATATTCTTCTTGCAAAAGAAAGACCAGACAATCTAAAAATTTTGTGAGTTCAAAGCACTTGTTGAAAAAGACACATGAAGGAATGTGAAGGCTCTTAGGAGTGAGAATGGTAGAGAATATGTGTCGAATGAATTCAAGAACTTCTATGTTTCAGAATGAATTTGATGAGACTTGATAGCTCCTCATAAGCCACAACAAAATGAGGTTTCCAAAAGGAAGAACAAAATCATTGTGGGAGATGCATAGATGATGTTACATGATTAGGGACTATTGTTGCACTTGTGGGTGGAAGCATGAAGCATAGTTTCGTATGTGAAGAAAAAAATTCCTCGTCGGATTCTTGGGATGAGTACAATAGAAGAATTATTTTCCGATAAAAATCCAAAACTGGTGCACTTCAGAATTTTTGGTTCATTAATTTATTTTCATGTTACCATGGAACCAGTAGCTGATTTGGGCATATTTTTGGGGTACACCGATACACCTCACAACTATCAGGTGTACCTTCCATCTCACAGGATGACATTGGTTCATAGAGATGTGAAATTCCAGGAAGGAAAGACCATATGAATTCCCCTTGAGAGGGAGCTTTAAATGCATGCAGGTGTGGATATCTTATCTCCAAAATAAGAACCTCAAGATGTGGAGTAGCCACAATAAGAGGAGCAGAGACTGGAAGAACCCACTCATGTAGAGACATCCAAAATATGGAAGGAAGTACACCAGAGAGGCTGACAGGTTGATGCATGATGTTAGAGATAATGTGGGAGCACCCACATTCAAGTGTAGGCAAAGAAGGTCCCCATATCGATACACTGGCTACATGGATCTTATGAGTGAGAGTTTAGAGACTAGGACATCCTCATTCAAGGAATCAGTGAAACAAGTAGTATCGGTTACTGCTATGGTATAGGAGTATGACTCCACTATCAGAAACAGTGCATGGGAAGTTGTCCCAAGACTGGAGGACAAGTTACTTGTAGGATCCAGGTGGATGTACAAGGTGAAGCAAGAAACAAATGGTAGTGTCTAGAGAAACAAGGCCACATTTTTGGGCAAGGGGTTCTCTCATGTGGAGGGAATAGATTATGATGAGACCTTTTCTCCAATAGCAAGGTACTCTTCAATCAGATATATTCTTTATCTTTCAGCACAAATGGGGTGGAAAATACATCATATGAATGTAAAGAGATATTTTTTCAATGGAGTGATTGAGGAAGAGGTGTACATAAAGTATTCAGAAGGATTTGAGATCTTTTAGAGAGATTTTCATGTGTGCAGATTCAAGCGAGTGTTGTATGGACTGAGACAAGCAACCCGTTCTTGGTACACCAATATCGACAGTTATTTCGAGGGGTTCGGCTCCACCAAAAGTGAAGAAAATGAAAAAATTTACCATATTGTGGTTGAAGGTAAATTATTTATTATAGTATTATATGTCGATTATTTAATTCTAAAAGGTGATGAGAATCTAATAAATTCTTGTAAAGAAAATTTGACAAGATAATTTTAGATGAAAGACATGGGGCTCTTCCATTATTTCCTTGGTTTGGAAATTTGGGAAAGAGATGGGAAACCATTTCTCTCTCACAGCCAGTATGCCAACGAGATATGAAATAAGTTTCACATGGAGAGTAGTAAACCCAGGGAGATGCCTCTAGCATTGAATTGGAGGAAGTAAGATGCTACATCAGGTGAAGTGGTAGAAACTACCATTTACAGGAAACTTGAGGATTCACTTATGTACTTGGTGAACACATGAATGGACATGTGTTATGTCATTAACTAGATTAGTCAAGAAATTGTTAAGCCAATCAAGATTTATTAGAAGGAAACCAAACATGTGTTGATATAACTTAGAGGCATGAATCAGTTTGGTCTTTGGTACAGACGGACAGTGGGAGTGAAGTTTCAAGGTTTCAAACATTCATGTTGGGTTAGGAGTCCATCCAACAAGAAGAGCACATCAAGTGGAATCTTCAATATTGGGTGAGCAAAATTTTCTTGGTACAACATGAAGCAAACATCATTTTCACGCAGTTTAGCTGAAGTAGAGTTCATGGTTTCTAGTCAAGCAGCTTGTGAGACTATCTGGATGAGGAATATCATTATGGGGTTGTTGGGTCAATTTATGCATCCTACGGTGCCTTTCTATGACAACTAGAGTTGTATCAAGCTATTATTTAATCGATTTTCGCATGATAGATTCAACCATATCGACATATGGTATCACTATCTCAGAGACTGTGTGTAAAGGTGGATCATGATGCTAGAGTACCTTCCTAAAAATAACAGGATGTAGACATCTTAATGAAGGTACTATCAAGAGGAAAATTTGAGTTCTATAGAGGCAAGATCAGGATATCAGATAATCTCTTTGTTGTCAAGAGGGTGTTGAAAATGACACCAAGAAAGGATTCTAATTTAATTTTCCCTTAAATTAAATTAGAATAAAATTTTAATTCCACATCACAAGACAATTTATATGAGTTAAATAAGTTAGTGGGACTTATTTGTTTCATTTAATTCGAGTTGAGGGTCTAACTTGAGTCATGTAGAGTGTCTGCTACAAAAGAGGAGCCCTGGTAGAGTTTATTTTGAGTTGTAATTAATTTACTGAATCTGTATAGGTTAAAATCAGTTTAATTATTTCTAATTGATGGAGGAACTAGTGAGAGGTAAAAGAGTGGATCTTGGTCTTGAATCACATCTAGTGATCAATCAAATAATTGATGATTCACTCATAAATAGCTCATGCATGTCAGTTCTGATAAAGACCCAGTGGAGATTGGAGTTCGAGGGTAGTGTACTATTATTCATATAATCATCCAAATTGTAAAGGTTAGAGGAAGGCCCCTAGTGGATTGAGGATTATGGATTGGGAATTAACCTAATTAATAGGGCCTAATTACCCAAGGAAACTACCCAAGGAAATACAGATCCTAGAGGGCAGAAAATTGGTTAAGTATTGAACCAAGCTTTTCTAGGAATTAGTGAGACAGATACATATAGAGGAGAGGTTTCTCAACTTGGAGAAAAGAATTGCAATATTTTCATATTTTCTAACTTATGAAATATACAGATAATAAAATTTTTAGTTGAGAATTTTCCCAGAAAATACTTGTGTACTATGTGATTGGAATTCTTTCTCTTTCATGTTTTTTGATTCCATGATCTAAATTGGTTTCCCCAAATGGAAGAGTAGATTCAAGTATATTGTTTTAGCATATTACAATTATCAGTTTGAATCTACCTGTATTTTCCACACCCTTTCCTCTGAGAATGTCACGCCATTCCTCAACAACTCCGTCTCTAAGTAATTAATTTCATTTCCTCTCTTGGACCTCCTCTAAATTGATTCCAAGTCTCTAGGTTTCCTCAATATGTTTCCCTCTTATCGTCTTTGATACCTTTTCCCGAACTAAAATAACTTATCTATATGGAGAGGATAAATTGTATTTTAATTGTTTGGTTAGTGAACTCTCGCTTAACATATTTTGTCTTCAAAATTTATTTGGTAGACCATAACCAATTTTAATTAATAAAATAAAATTTCATTTTTATTACCTATTCGTGTGAGACATCCTGCCAGATTACTTTTGTAAAATTAGAATTTAAATATTTACTTTTCACTGAGGGGTATTACATCTCCCCCCAATCAAGCGAAACATCGTCTTTGGTGTTTGTTCCTAGCCCTTTATATCAAGCTAGGATATGCCTCTCACATGACATTTTCATCTTCTTATGTTTCCTTTTTCAGGTTAAAGTGCTTCTGCTGCACCATAACCTTGGTGTTAGATCACTTCTATAGCAAGATTTTTTCTCCTATTGAGAATACACAAAGGTTTTACTAAGAAATATCCGTCGATTTTGACCTATTCACAATCATCAAAGTCATCATTAGTTATCCATAAATTGGGATTTAAGAAGAATATACATAATCATTTAACACTTTATTATATTCACCATTAGTCATTATTTATGTACCAATCCAAGGTCATCGACAAGCATCACAACCCAACAAGGGTTAGATATTTCTACCCAATAAGAGTTAGAAACATCATCATAAAATCATCAACAATAGCAATAAATCTTTTTTACTTACCTAATGGCTATGCAAATCGACAAGGATCCCACTGTTTGGTTCCACTATAAATTTTGACCATGGAAATACCAATTTCATTTTCATTATTTACATGAAGGTAATAATATTTCAGAATCCTTTTACTCTTATTTTCTTTTATGATAGATTGCAACGGGTGTATTTTATTACTTGGTAGTGCATTATCATGCTTCCATTTTAATTTCAAATGCTACATATGCATTAGTTATGCATGATTAAAGTTTACGGTAAATTCCTTTGTTACCTTGTTCAAGGCTACTACATTGTTGTCTATTTGTCCAAGTAAGCTTAGTTATGCTCATCTTGTGTTGTTTGCTATTTTATTTTCGCACAAAACCAATAGTCCACTTTGTAACATTTCTTTAATTTTGGCCCTTTGCATCCTACATTAGAAGTTGTTGATGAAACTTATACGTAATTTTTCTTTCGTGTGTAGTAATGAAATTTCTCCCTTTTGTGCTCATAAGCATATTAATAGTCTCACACTCATTATGTTAATAAAGGATAGTTCTATTCTTACATATTGGTTCACAACAAGTTATTCACTTCTTTCAACAACATGTTATTTTGAAAAAATTGAGATGTAAGGTAATGTGGATGTTAATAAATAGAAATTTTATCCCAACATGATAATAACTAAATATCTTATTATACCACTCACATAGTAATCATACATATTGTCATCATATGCTTTTCTTTTCTTTTTAATTTCAAGGAATATTTTTGTACCTTGTCCCCATGATGGCTCACAACCAACGATCTATTATTTGGGCACCATCATAATTTAATGATATAAATATGCCACAATTACTTAGTACTTCCAGGATAGATATTATTTTTCTCCTTTCTCAAGTGGACCCAGTCATATCCATGTTAATTAACCAGTGGTTGTTTCATATAAAACACTTGATCATGGTTTTAAATTTGAGTTGGTGTTTTTTCATCTTATACTTTTCCTTCTAATATTTCCCTAGTAGGCCATTTAGATTAAAAGCACAAGGTACTATTAAAATAAACTACTATGACAATTCAATTGAACAACTTGTAGTAGTACATGCATACTTAAAATAGAATAAAAAATTAACAAAAATTATACATCACCAACCATACAACAATATTTCTCTTACACATCTCACTCGTGAGTTTCTCTCAATTCTCTTATTGGGGTTTACATCCATTTATATTATGCAAACTAAAGGTGTATGGAGGTTACATGGGGCCTTTCCCACTTTAATATTTTTTTCCTTTTAATTGCCTCAATATATCATGTTAGTGTGGTGATCTTAACAAAATGATTTTGTGGCATATGTTCATTCTAATCAACTATTTAACGAGACTTCATTTTTTTCTATAAAATCCATCTTGAAGTTCTTTAAGGTACTTATTTCGGGTACCATTAATTGCTGGCACACTGCACTTTCCACATTAGCATCTCACATGAAAACATGCATAAGTAATATTTGTGCCAATATCCTACCAACATTCTCTACACCAGAACTTTCAATATTTATTAAAATCATATGCCACATTTCCGTAGTTACGTTCTTCGGTTAGCTTCCTATTTATAATCATATTGTTTTCCCCAATATCCACCATCAATCCTTCAATTCACATTAAGAAAATAGACTCTTCATATTATTAATATACACATTTGTTGTCATGTGTATCTTATCAGGCATATTTTCCTATGTTTTCCACTTCCAACTTATGCTATTTTCCAAAACTTTAAAGGAAAAACATGAGAACAACAACGACCAAGTTAATATTTTTCCCCTTGTAGTTTAGGAATGTAGAATTTTTCATATATATATATATATATATATATTGTAGTTCTACTAGATTTCTCATGGAATGTAGCCTACTTCTATTCTTCTTTATTTTGCTATACCCAATCAAATCAAATCTTTAGATATCATAATTACAATTAAAAACCATTTTAGTCAATAAAATTTTGGTATCTTCTTCATTTTGATCATACATAACCTTTCCAATCATGAGGTGATTATGAAACAAACCAATTAGAGAATCGTTCTATGAATCAGTATTACGAATCTGTAACAACAATCTTGAACCCCTTGCATCCATCAGGTCTATGAACGTTAAACTATCTAGATTCCTTTTCTACATTTATGGCCATTCCATTTCCTTCCTAGTGGATTTACATATTCTTGAGAATGACTCTAATCTTACTCACTTTATACTTACTAAATTTGGTGTAATGTTGATATCTTTCTAAGTATCAGCTGCACTATTTTGAGGTGTTTCTATGTTTATTTAGTAACTTGAAGTAACTCGTATACTATTATCATTTCATTTTCAACTTAAAATCTCAAATATGTTTCTCACTTCACTACTATGAGACTAATATCCTTTCCATTACAAGCTACTATGATAGGTTATCACAACTTATCTCCATTTCGGTGATTTTTAAACAAGAACAATTCTCAATTACATGACCTTTGTAAAGCTCCATTCTGATGGTTTGTGCCCTTTATTTCACCGTTATAACCAATTTTTATGTGGCTCCTTTCATGAATATAATTTTCCGTGAAATTTTTTATTAATTCCCTTACTAGTTTGTTTTCATCAATCATGAAATCCAAACTTACTTGTTCTAGTAAGTTATTATTGTTTTGGACATATTTATGTACCTGAGTTATATTGTTCACATATAGGTTTTTATCTTTTATTTTCATAATTTTTAATGTATGCCACATCTTTCGCTAATGATTAATTTGGTGCAAATATTTCTGACCATTCCCATCAATAATCTAAGATAAATCTAATTAACTCATATTTATACATAATTTTTTTAATCAAAAGTGTCCTATATTCTCATTGAACTTGATAAAATTTATCATTATGTATGTATAGAAGACCTTCGCTGGTGTATCAATACACCATATATTTGGATATATGCACTAAAGTGTCCTCGATCCATTTTTTATTTCTGTGCTACATTGGGTTTCCAATTCTATTTTTTTAAACATAGAATGTACTTATTACTGTGAGTGTTTCACCATGTTGATATAGCCTCTTTCCTTTTGCATATTTCTTCTCATACACAGGTAAGATTACTCTTAAGTTATGATTTCAAAGTTGATATATATTTTTTTGCAACAACTATTTCCTTCATCACTTCTCTAAGAAAGGTCTTTGGCCAACAACTACTATATGTGCATAAGGTAGCTTATACCAATCAAGTGATTACCATCGAGATGTATCTAATGTAACAATTAATATCACTTACCTTGGAACCAATAATACATTTTTTCTTGCAAATTAACAAAAGGGTCTCGCAACTATTAACATGGCATCATCATGTCGATAATCCTATACTTTTCAAGGTGATTCCATACACAAAACCCTACCTTCTCTCTTAAACACACATATATGATGTCTCATAATTGTTTAATAACATAGGAACTATTAATTTTCTATATTTACATAGGTATATGTCTCCATATTTGGTTACATATATACTTCGTCATCGTTATAGATCATAAAATTCTTGTGATTTACTAATTAACATGTGTTATTAAATAAATATTCCAAACAACTATTTGTTCCCCTAGGCACCCACCATATCAATTTTGTAGGTAAGGGTAGAAGGGCACCTGAAAAATAATTCCATTAGTATTTTATAACATAATTTACACAATGAAATTTATTTCAATTTACTCATGCTAGGGTTCTTTCACTTCTCCTTGCCTGAGCTCTATAACATAATTTTAATTTCCGTCTGCTATGAAGATATAATAGGTTGTTTTAGCTGTAAATGTGCTCATAGGAAACAATATTATAATCTTCTTAATTTTTTTCAACTTACATTACCGACACGTCATATAAGAGTTAAATGATTTTTTTTAGTGGAATGTTATTACTCATCATTTTATTTTATTTTATTGTAAAGGTTATCGTGCTCCCATAATTCTTTTTCGTAGGGTTTGAATCTATATATGTATTTATATGGATAGGATAATTATATTCTAGCCCCATGTGTGATCCAGGTGGATATTATTGGCCACACACGTATTCCACCCAGACCTCCAGTCGATTTCATCAATTTCCTTGTTTCTACAACATTTATTATTTTTAGCAGTTTTTTGAGCCCTAAACTTTTGGAGCAGTTTTTCCCCCCGTAAAATGTGTTTTTTGGAGTTATGCATATGACCCATCACCATAGGCATGAGCCTACAAAAAATCCTATAATACTCATAGATATCTTTTCGTTGATATATTATATGCCCCAAACGAATATAATATGACCAAGTTACAACCCTAGGAAGTTGGTTGCCAAGCTAACCCTAATGAGGCCCAAAAACTCTTGGCGTTCCATCTCGTCGGGTTAGGGTTTTGGTTGTTTACGGTTTTCCCATATTTTTCAATAATAAAATTTCCCTTGAGCCTCATTGTAACAAATTTCATAGGCATGTATTCACCACATCTCTTCTTAGAAATAAGCTACCATCACCCAAGCTAGTTTACTTCCATTCGATTTGTAAGCTTATTTAAGTTATTTTATATTAATGAAATGAAGTATATTTTCTGCCGCATCTCTTCATTTATTCTTATTTCTCTATTTTATTATGTTCTTGCATAAATCCAGATCAATGGTATCAGAGCGTTCTTCTCTTTCTTGATATTTCTTTGCATGTCCCTAATGAAATTAGGGTATAAGGAGTTAGGGCTCGATCTGGTTGAACCTTTGCAAGAGAAGCCTCGCAAACCACGACGACCTCCCATGGTAGAGGAAAATAAAGGCAAGGGAGTAGGATATCCTATCAAAATATTGCTCGAGGAGTCCATTGAGAAACATAGGAATGCGATGATGATAATTTTTCCCATGTCCTTCGACAGGTACCCACCAACGATGCATCTTCATCCGAAAACCAATTTGAAGGTGCCACTGGTTTTAAGGTACAAGCTAACTTTTACATTCCCATATTTTAGTGTTAAATAGATGCAGACATCATAAATAGGTGGTTGAATCTATTAGAAATATATTTTTCAGTTCATGACTTTTCAAATTAGGAAAATATTACTCTTACACTCCTCAAAGTCACCCCCATGTAAAGGACTGGTGGGAAACCTACTATGAGCAAAAGGACGAGGTGGAATTCTCCCTGTTATTAGCCACACTGACTTAGAATTATTTTTGAGACACCATCAGGGAACAATACTACCCCATGGGGAGATATGAGGACAAGTACACATAATGGACTACATTGTGGCAGTAAAAGGATCAAGATGTGCATTATATGACGAATTTGTTCCATAGAATTTGCACAAATTTGGGTATTAAATATTCAGAGAAACATTTGTTTCTTAAGTATCGCATTTGTGCGCACAAATATATCTAGGAGCAAATTGAGTTCCAGCTCAACATATCCTTGATTAGTGCAACATATCAATATGATGCAAAGGTTGAGCAGAAATTCAAATAGAAGAAGCAATACTTTGGATCTGTGAATCAAAAGCAAGGGAAAGATGCCACCAAATAGGAGAAAAAAGGAAAATGCCAAAGGGGGATGATCTAGGACAACCAGTTGAAGCTGAAAGTGAAGAAAATCACCACGAATCCAAACAAGAACATAGGAAATTGGTGTGATTCTGATAATAGATCCACTCACAACACAAGTGAGTGTCAAGCCAGGAAGTCCCTCGTAGTCGAGCTAAAGGCTTTTGAATCATCTGCGTGTTCAAACTCTGATTCAAAACCAGACAAGGGGAATGAAAAAGGGAAGCATATTATTGATGCAGATCTTAGTGCCATCATTCCCACAACCAAGATCTAGAAGGAAGAACCAGAAGATCTAGAGGAGAGGGATTTCCTCTTCCATTCCTAGATGTGGGTAAAGGGTTCCCCGCTGCAGTTCATTTTTGATAGCGGGAGCTAAAAGAACGACATTTAAGGAGAGATCGTGAATTAGATGTATTTTTCGATCACAACACACCCACAACCATACACCATCGAGTGGCTTCACCAAGGACAAGATCTCCACATTAGCCAACAGTGTTGCCTTCCCTACAACATGATGCCCCTTCACGGATGAGGTATTATGTGATGTTGCTCCTCTTAAAGTTTGTGATGTCTTATTAGGCCAACCATACTTGTGGACATGACATGTTGTGTATGAGTCTTCACCTCAAACAGTGTTACCGATGAAATAGGAAACCGCACTATTCCCTATTTTTTTTTGGTAGCATAAAAAACACTCGATTTTGAAAAGTGGTGATGCAGAATCACCTTCTTTTTTTTAGCACATTTTTGACACTCTAATATTTTTATTTATGAAGTATAAATATTTGTTTTAAAATGTTAGTGATTTTCATGCTAATTTTGAAACGTATTGATGCAGCATCAATTTTTTTTTTTTTTTTTTTGAGCGGTGATTTTCATGCTAATTTTGAAACGTATTGATGCAACATCAACCTTTTTTTTTTAGAGTGGTGATTTTCATGTTGGTAATAAAACACAAAACTTAGATAAAAATATATATATAAAAACAATATAAAAAACCAATAAAAATGTAAAAAAAAACAAAATTAACTCGTAAAAATAAAAAATTTAAACAAAAATAAATAAATAAAACAAAAAAAAACAAAAATATTCGAAAATTATATCAAAAGAAATGACAAAATTTGAAAAAAAAAACACATAATTAAAAGAAAAAAAAACAAAAATTAACAAAAAAAATTAAAAAAAAATTAAAAAAAAAAACATCAAAAACATTTTTTTCTAAGTTATAAAAAAATACATATAATTAAAAAAAAAAATTAATAGAGAATTTTAAAATAATTTAAATTACAAAATTAAAATTTAGATTAAAAAAAAAAGAAAATACAAAAAAGAAAAAATTAAATTTAAAAATTAAAATTAAAATAATAATAATAAGAAGAAAAAAAATACAAATTTTAAAATTAACAAAAAAAACAAATTAAAAAAAAAAACAAAATTTAAAATTGAAAAAGAAAATTAAAATAAGAAAAACTATCATTAAAAAATGAAAAAAAAATAAAAAAAACCACGTGCAAATAATTAAAAAACAAATATCCATAAATTTATTGTTTTTTTTTTAATGAAACAATTTATAAATTTTAAAAATGAAAAACTAAATAAACTAAAAGATAAAAATAAATTCATTAATTAAATTAAAATTTAATAAATTTAATAAATAAATTTTAAAAAATAATTAATCTAAAATATTAAATTTAAAAAACAAAAAAAACAAAAAAAATTAAAACAATTTAAATTTAAAATAAAAAATTTGAATTAAAAAACAAATAATTTTAAATTTTTTGAATTTAAAAATAAAATCAAATTAAAAAAATATATATTAAAAATTAAAAAAAATTGTTTATCGTGGTGGCGCGCGATCGGCCTCCCGCCCGAGGTGACGGCGGAGGCGGCCTGCGCGGGAGGCGGGTACGATAATCACCCTCCGTGAGCGGGAGAGTGGGTCCCGGGGAATCGCCTTGAGGCCGATTCCGAGTCGCCCTCCCACGGCGGGGAGGCCGATTTCGGGGAATCGCCTTGCGCGGCCTTCGAAGGACGGCCCCGATTCGAGGAATCACCACTGAGGCCAATTCGGGAATCGCCCTGAGGGCCGATTCGAGGTCGCCTGCAGGCGCGGCACGGGGAGGTGATTCGGGGCTAAGCCTGCGGTGGCGAGCCGATTCCGGGGAATCGCAGGGCCCGGTCGAAATTTCCCTGCGCGCGCGGGAGGAGATTCCTGAGGATCAGCCTCCCATCGCGGGGGAGGGCGATTCCCGGGAATGCCGCACTCGGGCGATTCTCATAATCGGCCTCGGAACGGGTCGAGAATCGGCCACCTAGGCGGGAAGCCGATTGGCGGCGCCACCACGATCAAAAAATTCTTTTTTTTTTTTTTTTTTTTAAATTTTAAATTCAAAAAAATTGATTTTTTTTTTTTTTTAAATTAAAAAAAATTATTTTTTTTTTAAATTTTATTCTTTTTTTTGTTTTTATTTTTTTTTTTCTAAATTTTGTTAAAATTTTTTATTAAATTTTGTATTTTTTTTTTATTTAATTGATTTTTTTTTTCATATTTTATTTTTATTATTAAGTTTTATGTTTAGTTTTTTCATTTAATTTTTTAAAATTTAGTAAATTTTGTATTTTTTTTATTTATGTATTTGAATTTAATATTTTTTTCAAATTTTTTATTTTTTTATTAATAGTTTTTTAATTACATAAAATTTTTATGTTTTTTTTTTAATTTCAATTAAAATTGTGTATTTAAAATTATATATATATATTTTTAATTAAACTTAATATTTTCAAATTATTTTGTTTTTTATTTTATTTTTTATTTAATATATTTTTTTTAATATATTTTTTTTCAATTTTTCAATTTTAATTGATTTTTAAAGTTTTTTAACTTTTTATTTTAACAATGTTTTTTTTTTCCTTGATATTTAAAATATAATTTCTATTTCAACAATGTTTTTTTCTTTATATTTAAAATTTATTTTTTATTTCAAAATTTATTTGTTTATTCATTTATTTATTAAAATTTAATATTTGTTTTTTTAAATTTAATTTGTTATTTTAATATTAACATTTTTTTTAAATTAATAAAATCTAATATATATATTTTTAATTTAAGTTCTTATATACGGATACATATTTTATTTTTTATAATTTAAATTTAATTTATTTTTTAAAATCCATTTGTTTTGTGTAAAAAGATTTTTCGGTGAAAATCACATAGGAGAAATTTGTGTCGACGCGTTTCGAACTAGCTAGTGTGGTTCATCATCAGGACAAGATGAGAAATCTGATAAGGAAACCAGTTTAAGTAGAATAGGACAGCTCCAACTAGCCGTTGGAAAAACGGCTAGTTTGACTAGAATAGGAAAATTATTATTATTAATATTATTTATTTATTTATTTATTTTAATTTTGATTATGTTTTTATTATAAATTCTATATAAATAAAATAAAAAATCAAATAAATAAAATATGAAATCAAATCAAATAAATAATAATAATAATAATAATAATAATTAATCAAATAATATAATATTACTAAAGAGGTAAGATTTAAAAAATATAAAAAATAAAAATAAATAAAAATATAAAATAGAAATCAAAATAAAAATAAAAATATAAAAAATAAAAATAAAAATAATTTTTTTTTAAATAAAAAAAAAATCTATTTTTTATTTTTAATATATATATTTTTTAAATTTAATATTTTTATTGTTTTTTATTTTTATTTTTTATTTTTAATTAATTTTTCATTTTTTTACTTTTAATTTCAATAATGTTTTTTATTTTTTTATTTTTTATTTTTAAGTTTTAAATTTATTAAAATTTAATATATTTCTTTAAATTTAATTTTTTATTTTAAAATTAATTTTTTTTTCTAATTTAATAAACATTTTCTTTTCTTTTTTTAATTTAATTTCTATATTCTATTTTTTATAATTTCTTTCCTTTTTTAACTTGTTTTTTTTTTTTTAATTTAATATTTTTATTTTGTTTTTATTTTTATTTTTTTATTTCTATATATTTTGAAATTTTAATATTTAAATTTTTTTATTTTTTTAATTTTTTTCTTAAATTTTAGGTTTTTTAATGTTTGAATTAAAATTTTTATTTTGTTTTTATTTTTATTTTTTTATTCCTATATATTTTTCAATTTTAAGCTTTAAAATGTTTTTATTTTTTAAATTTATTTTTTTCTTAAATTTTAGGTTTTTTTTTAATGTTTGAATCTTAAAGTTAAAAAATGTTATTTCTATTTTTAAAAATGTCAAAAATATGGCACGATTTTTGTTATTTCGGCACATCAACGGTTTCTTTTGAGGTTGTTTTCAATCCTTTTTCATGAAACAATTTTGTTTTTAGCATAATTTTATAAAATGTTGAAATTTGACCTTCAAAAAAAACCAAATGCGTTCTGGAATACACTTTTTGTTTTTGGGGTGTTTTTTCATGTTTTTTGAGTCTTTTTGGGCTAGAGTTCCCATTTTGAGGTCAGGTTACCTATTTCATTGGTAACGTTGTTCTCCCTCTGTTATTTTTACTTTGGTTCATAAATTGTACAGGATACCGGAGGTAGCACCTCCTACCGCCATCTCTTTGATCACTGCGAAGAATTGTAATAAGCTCATTTCCCAGACTGGGAAATTTTTTTTCCTTATGATATACCCTCAAAGAAAGAAGAATATTTTGGCCACGACCTCTAGACAGGGCTCCTCTGCATGGAAATAATTGATGGACAAGGTCGTGGAGGAATACGTGGACATCTTCACCTTAGTTGCAGGGGTGCCTCTGCACTATCAGGTCAAGCACTCCATCGATCTGAACCCAAGGACATCGCTACCCAATGGACCAATCTATTACATCTCTGTTATGGAGAACGATGAAATCAGGAGGCAGATTCAGGAGTTGCTACATAAAGGTTGCATCTAGCCAAGTTCATCTCTCTGTGGAAGCTCAATCATGTTAGTATAGAAGTAGGATGGGACATGGAGACTCTATATTGACTATTGTGCGCTAAAAAATATCACTATCCTGAATACGTATCTGATCCTACAGATTGGTGACCTTCTTGACCAACTCAAGGGGGCCAAATATTTCAACAAGATTTAATTGACGTTCGGATGTCACCAAGTACTAATAGAACCATATGATGTGTGGAAGTTTTCCTTCAAAGCCAAGGAGGGAATTTTTTAATGGTTGGTCATGCCTTTTGGGTTGACGACTTCTCCTGCAACCTTCAAGAGGTTGATGGAAAAAATCTTGTGACCATTCAATAACTCATTCATGGTGGTGTATTTTGATGACATCCTGATCATCTACCAAAGTTCGAAAGAGAACCTCCACCACATTCAATAGGTCCTCCAAACACTATGACAACACAAGTTGTGTGCCAATTTGAAGAAATACAATTTTGGCATGACCCAGGTTTAATATCTGGGATACATTATTTATGAGAGGATGATGCATGTGGACCTAGCCAAGATCTACATCATTCGGGATTGTCTAGCCCCAACCAGTCTAACAGAGCTTCGAAGCTTTATGGTTCTTTCCAATTTCTACCACAGGTTTGTGTTGGGGTTCTCTCGTATCACTTGTATTTTCAGTCAGGTCACAAAAGGAGGAGCGAAAACAAAATTATTTTTGTTCGAATCTCAACAGAAGGAATTCGTAGAGTTGAAGCATCACCTTTGGTCTGCACCATTGATTACATTACCATACTTCCAACAACTATTTGAGATCGAGACAGAGGCCTCTAAATATGTTATTGGAGAAGTACTTACTCAGCAGGGGAATCGAGTGGTATACCATAGTGAGACACTTTCAAGCACAGTCCAAAATTATCCCACCTTTGACAAAGATATGTATTCCCTTGTGCAAGCTTGCTGACAATGGAAGAATTACATTTTTCGGAAGGAAATGATCATCCACACATATCACTGACCCCTGCAGTTCATACGGACACAAGGGAAGTATCAAAACGATCACCATAAAATATGGTCCACATACCTACAACAGTTCCATTTGAACATCAAGTACAAGAATGGCAACACCAATAATGTTGTTGACTACCTCATCTAACCATGGATCACGATGCTGACCATGGTGGTGGACTCTAGTGGGCACGAAACTTTAGGTTGGCTGAATCTCTACAAAAGTGATCCATAATTCGGCAACACATACCAAACGCTCCTGGAGCATAAGCAAGTTCTATATTTTCAACTTGAGGATGCACTGTTATGCCACCTGGGACACCTCTATGTTCCTTCAAGTGAGTGTGCAAGATGATTTTGGAAACGCACTACATTCGGGTCGCTTGAAATTTTGGAGTCAAGAAAATAGTGATAGTCCTACAAAAGTATGTCTATTGGAAGAACCTTCGACATGATGTCTAAAAGTACATTAGATCCTACACTTCCTGCACCATTTCCAAACTGACCATTTGGAACAAAGGACAATATACTCTGCTTCCTACCCCTAGTCAATCATGAAAATCCATCTCCATGGATTACATGTCATACCTTCCTTCTACCAATCATGGCAATGACTGCATTTTTGTGGTTGTCAAAAGATTTTATAGGATGGCCATTATGACAGCTTGCAAGAAGAATATCACAATAAAAGACACTACTAAACTCGTATTTGAGCAAGTGTGGGCACACTTTGGGATCCCATAATCCATTATCTCAAATCAGGAGATCAAGTTCCTCAGTACATTTTATTTAATTCTCTGGTCGATGATGGACACCAATCTCACTAAGTCCACAAATTTCCACCCCCAAACCGATGGCCAAACAGACATCATTAAAAATATGATCGTACATATTCTATGCATGTACAACTCGAAGAATCCACGCACATAGGGTGAAAGCCTCCCCTACATCTAACATAGCTATAATTGGGTTATCCAAAGCTCAACTATCCACGGCCCCTTTGAGGTGGATGTGGGATTCAAGCTACTATGTCCCATTGATGTGGCCATACCATTTGCAACTACTCAAGTAGATTCGTTTGATGTTCAGTCTGAAGCCGACAAGGCGAAAAACTTCATTGAACGCATTGAACACATCCTCTAACAAGTCCATGAAATATTGGACAGGGCTAATGCTAAGTACAAGAAACAACATGATTAGCATCGGGTGCCACTCAAATTCTAGGTGGGCGACAAAGTTAGGTTACATTTGTAGAAGGACCGCATCGCTAGGCCCCACCGAAATCTTTGTCCACTCTAAAATGGAACATATAATATCACTAAGGATGTAGGTGAAAATTCCTTCGAGCTCAATATTCCACCATTCCTTGGTCTGCACCAAGTGCTCAATGTGGACCACCATCGACCATACTTTCCACCATTGCTAGACATATCCAACATTGCAGAACAAGTCACACAAACATAGTTAAACCGAGACTGCATGGAACAGGTCACAACCAATCAGATAATGGACACACAGATTGAGAACACTCACCAACATAACATCCATATATATCGAGTTGTCAAAGCAGGCCAAATCCTTCATCGGGGAAAGTGGTTCACCAGCGACCAAATTCAACAGAAATTTCCTCACCTCATGGAGGCTCTGCATGCACTGGGGACAATTGCTTCCTAAGGGGGGAGGAATGATCCAGG
The DNA here is from genome assembly GCA_034641835.2 of Pinus albicaulis. NCBI lineage: Eukaryota > Viridiplantae > Streptophyta > Pinopsida > Pinales > Pinaceae > Pinus > Pinus albicaulis. The sequence continues at coordinate 182,186,806 of CM076580.1, forward strand.
TGGATATTGGTGGCCACCCACCTATTCCAGATATACCTCTAGTTGGTTTCATCAATGTCCTTGTTTATAGCAACATTTACTATTTTTAGCAGTTTTGCGGGTCCTAAACTTTCGGAGTAGTTTTTACCCCTTAAATGACGTTTTTTTGAGGTCCGCAACAAGCCCATAGCCATAGGCAAGGGCTTTCGGAAAATCCTATAGTACTCAGAGAGATATTTACGACCATATATTGTATGTGTCAAACAAACATAATATGAGCAAGTTACAACCCCAGGAATTTGGCTACCCAACTAACCCCAATGGAGCCCTCAAACTCTTGGTGTTCGATCTCCTGGGGTTAGATTTTTCGTTGTTTAGGGTTTTTCCATGTTGTTCAATAATAAAAAGGCCCTTAAGCCTCATTGCAACAAAGTTCAGAGGCATGTATCTGCCACATTTCTTCTCAGAGACAAGCTACCATCGCCTGAGCTAGTTTACTTCCATTATGTTTGTAGGCTTATTTCAGTTATTTGATATTAATGGAATGAAGTATATGTTTTTCTGCATCTCTGTGTTTATGTTTATTTCGATATTTTATTGCATTCCTCCATAAATAAATATCAATGTGGAATATAACTAAGATACTATTATATTTAATTTTTATGCAATTATAATGTTTGCATGGTTTGATACGAGCACTTGGTCATATGTTATTGGTTCCACTAGCCCTTCTACAATGGCTTGATCTTCACTGTCCAACTCTGCAGCTGTGTGAGTTGTCACACATTCACTATCTCCATCACAAACGTGTCTAATCTACATATTTCCTAAGGTTTCGAGAGATTGATTGTCCATCAAGTGAGGTTTAAAACCAATGGTGGTAACTGTTTTTCTTGGTTTTGGTAACTAATCCCTTTCTCGTGACGTTCCTTCCGACTCATTATGCTCCTCCTATGTTTCTCCGACGACTCTTCAACACATACTTACCAAGACTCGAAACCATAACTGTGTCATCTCCTTGTGATAGGAGGACTTCACTTGTTCGACAGTGTAACTCCTCGAGGTATGAGTTAAGTTTTTCATCCATCATTTACCTCGATGAATTCTTGGACCATCCATTTTTGCGAGTAGTTACAATTTTCATTTATGCTTTGCTTAATTTGTTAAAGTCATGATTACAAGTATATTTCCTCAACTCTGTAGGGTTTTGATCCATCTATTGACATGGACCTAGGGTTTGTACCCTCTGAAAATCCACTCTAAAAAATTTTTCATCATGGGAAATTGTCCAGTTATTAACCTAAGGTAAGTAAAGCGATTGTTACTATTTCCATGATTAAGTTGAATTGGTTTAATTTATTCTATGTTGATATTTAGATTTCCTTGTTTTCAACACATGGTTTTTCTTACGCCCTTGATAGGCTCCACTAAAGTTGTCGGGGTTTTTGTTGAGGCTTTCCTTACTTCCTGAGGTGCATGCAAGTTATTCTTCTAGTTTTTCTAGAAATGGTAAAATATGAATTAACCTGCTATTCACTTACTTTAACTTTCTACAGGCCTTAATTTTGGTCTTAATCTAATGGCTTTCCACCGATGTGTAACAAGTTTTCCACATGGAATATTTCCCGGTCGTTTCCGGGAATTTATCAGTTGCAAATCCTCATTTTACTTTTACGTATTTTTCAATTTTTTGTTTTTATTTTTTTTCTAATTCCTCTGCTGGAAATGATGTAGCTATACGCTAAGAATATTACTTAGGGAAAAAGTTACAAAATTATCACAATTAATTTCCAGACTTTTCTAACCCTGGATTCCCATATTCTTTGTTTACTAGTCGACCCGACTCCAACCTGAATAAATGGTTTTAGAATCTTCGAGTAGGTTATTTGTAATTGTATATTTTTCATCATGAGTTTGGCTGCTGGCCCTATTTCAATTTTTTTGATCTTAGTTACTTTCAAAGGTTCTGACCTCTCGTCAAGGGTTCCTTAATTGTATTATGGGTATGGATGTCTAAAGTATTATAGACGCTATACTATTTCGTGAATTTAATGGGTTCTGTAATGATTATAAGAATTTTTACTAATCGACCAACTACGTGTTGTTGGTTTTGCAAATTTCATTTTCCCAAATCAATTTATTTATTTTTTTCATTAAAATACTCCATTCTTGCTGGATTATGCAATAGTCTTCCCCATTCTTGCTAGATGTTCGCAGTATGTTACTTTTCTTAATTAACTTCCACTTTTTTTATTTCTAATATATTTTGTAGGCATAAAGGTTTTGATTTTTCTTGTATTTCATGTTGACTCCTCACATTGATAAAAAGGAAAACAACCTACTTCTCTTTCGAGATTTGATTATATACATAAGTTAGATTTTTGCAACTTTTATAAGTCTTGTATCAATTTGAAGCCTTCGGTTAATTATACCTTGATGGGTTGATATGGGTTATATTTATATTCTACATATGTGTTTATCAGCACATATTTATTTTCTATATATGTATTTATCAATACATTAAATCTGGCACTCGTGGTGGGTTCCTATCTCAGGGACCTGCCATCGTCCTCAGTATTCTATTATTTGGGCTCTCAACTATTCGAGGCTAACATGCTAATGCCCATTCTGGCTTTGAGCTAACCTAACCCATGTCTTTACTTATAAACATTGGTTACTGTTAAACTTATATCGGAAATAAAAATAGTGCTGAAACATATTTTATACATCACTAAGTTTCATTCATGACAGATACCTTATCTTCCAACTAGAGTATACAAACACAGAAATAAATCTCCATATTCTGATAGAGATGCAACAGGGTACAAAAACACATATGATTTTAATTCAATTTGGTTACCACAATACTACTGAGGATAAAATAATACCCCCACCTAATGAGAACATGTATTCTTTACCAGTACTCCCCCAAGCCAGTTCACTTCAAGGTCAAAGCCAATTCACTTCCACATCAGTTCTTTGGGAGGGGCCAAAATAGGTCCATCTAGAACATTCTCACCACACCAAATCTGTCTAAGTTTGTTATAGACCTTACTGGTCTAATGCGGAATTCCACTGGCGAATCAACTTAAGAACCCCTTCCTCTGGCAGCATCATACCCATCCTTAACATGACAACAATGTCATGTATGAGGAATAAATTTAGTTTCCTCTATTAAACCTTGTTGAACTAGGTTCGAAGTCCTTACATTGCCTCATGATTTTTCCCTCTCACCTTTTTGGCTCTCTTTTCCCTAAGTGACATAACTTATCTCTAGGGAGATCAATAAATGTCATACCAAGAAGTTTGCCAAATAGTTTTAGTAAAATTAAATTAAATATTTACTTTTCACTAAGGGGTATTACAAAAAATAAATTAGGGTAAACTTATTTTAATTTTTTATTTATTAAGTTTTGAGAGGAATTAAGACTTGAGGTACAAATAATTTTTAGACATAAATTTCCTAAATATTTTTTATTTAAAAAATTGAGAGTGTAAAAAATTAGTGTAAATTTATTTTAACTTTAGATTTGTTAATTTTTCAATGTAATGGAACTTTTTTGGTGAAATTTGCAACAAGAAACAGTGAAGTTGGCATCCAGAAATAAAATCCAAAAAATGACACCCAGAAATAGCTACCATGTGAGGCTTTTGATTTAATTATTCCTTAATTAAATTGAAATAAATTGCAACTTCATATCATAACAACTTGTATCAGTCAACTAAGTCAGAATGACTAAGTTGGCTCAATAATTTCGAGTTGAGTGTCTATGCCAAGGCATGTAGAGTGATTCTATTATTTTTAGGGTTTAAATGCACTTAATGCACTAGTGTGGTGTGGGTATAATTAGTTTACTCAAATTAATTGAATTAAAATCAATTTAACTAGCTGAGTGATGAGCTAGTGAGAGGTCAACTTAATTAAATTAGATTTAATTCACAAGTACTGATCTACCAAGTAACTAAGGACTCACTATTAATAGTTGCATGCATGTTAGTTCTGATGACAACCCAGTTGAGGCAAAGGTTAAAGGGAAGTTAACTACCATTTGTATTATTCACGAATTGCGTGAGTGTAATTATAAAGTTAGAGGAAGGCTCATGATAGATTATGCACTCAAGGAAGGTTGATTATCCTATTTAATGGGGATTAATTGCCTAGGGATTGTGTGAGCAAGGCTGGGCTAGGCAGGGGCTAAGAATTAGCTAAGTGTTAGTCAATTTTGCCTAAGAATTTCTAGTCAGTTTTGAGCAAGATTAGGGTGAGACGATCGCTAGAGTGAAGAATTTTCTTGGTGTGAGAAATTATTTTATTGTTTCATGATTATTTGACTATGTACAATATATGATAGAGGGGTTTTGAGAAGCTAATTTTCCCATATACATCTATGTTGTGTGATTGATAATTTCCTTTCTCTTACTTGCATGTGATTGAGCGATCTTATTTAAATTTCGCGAATATAGTATAAGACTTAAGTATATTGTTTTATTACATTACATGATTGGATTGAATCCATTGGTATAGATTTTATATATAATTTCTACATGGTATCATAGTTGTGTTAGATATTTTCTACATGGTATGAGAGCACCAGGAATCACAATAGTGGAGAAGAAATTGAGTTTGTCTTAAGAAGTTTCAAATTTGAAGATTTATTCTTCAAGGTCCAACAACAGATCAATATGTACTTCAATGGATTGAGACTCGAATATGCACTCGAGAGAAATTTGAATTATATTACATAGAAGGATAGGATGAAGGAAGTATTGGAGGACAATGGGTTGAAGGAATTCATAGATACTGATATTCCCAAGCTCACAGCTGCAGAAGCCCAACTTCTTGATGCATGGGAGAAAAAGGGAGCAAAGGTGAGAAGGATCTTGTTATATGGTGAGAAGGATCTTTTTATATGGAGTTTGTGATCATATTTTCTCAAGTCTCCATGGGAATATGACTCCATATGCTATGTGAAAGGCCTTGACAGATCTATTTTAGAATAGCAGTGACAAAAGGAAGTTTGCGTTGAAGTACAAGCTCAAAAGGATCAAGAAGGAGGAGGCGAAATGGTACCAACATAATTGGAAAAGTTCACTCAATGTTCAGATGAGTTTGGAAGTGTTGGTGTGACCGTAGCCAATGAGGACATGGTGAGCCTAGCACATCTATGCCTTCCCAAGAGTTGGTATAGTTATTAGGAATTTGTGCATGGGAGGGAGAAGTTACCAGATAGGGAACGACTATGGTCAGATTTTTTAATAGAATAGATAAGGCAGAGCACCAAAGGCGAGAACTCCAACACCAACAAAGAAGAAGATTTTGCATTAGTGGGAAAAAAAAAATAACGCCAAGGGAACGAAATTTCAAGGTGAAGAGGGCAAGAGAGACTTGTCCAAGATCAGATTTTTTCTCTATCACAAGCATGGGCACTACGCTTCGAATTTTCCACGGAAGAAAGAAAGTAAGAACGAGCTTGTAGTTGCAACGAGTGAAGCATTGTATTTATTTTTTGAGATTTATTTTACTCTCATCGCATGCATGACCAAAACTGTAATGGGATGCATGTGATATGTAGATAGTGGTGCCTCGTTCCATATGACAGGTAATAGAGATCTCTTCAGTGAATTGGAGGAGAAGGACCTCCAACAGAACATAGAGTTTTGAGATTACAGGATGTATAGCAAGACCGACATAGGTACAGTTACATTTTAGAGGGATTCTGGCTCCCGTCTAACACTAGCATATGTTTTATATGTTCCAGGCCTAAGGAAGAATCTTGTCTTTGTAGCAGTATTGGAAGACCTTTGCTATGAAGTGATGTTTAGAAAATGAAAGGTGTTCCTTAAACACATAGCCATAGGATAGGTGAAGCGGGTCAGTTCAAGATTCGAGAACCTATATGCTCTAGAGGTTGAGGATGCATGGAAGGCTTTGTAGAGAAAAATAGTGGTTAATGACTTGGTGGTTCAGAGGGAGCAATTATCTCTCAACACGCATCCTCAAAAGCAGTCTCAGAAGGTTGTGGAGTAGCCACAATTGGAGAATCAGAGAGGAGACTCAGTGGAAGAGTCCACTCAAACAGAGACCTCCAGGAGGGGGGAATTTAGAGCCAAATGGGTAGAGGTAGTACATGTAGCTATACCTCCATGTGTGAGGTGGGGCGATGTGCAGATATGATCCCAAGAAGAAATTTTGGTAGGGTCCACTGAGATGGTGTGTACCATGGATCGAATCTGGCTACGAGGATCTCACGGTACAATAGTAGCAGGAAGGATCAGCTATATTCATGTAGTCATATGTCCGGAGGACAGAAATCGGAGTGACAGGTGTTAGATACTGGAGTGCAGATCAGAGTTGGTAGCAGTGCAGAGTGCATGGAAGCAGATGTCATCAGCAGTGCAGAGAGTCTAGTAGACATGTGGAGTAGGATCCAACAGTCAGAAGACTCTAATGACAGATGCATTATATTGATTCAGTTTTTTGGAGGCTATTTTGCTTCAGGAGAGTTGCATGTGAAAACAACACTAGAGAAGTGTTGCATGCAAGAGCATTTCAAAGGTACCAAATCGGGATAGATTGATTCCTTTCTTTTTGAGAGGGAATGTTGAAATTTGCAACAAGAAACAGTGAAATTGACATCCTGAAACAAAATCCAAAAAATGGCACCGAGAAATGGCTACCATGTGAGGCTTTTGATTTAATTGTCCCTTAATTAAATAGAAATAAAATTATAATTTCATCTCATAACAACTTGTATTAGTGAACTAAGTCATAAATATTGAGTTAGCTCAATAATTTCGAGTTGAGGGTCTATGGCGAGGCATATAGAGTGATTCTATTATTTCCAGGGCCCAGTTGCAGTTAATGCACTAGTGTGGTGTGAGTGTCATCAGTTAACTCATATTAATTAAGTTAAAAGCAGTTTAACTAGTTCTAACTAAATAATGAGCTAGTGATAGGTCAAGCGAATTAAATTAGATTTAATTCACAAGTAGTGATCTACCATGTAACTGATGATTCACTATTAATAGTTGCATGCATGTCAATTCTGATAATGACCCGGTTGAGACAGAGGTTAAAGGGAAGTTAACTATCAGTTGTATTATTAGTGAGTTTCTTGAGCGCAATTATAATGTCAAAGGAAGGCTCATGATGGATTGCACTGTCAAGGAAGGTTGCTTATCATATTTAATAGGGATTAATTTGCTGTGGATTGGGTGAGCAAGACTGGGATAAGCAGGGGCTAAGAATTAGCTAAGCGTTGGTCAATTCTACCTAAGAATTGCTAGTCATTTTTGAGAAGGATCAAGGTGATATGAACGGTAGAGCCTAGGATTTTCTTTGTGTGAGAAAGCATTTTATTGTTTCATGATTCATTGACTATGTACAATATCTGATAGAGGGGTTTTGAGCAAGAGATTTCCCCACATACATCTTGTGTTGTGTGATTGATAATTTCCTTTCTCTTACTTGCACGTGATTGAGCAATTGTGTTTTATATTCTGCAAATATAGTAAAAGGATTCAATATCTTGTTTTGGTACATTATATGATCGGATTGAATCCATCGGTATAGAGTTTCTATATAATTTCTACATGGTATGAGCGTTGTATTAAACGTTTTCTACATTGTTCAAGTACAAATATGTTTTAGAGTGTAAAATTTAAAGAAATTCTTGCAATTCAATGGATTTGAGTCTTTTGGGAGCTTGATAGATTAAGGGATATAATGGATTTTCATTTTTGTCTACACACTAATAAAATATTTAGGTAATATAATTTATGATGTATGGTGAGGTTGCAATTTTTTGTTACTTAAATTGTATATTTCAATGCATGAATAGATTCAAAGAATTAAAAATCTGTTTGAGCACTGAAATTGTGTACATTCAAGATTAGACTAGTACTTCTAATAGATCTTGACTAGATTTTTGACAATATTGATAAAAACACTAGAATTGTTAAATTACTCAAAATATTCTAACAATAATATAAGTTATTTTGTTTTTCCTTATATAATATATATATAATTTATATTCAAGTATTTTACTCCACATAACCATTGAAATATTTCATTGAAATATTTTATTTTCGATTGTTCTATTTATCACACATATTGCTCACTTTAATTTTCTTTTGTTATTAATAAATTTTTTAATACACCACTCTTCAATTCTATTCATACATATTATATGTTGAATTCATTAGGATTTTGTTTTTTCTTTTCTAACTTATAACATACACATTATATATTATTTAAACCTATATTGCAAGACTTTCCGGTAAGTATATATTTTAAGCACATGAGAATGAGTATTTTGTACCACTAAATTTTTTCCCAGATTTACAAAATTAATATATATATATATTAAAAACAAGGTGTAAAGGTTGTATATACATACCAAATAAAATTTTTAAATGATTCAAGATAAGGCCATTAAAAATTAAAACCGTGGAACTACAACACGCCGAATTATAAACCCAATAATAATGGTTAATAACTTAATACCTGCTCATAATGGATTGCGTGACCAGTAACATTGGATTCCCACCCAATTCCACATCCCCTGGAAATTGACAAAACAAATGTTCAAAAAGTGTTCGTGCAGTTACGGGCAGGAATGATTTCATAACATTATTTTTCAATTTTAGATGTAAATCATGGCAAGGCCTCCTCGTGAGAGGTTGAAAGATTCTTTCTAAGAGGCACCTAATTAACCATGTTCCGCCCCGAGGGCTCAACACACCGCAATTTATAGTGCACAAGGTTATCCCTTAAATCAATCTCCACTCCTTTTCCGGCATTCCAACGCTTCTGAATTGTATTCCTCGCGCTGAATTTATCCTACAAGAATAAGAAGATATTATTTTATGATGATTGATGTCAACTACTTCCTGTTCCATCACCATGCGGCTCCGTCTCCGTTGCATGGCAACGCTGACTTCCATGACCAACGCAGCCATCTCAGATGTCCGTAGAGGATGGCACAGTTTCGTTAGACGGAGCAGAAAATAGAGCTGCTTTACTTGTAATTCTTGCTCTGCAGATAAAAATAAAGTGAAAGTCCTCTCATACTAAGTTCATCCAATCTTGCTATTCGATTTATAATTTTTAAATTATAAATTACAAGAAGTAACTATTTTATTTTTATTCATATATTTTATTTTAATAAAATGTATTATAAATCTAAATAATATTTATTATCTTTTAAATTAATATATCAAAATTGATAATGTAATAAAAATAAAATAATTTAATAAAAAGTTTATATTTTAAATTATAATAATCTCTTAGTATTCTTAAATTTTTTGAAAATACCAATAACATAAACAAATTAATATTATAAAATTTTATTCACATTAATAATAAAAAAAATTATTTTCATCCTTGAATTTTATATTTATATTTATAATTATTTTCCATATTATAGTCCATATAATTAAATTAATTCAATTAGAAAGACATAAAACTATAAAAAAAACTTTAAAATTTTTTAACCTATTGATAACATTTTTCATATATTTCTAACATTACATAGTTGTTCATTATCACTTTCAATCTCAACATAGTAACCATTGATTTTAAAGTTGATGATGAGTCAAAAAAAATTAAAAAAATAACCATTAAATAAATTAAATAGTTATTATTAAAGTCGATGTATTTTATTTTTTTTGGTAAAGTGAAATAATATGTTACTTACTCAACCTTATGCATTTACTTATGGTAAATCAATTTTACTTAATGTCATTTTGACTCTTTAATCAAGAATAGGTTGGAAACTAATTCTTTCAGAGATCACGGCCAGTGATTTACAATACGGATGCAGAGTCGAATATGGAGATGGAACTTTATGAGTAAAATATAAGTAATTTTTTTATTTATTTCTATGAAATAATTATTTTTGTAAGCTTAGGTAGATACTTCCTATTTTCTATTAATTTAAAAATGGGGCAACAAAGATATAAAAATTAGCAACAAAGATAAAAAAAATTAAACCTCAACCTGCTCGAAGGAAAACATGTTTGTTGGCCATCTAAATGCAATGTATTTCAACCAAAACATAAACAACCTTAATAACCTGTACAGAGTTTGAGGATAATTAATATCTAAGTCTGTAAGTTCTAACATTTACATAAAATAAAACTAGCCACTAAAAAATGAGGAACTGATAACATTAGTCATCTTCTGACTCCACAGGGGCAGGATCTTTAGCGTTGGAACCAGGAATTTCAACCTGCTGCAATGCTTTTATATCCTTCTCCATCTTGCCTAGTCTAGCATACTCATGGAGCTGGTGGAGATTGATATGCTGAATATTTCTGTTGCTACCTTCCATAGTTAACCCTAACTTTGACTCTGCTATCCCCTGAGTCAACATAACAACTTTTGCTAACAAAAATTTTATCAACCAATAAGTTTGTATTGAATGCTGGAACAGAGAAATATATCCACGAGTATGCCCTGGATCATCAACGACATTATGTAGATCTTCAAATTCCATATCATCTTCTTCATCCATATTGTTTAAAAAATTTGTTTCGCATCCATAAATGCGAGATTTAACAGAACAAGGAATTTCTGCTGCAACGATTTGAATTATCAGCTCCATAAGTTGCTTTGTTGACTTCCTACCTCTTTTTGCAGGCTGAGGGGAGATGGGCTTCTTGCCTTTATCTCCATTTGGCTTCCTTCCTCTAGTTTTATTTCCCATCTTATGAAAAATAGTAAAAGGATCTTTTGATACCAACAACCAAGAAACATTTCCACGACAGATACATATCAGAGAACTAACAAGAATATTTTTTTTTAAGCTGACAGATAGACCATTTCCCTTACCCAATCTAACAACAGCACTGACTATCATTACTGGAAATGAAACCCTTAAAAAAAGAAGAGAACCCAAATATATAACTATGCATCCCTAGAACAACCCAGATGTTCAATCCACAATTAAACCTCTTCCATTCGGAACCCATACGAACTGAAACCCAAAAAATTAACTTGATCACAGTTATCCACAACGAAAAGGCACAACATCCAACCCATGAAACAAGTAACCATTAAAGTAATAGCAACCGAAGGCCCTAAGAAAAGGCATACTACGATAAACGATCGCAATCACAGGGAAATGTGAAACAGGTTTATCATTATCCATCAGTATCTTCTTTAAGTAGTTCAACATTCTTCCCAAATTCTGAACAGAGTGAAAGGAAATTACTGGCAGGCTCAAGATAGAAATAGTTTGAAGAGTATCAGACCACATTCCCATGCTTACAGTTTTCCAACAGCAACATCCTTCCCAGAATAGAACAAAACAAATTTTATACAAAAGTTCCAAAAACACCATGAATCTTTTTTGCATGCAACAGACTCCCGAAACTTTTTTCATTTGGACAGATGAGGACCGAACACACCACCATTTATACAAAAAATCTAAGAAAACCATGACTATTTTCTGCATACGACGGAATTCTGAGACCTTCAGCAATTACACAGAGAGGATAAAGGATAATACATACCAAGTATCCACCCACACAGTCACCCTACATCTTTGGCTCTGTCTTCCAATGTATGCGTAACCAACTTCACCGAAAAACCAAGCTACTAAACAACTTACCTTTTCACTTGTATTAACCTTCCTTTGACACTTTCCCCAAACATCGCCTCACATCCTCGCTGGATTAACCAACTGGTAATCGCAAAATGTGAAAGTCATTTTTTACCGCTTAAGGGATTTGTCATACCAACTCATTTGCCAACCCACCTCATGCACCATCTGCATGTGATGGCCACGTTGGCATCCTTCCTCCCCACATGGCAAGGCTCCTCCACCGACATGCACACCTCGCATCCTTACCATTGTATTACATCCCGATCGGGGAATTATGTGGTCCCTATCAGCAGAATTCTGATCCTCTACAACAATACCCCAAAGTTCATTCAACTCTGCTTGCAACTCCTGCCACCATGGCCGGTCGAGAAATCTATCAACATTATTGTAGGCCCAGTTTTCTAGACAATCCACTGCTTTGTTACCCTCTCTTCTCACATCAAAATGTATAGTATATTAGATTTCTCCCAATATCCACTTAATTTTCTTCACTAATCTTGCAGTTCTCGATCTCTTACTAATTACCTCCCAATTAGCCCCCTGTTGAAGTTTTCTGAGTATACCAGTAGCCATTGCAAAATCCCCCTCTATTTCTATTCGATTATACTGTTCATGACGCGGAATTTCTAAGCCTATTTTCACTGCAAAAAGTTCAGCTTCATTATTCGTAGAATATCATAGATCAATGGTTCTTGTGTTTGATTATTTCCTCCAAAATATTTTCCATGTTTACATGTTTATGTGGGTAAATGTGGGTAAAAGATAAGAGGAGCTCCATTCTTTGAGAGGTTTTATATACCTCGTGCAAAAAAACTAGATTTTACTTAATATCTTATATGTTATATATGAATGCAGAAAGGAGCTCGATTCTTTGAGAGATAAATATACCTCGTGCACAAACTGGATTTTACTTAATATCTACTATGCTATATTTCTTGGAAAAGAAAATACTTTGTCCATGCACAAAGAAGATACTTTGTCCATGCACAAAGAATAGTTTATTATGTTAAGTATATGGAAAGAAATATATAAATATTTATAAAAATTTCATACAAAAGAAAAGATAAGATTCATGCTCCTTAGTTTAAAATGGATTTGTACACATTTATTTTATGAAATGATAATAAATCCAAGATTATTTTCTTGAAACATAAATGATAAGAAATCCAAGATTGTTTTCTTGGAAATGAAATGATAATAAATCCAAGTTATTTCCTCGAAAGTGAATATAGATTAAAGAGGGTAATTCCTGAATATATTTCTTGGGTTGGGAGATAAGTCAATGAGTTTCTTGGAAGAAAAGTCATGAAGAAACCATAATAGCTTTTCTCATAATTTTTTCTTTTGGAAAGATCATGTTGAAGCTTGTGTGAAAAGAATAATAAATATTATGTTGTTTTATATAAGTTGTTCTTACATGAAAAGAATAACTTCCTGAAAGGAGTTCATGTTGACTTCCTCATTTGGATTTATACAAGGTAAGATAACCGTCATATTGTTTCCTAGTTTTATGCATAAAAGAAGGTAATCTATGATAATTTCTAGAAACGGAAACATAATAAGCTTTCAAGTATAATGGAAACGAAACTAGGTTATGATAACTTCCTGATGAAAATGAAATATTTATTTGTTACATGAAAGGAATAGTTAATGATGGTAGATTTATAAGAAGGAAATAATGTGTTTCCTATGTTAAAGAAGGGATATTATAATAAGCTCTTGCATTCACAAAGAATAGCCATTATATTATAGAGGTGTACTTTGCATGGATAAAAGAAATATTGAGCTATCTCAATCTTTAGGAAAAATATATGAGCACCTTTATGATATCATAACTATTATGTTAGTTTCATTTGGAATAAGATCATTCATATGCATGCAAGATTTGTATTATCTTTCACTGGAAGGAATATACATTTGTATATGGGAAATGATAGCATGTTCAATTAGCCTACATAGGGAAATATTCTTTGGAAAAGAAAATGGATTACATGCATAAAACCCATATTAATATGTTAGTTTCCTTGGAATATATATATGGGTAATGTTGGTATAATATTTGAAATGAAGACATGTATTTGTTTACTGTAAATAGGTGTTTGGATGCTCTTTTGTGTTAAGCATTCTTTTGGGCAGAATATTTTGGAATCTATATGCATTTGCATGCATGGGAAAAACATTTATTATGTTAGCTTTCCTTTCATGCACCAAAAGTAATAGCTTAAGGGTTAGTTATTTTGATTAAATTTATGTAAATCTCATGTATGAAGATTGTAACTGATGTATTAGTTTCTTTAAAGAAATGCTTGGGAAATGTAGCTATTGTCTTGCAGGAATGTGTGCTTATGTGAGGGGAACATCAATTAATGTGATGAATTATAATGACCACATATACAGTATGTGTTGTTAAAGGATATTAAAGGAAGCATGTCAAGATATTTTACTTACATGTCATGAATATACATGAGTAGATGGAGAAGCTTCTCTAGTATAGATTTATGAAATGGTTGATTAATACTTTATGAACCTTGACATCAATGTATGTTGAAGGCATCATTAACAGGGAATGATGGTGACATGTACAAAGGAAATATTATGCTTAACCTGGTGGAAGGTAAATGATTATGGTTCATGCAGATCAGTGTGAGTTGCAAGATGATCCAATATAAAATGTTCCATTGTAGGTACATCCATGCCACCAAGATATGAAGATATGAAAATTAGTGGGTAAATGCTATCATATTTATTGTAAAGGCTTTAGGCTAAATATTTGTATATTTCCTTGTAATACTTTAAAACGATGGTTAAGGTATGGTATCCCTTATAAGCCATTGTATGAGGGCTGAACACCCTCACAAGTGTTTAATAATAAAATTAAATGTTTGTTGTTTCTCACCCTACGGGGTTTCCAGGGTATTTTGGTGTTCAATGATGTGATTGATTATTGTGTCAAATTGATGATGTTGATTCCTTTCCTGTTATGATTTTCATAATTTCAAGTATGTGATGACCACAAGAATGATAAAATGAATGCAAGGTTACATCATACAATTTTATGTTAATGTACTACAATAGAGGTACTTAATGGTTAAGCAATTTACTATTCTTATACTAAGGTTACACTATGAACTAGTGAACATTTTATCTAATGATGAGTAAGGAATATTTAATAGTGATTTGGATAGTTACCCATGAATAACTTGTATTAAAAAATTTAACTCCTTATACTTCCATGTGAAGTTATCGGTGTATGTTATAAGTGGTATCAAAGCTAAATGTTGTAGCACTGGCACCTTTGGGGTTTGTTAAGATAAAATAAATTGAGCTATGCTACTAATGGACATCAGTTAACATATGATTATAGAAATCTACATATTGATTGATATATGATTCTAGAAATCTACATATTGAATGATATATGTAGTAGCCTACCCTTGACATGAGATGTGTGATTCATGTTTATAACTAAATTGAAGAGTAAAAAGTAATAAATGTTGTTGCGAAATGATTTTCATAATATTGGAATCATGTTGAGGATAAAAGACAATAAAAGTGAAAGTGAGAGTTGACTATTAACATTTGGGTATATGACATATTAATCATACATTTAGTGAGCATAACTAAAGTTACTCTGCACTACTGGAAAAAACATGAATGTGTATAGTGATGGTGTGTGAAACTAATGTATGAATGCAAAAGATGGGAAAATTCCTTAAAGAGGATGATAGACTGCTTTAAAATGAAATTTAATGAACCCTTTCAGATGTTAAAAATACAGAATTGTTCAAGAAGTGAGACTTGACTATAATGACTAGTTGTTGAATGACTATTTTTTTTTAATGAGTCATGTCATGGATGCATTAAGGTTATTAATAGCATTGATTATTTATGAATGAATAACTAATAAAACCTAAATCCATGAATTTGTTTTGATTAAATATTATTACAAGTTGTGAAGAAGTAGTTACTTCATGTGTTAGATTGTTGGTAACAATACAGTATTGGAATTGGAATGTTGGACTACTACCCATGGGGCTATTACTCTAAGCGTTATTTTTATATACACATTAATGAATATTTGTATATAATCGTATGCAGGACAACATTGTATGCATGAAGCTAAAATTATTTTGAAAGTGAATAAGTTTTTTAACAATGCATATTTATCATTAGTGTCATTGATGAGATTAAGCATGGTTAGCCTAATAGAAAAAAGAAAGAGATTAAGCATTTTTAACTTAATGGCAACCAGAAAAACCTATGAAAGTAAAATAGTGCCATGAAAAAAATTGCAATGGTAATTGATAAAGTATCATTTTATAATATGCATGATTGTGTTATTTGGGAAATAATAATGTATAACACATGTATGTTATTCATAATCCCTGTTAATCTAGATATCATTAGACCCATGTGGAGGGCCAAGTATGATGTATGATGTACATAAAATTTCTTTTTATTTATGTATAATGTGCACATAGTTAATTATGTAATTTAATACAGAAAAGAATGTTAAAAGAGAAATTTAACATGCCAGATAGCTGTGAACAATTGTGAAAGGCTAGAAGGCCTTGGGTTGATGGTGGTTGCCTTCCCGGAGGGATTGATGATGCTTACCTTCCTGTATTTCCTCTCCCTAGAGATATATGATCTCATTAAGGGAAAAGAGTTGGCCAAGATGGTGAAGAGGGGAAAAACTAAGGCAACTCTATTGATTTTGGAGCCTGTTGGAGGAGCTCCAAAATTCCTCATAGATGGGACGTTGTCCAAATAATATGCATGATGTTGCCAAGAGGAGTCCTATCCTCGAAATTGAGTGGTCATTGGAATTCTTGAGCTGGTTTTCCAGTGAAGTTCCATACTGGACCTGGAATACTTTTTTGTCAAATAACTATTTGGATGTGAAAATGACTCGATTTGGTTGTGGAAACCAACTGCCATGGGTTGGGAGGAGAATTTTTTTTACCATTGCGGCTCGCATAGTGGAACAAGTTAAGTAATTAGTTATGTGTTAAATTAAAAATGATTTTTTATATTATTGTGTAAATATCTTATGTAAATACTAAGAGGAAAGGAGACTAACACTCAGAAAATGAATTACTAAATGTATAAATTCATTTATTTTATTATTAATTGGTTTTAATGTCTTGGAAGAGGCTAGGATATTCCCATGGTGCATTGATTTACCATTGATACGATTAGAGAGCTAGGTGCTCTCTGAGTACTTTTTGAAGTACTGTGTGGATGTATTTAGCAGTAACTAAGACAGTGTGTATGTGATGCATTGTTAGAGAGTTGGTGCTCTCTGAGTACTTGTGGAAGTACTCTGAGTAAAACATCTCTTGATATTGCATGAATGTTTGATATTTGCAAGTAATTCATTTTATTGAAACTATGTGACTAATGTGATTGAATTTGTTAGTCATACATTACAGGCTATTTCCATGGTGTTGATGGTTGTTCAACCATTCTCAGAAAACTTGTGTAAAATTCATCATTACTTCCAATAGCAATTGGTAAGTAATGGTAAGTTGGTATAGATATTTATTCTATATTTTTATGAATTGAATAATGGATAAGCAGTGAAAAATGGAAATGGAATATTTTTTGAGTTATACATTCTTATTACTATGGATAAAAACATTATTGTTTCAATTAATGGAATTTAAGGAAAAGAAAGTGTTTCATTTTGAAAGGGACGGACTCCCTTTGGGTTGCTTATATTATTATATCATGAGTATAAATTTAATTTTTAGTGAAAGAAGCACACCAAGGACATTTTTCTCCTTAAGGGGGGAAGTATGTAACATACCTACTCAACCTTATGTATTTACTCATGGTAAATCAATTTTACGCAATGTAATTTTAACTGTTTAATCAAGAATTGGTTGGAAACGAATTCTTGATAACAGACTATGGGTATTCACTATTTGCAGGGGATCCCTAGAGAGAATTTGGGCATAGAGTTAATGGACTGGATTCTTCTGTTGCTTCAAGCTCATTGGAGGTTGATCAGGATTCATTCCTGGGCTCAAATTTTTTCTTGCAGTAGGCAAGAGAAGAGATATCTCCCTCTTCGCATCCCTCTGCCCCACCTTCGACTGATTTTATCGATGCATCAAAGTTTTTCCACTCAAAATTGGATTTACGTTCCATCCCTGTATGCAAAAGCACCACTCTTCGTTCAAGTCATGGCAATGTGAATGCGTAGTTGGGAGAAAAGAGGAACTTGGTTGGAGATGGAGAGTATTGTGAAACTAGCTCCAAAAACTGAAGAAAAGAGATATCAACGCCTTAGAAATAAGCCACTTCGAGGGGGCAACCTCCAATACATTACATGAATCAACAATTCTTGGATGACTCAAATTACAAAACTTCCTTTCTATATATAGGAGTCCATGGGGCCACAATGTAATCCTAGCCGACCTAACAATAATAATTTAAGGGCACAATAATAACAATATGGGGGTTATAAGGGTACAATAATAACAATAAGGGGGTTACACTAACAACAATAAGGGACTATACTAGTAATATAGGGACCTAACATGCCCCTCTCCTTCAAAAAAGTGTTGTCCTCAATGCTTGAGTAGCTCTGGGTGCTTCTGTATAAAATTCTCATCATCCCATGTAGAATCTTCAGTGGGTAAGTTCTTCCACTTGATGAGATACTCTGAAATTGATCGATTCCGTAGTTGTCGAGTTCTTGTTTCCGTGACCGCTTCAGGTTCCAATATGATTTTTCCTTCCTCATCAAGTTCTGATAATATTGTTTGAACTGGAAGATTTTCACCGATAACCTTCTTTAAGCATGAAACATGGAGAATTGGATGTACTCGCGAAGAAGCAGGAAGCTCCAATTTGAATGTTATAGTACCAATTTTTGTAAATTTAAGAATCATAGTACTTTGCAATAATTTATTATCTTTATTATCTTGCTTTATGGAAATTTGTTTGTATATTGTAGCTATTAAAATACCTACTCACATCAAAACTTCTTCATTGCTGATGTTGATCTACCTAAGAGCCATCTTGATTATACAAATTTAGGTTAAGTCCTTTAAGAGTTGAGAAATTCTTGTTGATGTCATTGAAGGTGATCACTACTTGAACCTTTGAAAATTTTCTCTTAATGATGATGTGATGGATTATGGGATGAGATCATATAAAAAGCCATAAATGGGCTCATTTTTTCTACAGTAAGGAAGAAAGTGTTATACCACCATTCAGCTAGAGGTAACCACTTGACCCATTGTGTTTGTTTATTAGATACAAAAAAATGAAGATATCCTTCCAAAAATTTATTTACTATCTCAGTTTGACCATCGGATTGAGGATGATAAGATGAGCTATGAGCTAATTGAGTACCCAAAAAAGAAAATAACTCCATCCAAAAATTTCCAGTAAAAATTGGATCTCTGTCGCTTACAATAACCCTTGGGTTTCGCTGTAGATTTTGAATTGTATCCATAAATGTAGTAGAAAATATACTTTCTTTCAATGGATGAGATAATGCAAAAAAGTGTGCATACTTGGTAAGTCTATCAACTACCACCATGATGAAACTCTTTCCTTCGGACTTAGGTAAACCTGTGATAAAATCCATTGAAATCTCCTCCCAACGTTCACATGGAATGGATAAAGGTTGGAGAATACCCGGGGTCTTAATTGTCTCAACTTTATTCGGTTGGCAAACCAAACATTCCACCACAAAATTTTGAATATCGGATTTAAGGCCATCCCAAAAAAAATCTTTCTTCACCCCGTGGTAAGTTTTTAAAAATCCTGAGTGTCCTCCTAAAGGAGAAGTGTGCAATTCCAAAAGAATTTTTTGTTTTAGTTGGGAATTCTTACAAACATATAAAGGATCTTTGTACTGTAAGGAATCATTTTTCCAACTAAATGTATCAGATGTACTAGGATCTTGCTGCAACTTTTGAATGAGTGTCCACACTTCTTTTACCTTCTTCTATTCATCTCTTACTTCGGTTATCCAATCTAGTTGGATAATATAAATGGCACAAAGTAATGCTTCCACCTCTTCATTCTTTCTTGAGAGTGCATCTGCAACAACATTTAGCTTCCGTTTTTTGCATATTATTTCAAAGTCATAACCCAACATCTTCGTGACCTATTTTTGCTTCTCTTCTGAAGATAGTCTTTGTTCCAAAAAGTGTTTAAGACTATCATGATCAATTTTTACCTTGAAGTGTCTTCCCATTAGGTAAGTTATCCATTTATTTAGTGCATACAGTATTGCTAACATTTCCTTCTCATAAATAGGTTTTTGTAATTACTTTCCTTTGATTGGACGACTTTCAAAATCAATGGGTCTTCCTTCTTGCATTAAAATAGCACCAATTCCATCTCTTGAGGAATCACATTCCACAATAAAGGTTTTTGTGATGTTTGGCATAGCTAAGACTGGTGCTAGGAACATTGCCTCTTTAAGATGTTCAAAGGCCTTAGTTGCTTCAGGAGTCCATGAAAATGCATCTTTCTTCAATAATGTTTCTAGAGGTGCTACTATTCTCCCATAATTCTTAACAAAATTTCGATAATACCCTGTTAACCCGATAAATCCTCACAACTGATTTATGGTTGTGGGGACTTTCCATTCCTTAATGGCTTTAATTTTTTTAGGGTCTACCTTAACACCCTTGTGAGATACAATATGACCCAGATATTCCACTTCTGATACTCCAAAGAAATATTTGGATGTTTTTTCATATAATTGTTTCTCCCAGAATAGTTTGAGCACCCTGTCAACATGTTGAACATGATCCTTCCAAGACCTGTTGTAGATTAATATATCATCAAAAAATACTAGCACAAATTTTCTAAGGAACGGTTTGAAAATGGAATTCATCAACCCTTGAAATGTAGAAGGTGCATTGGTAAGGCCAAAAGGCATGACCAAAAATTCATAATGACCCTCATGAGTTTGAAATGTTTTTTTCAGAATATCTTCAGTCTTCATTCTAATTTGATGATACCCTGAATGAAGATCCAATTTCGTAAAATAAATTGCTCCATGTAATTCATCCAATAATTCATCAATCACAGGAATTGGAAATTTATCTTTAATGGTGAGCTTATTGAGATCCCTATAATCCGGACACATGCACCATGATCCATCCTTCTTCTGTACCAATACTATAGGACTAGAGAAAGAACTTTGACTAGGTTGAATTATACGCGCCTCTAACATTTCTGCAATCATATATTCAATTTCGTTCTTTTGGACATAATGATATCTATAAGGCCTTATGTTTGGAGGAACACTTCCTGGAATCATATGAATAGCATGATCATGATCACGAATAGGTGGGAGTCCCTTTGGAGTTTCAAAAACCTTGGAATGATTGTCCAAGACCTTTTGGAGATCTACAGAAATAGATGATTTTTATATTGGAACTTAAGGCTAGAAGATTTGTCATGACATTAGAGCTTATTATATTTCTCGGCTTCCCTGCAATACCCCGTAATTCGAATTCCTTTCCTTCTGAAAAAAATTTCAAGAAAAGTTCTTGAAAATTAAAAGCTACCATCCCCAAAGATTGTTACCATTGTACTCCTAGTACAACATCAGCACCTCCCATAGGAATGGAAAGAATTGGTATATTCAATACATATTCCCCCATGGTTAGCTTGATATTATGGCATTTTCCAGAGCAATTTATAGTTCCTCCATTTGTAACCATCACTTGAAATTCTGGTGTTGGGTATAGGAAACAATTCAATTCTTTGGCTACCGTACAATGAATAAAATTATGGGTACTACCTGAATCAATCAACACTATTACCTTTTTCTTCTTGATATGTCCTTCTATCTTGAGATTTTGAGGAGTGGTAATTCCTGCCAATGCATTAAACGATATGGTTGGACTCATTTCTTCCTCTTCTTGGGTTGGTTCCTAGTGTATATCCTCTTCTTGTTCATTTTCTTCTTCGTCTTCACAATTTATGTAAAATAATTTATTCTCAACACACTTATGACCTTTAGTGTATTTTCTATCACAACTATAGCAAAGCCCTTTTTCTCTTTTTTCTTCCAATTCTTGTGGTGTCAACCTTGTAGGTTGTGGAAATCTAGGAGTAGCAACACTTCCCTCTTTATAGAAGTGAGTGGTAGGCTTACTTGTCGCCATAATTTTACATTCAATTTTTCTTGCCAACCTGAATGCCTTCTCCAATGAATCGGGTTCCAAAACGCGAACTTCATGTTGGATGTTATCCTTTAAAGTACCTATGAAGAGATCAATCCTGTGTTCCTCTGGAATATCAGTTACCCTTATATTCAATTTTTGGAAGTCCTCAATGTGCTCCCCCATTAAACCCTTTTGTTTGAGATTTATCAATTGGATAAAGCAGGTGTTTCTCTTTCTATCCTCATAATGTGCTATCATTTCCTCCATAGAAATTGACCAAGTGACAATTTTTTTATGGGAGAAAAGGCATCGATACCATAAAAATGTATTTTGTTCTAAATGTAAAGTTGCAATGCGTACCTTTTGTGTGTTTTTCACATTATGGAGATCAAAATATTGCTCCATCTATAGTATTCATGTTACAAGATCCTTTTCATCAAACTTCCTCATATCCATTTTTGAAATATGGTGGTACTTCCTGCCAACATTACATTTTATGAAATCAGGATTAAAATTTATTTTGTTCTCATCATGAGTTTCCGCTACTATCTTTTCACCATTAGGAAAAATTTCTTGTATCAACTTTCTCAAAACTTCCATGTCTGTTTTTAGATCATTCTTCATGTTTTCCATTTTCTCATCGATCTTAGCTTCCATGTCATCCATATTAGATTCCACGCCAGCTTCCATGCCATCTATCTTATATTCCATGCCATTCTTCAAACCATCCATATTAGATTCCATGCCTTTCTTCAAACCATTCATCTTAGTTTCCACGCCTTTCTTCAAAACTTCTATGTCATTTTTTGTTCCTCTTTGCGAAAGTGAAATTTTTTGCACTTGCTCTTGTAATTTTGATATGTCATGTTTCCATTCTTCATCTTCATGAGTCATAGTAGAGATTTTTAAAGGCTTAGTGGGTGTTGAATTATTTTTAGGGGGCATTTTAGAATCCAATACTGATATCTATTCTACAATATTCCCTTCGAATCAATTCAACCTGATTCTTCAAACAAGACTTATGCAATTCAGAAAAAAATACACACCTTTTACTTGCTTTTGAGGAGCTCGATATTGAAATTGAATTATCTCTATAGTTGTGAATTATCAATATCTGAAATTTAGCCCTGTAGTAGCCCTCTAAAGCTTCTTTCAAATGCCACAGGTCTTATCTGATTTAGATTCTTCAAGGAAAAGTTATGTTCAATCTCCCACAATGACCCAATTTTTGTCTAGTTCAATAGGGAGAACTTGTATGACTTGCCACGTGTCACTGTTTCCTCCTTTGGTTCTAAAATTGATAGACCAAAAACTATAGTCTGTGTTCTTATGGCCACTTTTTACAGCATTCCAATCCCATGCTCAGAGAGATATCTATGAAGATTTTCCCACGATCACATATTTGAGATGAAATTCAGAAGCCTCAAAAAGCCCTAACTTCCACAGATCATATCTCCACAAATATTGTGAACCAATATTTGAAATTTTGCGAAGATGTTCCTCAGGATTGTGGCTTCGCACTCTAAAAATTTCAACTTCTGAATCTCATACAAAAAAATTTATTACGAAAATAAGACAATGACCTGTTCAGGATAAATTCAAGAGCCTGCAAAATGACCTAACTTGCACAGATAATATCTCCAAAAAAATTGCGAACCAAGCTCTGAAATTTTTCAACGATGTTCCTCAGGATTTTGGCTTCTCATCTAAAAATTTCATATTCTGAACCTTCGTAGAAAAAAAATTATAGCAAAAATGCCACGATGACCTGTTTGGAGCAACGAAACTCTAGAATCTCAAAGCTTTGATACCAAATGTTGTGAAACCAGCTCCAAAAAGAGAAGAAAGAGATATCAATGCCTTAGAAATAAGCCACTTTTAGGGGGAAACATCCAATACATTACATGAATGAATAATTATTGGATGATTCAAATTACAAAACTTCCTTTCTATATATAGGAGTCCATGGGGCCACAATGTAATCATAACCGGCCTAACAATAATAATTTAAGGGCACAATAATAACAATATGGGGGTTACAAGGGTACAATAATAACAATAAGGGAGTTACACTAACAACAATAAGGGACTATACTAGTAATATAGGGACTTAACAGAGAGGAGATCCCAATAGCACAGAGATCAAGTGAGAGTGATTTAGAATATGGAGATGGAGTCTCAAATACGGAGATGGAACATTGTGAGTAAAAGATAAGTAATGTTTTTATTTATTTCTGTGAAATATTGAATGGTTCTTGTGTTTGATTATTTCCTTAAAAATATTTTCCATGTTTACGTGTTTATGTGGGTAAATGTGGGTAAAATATAAGAGGAGATCCATTCTTTGAGAGGTTTTATATACCTCGTGCAAAAAATCTAGATTTTACTTAATATCTAGAATGTTATATATGAATGTAGGGAGGAGCTCAATTCTTTGAGAGGTAAATATACCTCGTGCACAAACTGAATTTTACTTAATATCTACTATGCTATATTTCTTGGAAAAGAAAATACTTTTTCCATGCACAAAGAATATTTGATTATATTAAGTATATGGAAAGAAATATATAAATATTTATAAACATTGCATACGCAAGAAAAGATAAGAAGCATGATCTTTAGTTTAAAATGGATTTGTACACATTTATTTTATGAAATGATAATAAATCCAAGATTATTTTCTTGGAAATGAAATGATAATAAATCCAAGTTATTTTCTCGAAAGTAAATATAGATTAAAGAGGGTAATTCCTAAATATATTTATTGGGTTGGGAGATAAGTTAATGAGTTTCTTGGAAGAAAATTCATGAAGAACCCATAATAGTTTTTGTCATAATTGTTTCTTTGGGAAAGATCATGTTGAAGCTTGTCTGAAAATAATAATAAATATTATGTTTTTTTATATAAGTTGTTCCTATTTGAAAAGAATAACTTCTTGAAAGGAGTGCATGTCTACTACTTGATTTGAATTTATACAAGGTAGCCTAACCTTATTACTATTTCCTAGTTCTATGTATAAAATAAGGTTATCTATGATAATTTCTTGAAAGGGAAACATAATAAGATTTCAATTATAAAGACAACAAAACTAAGTTATGATAACTTCATGATGCAAATGAAATATGCATTTGTTACATGAAAGGAATAGTTAATTATGGTAGAGTTCTATGAAGGGAATAATGTGTTGCCTCTGTTAAAGAAGGGATATTATAATAAGCTCTTGTATGCACAAATAATAACCATTTTGTTATAGAGGTGTGTACTTTTCATGGATGAAAGAAATATTGAGCTATCATAATGTTTAGGAAAAATATGTGAGCACATTTATGCTATCATAACTATTATGTTAGTTTCATTTGGAATAAGATCATTCATATGCATGCAATATTTGTATTATCTTTCATTCGAAGGAATATACATTTGTATGTGGAAAATGATAGCATGTTTAGTTTCCCCACATAGGGAAATATTCTTTGGAAAAGAAGATGGATTACATGCATAAAATCTAGATTATTGTGTTAGTTTAATTAGAATATATATATGGGTAATGTTGGAATAATAGTTGAAATGAAGACATGTATTTGTTTACTGTAAATAGGTGTTTGGATACTCTGTTGTGTTAAGCATTCTTTTGGGAAGACGCTTTTGGAATCTATATGCATTTGCATGCATGGGAACAACATTTACTATGTATTTACGGCGGAGATGTCCAAGCAACTAGATAAATAAAGCAGCGATCCCTCAGGATCTTCGATCCTGAGGGATTCGCCAAACTGTTAACTCTTCATCCTGTCTTTTCTGTTGCGCTGAGCTGGTGTCCTCTCCTTCTTTCCCGAGCCGATTTACTTTGATCTATTTCCCTATGTTTGCGTTCGGTTCTCGTCCAGAGAGACAGCAGTTATCTCCACTTTGTCCTTTCCTTTGGAGCGGCAACTCTTCGTTTTCTCCTTTTCCTATATAGAAAATAACCATTATCAGTGGCTAAGTTATGCACATCAATTCTCACATGTTTTGTTATAGTTCCTTATTACTTTCCAAATTCATGATACAAAAGGTTCACAAATTCTATTAAAAAGCCATTGAAATAATCATCAAAAGCATACCTTTTTAGTACTCCACAAACATCATAACAAGAAAGCATTCAACATCATCAATTTGACATAATAATCAATCACATCATTGAACACCAATATACCTTGGAAACCCTGTAGGGTGAAAACCAACAAATGTTTAATTTTATTATTAAATGTTCGTGAGGGTGTTTATCCCTCAATCAATGGCTTATAAGGGAGACAATCCCTTAACCATCGCTTTAAAATCTTACAAGGAAATATACAAATATACATAGTAAATGGGTCTCTCCACTTGTGGTGGTACCAAAAAAGAATGGGAAATGGAGAATTTGTGTGGATTATAGGGAACTTAACAAGAGCAGGGAAGAAGTTTTTTTCTTTCCTGGATGGCTTTAGTGGATACAATCAGATTCAGATTGCCCCTGAAGACCAGGATAAAACTACCTTTACTTGCCCCTGGGGAACATTTGCCTATCGAGTTTTACCTTTTGGCTTATGTAATGCTCCTGCCACATTCCAGAGGGCTATCCTTAGTATTTTTGTAGATTTAATCAATGATGGACTTGAAGTTTACATGGATGACTTTACACCATATGGAGATGATTTTGATCCAGCTCTAGACACCCTAGAAAAAGTCCTACAACGCTGCATTGTTACCAGGCTTTGCTTAAGCAACGAAAAATGTTTCTTGATGATGACTGAAGGACTTATCCTAAGACACTATGTCTCAGCAGCCGGCATTCAGGTAGACCCGGCCAAAATCCAAATACTTTTGCTTATTCCCACTCCTACTACTCAAACATAGGTACGCAGTTTTCTTGGATTTTCGGGTTATTATAGACGATTTATAGAGAATTATTCGCACATTGCTGCTCCTTTATATGCACTGACTGGTAACGTTGATTTTCTTTGGACAGACAAATGTGACCGTGCTTTCGAGGATCTAAAGAAGCTGGTATCCACAGCCCCAGTCCTTCGAGGACCAAACTGGGACCTACCATTCCAGATATCATCGATGCTTCAGATACAGCCATTGGTGCAGTCCTTGGGCAGGAAGAGGATAAAAAACCATATGCTATCTATTACATCAGCAAAAATTTATCCCCTGCTGAATTGAATTACACTGTTACTGAAAAAGAATTCCTAGCTGTAATACATGCTGTCAATAAATTTAGACATTATATCACAGGCTACCCTGTTATCTTGTATACAGACCATTCTGCTATAAAATATTTAGCAAATAAACCTATCACAAATGCCAGAGTAACTCGATGGTTAATCTTATTGCAGGAATTCGACATCACAATCAAGGACCGCCCTGGCAAAGAAAACCCTGTAGCCGATTTTCTTTCAAGAATACCAAAATCAAGCGATGCTGCAGCAGTGGAAGATCAATTTCCGGATGAACACCTGTTTTCTGTTGCTGTTCAAACACCCTGGTATGCTGATATTGCCAACTACCTTGCAGTAGGTAAATTACCAAAACATTTAACTCCTAATGAGCGTAAGCAGATTATTCAGAAAAGTTCTCGATTTTCGTGGATTGGAGGTTATTTGTTTCACACAGGAGCAGACATGCATATCGGGCGATGTGTTAGAGAGGATGAAATCTTTGACATCCTAAAAGCCTGTCACGATGGACCGTGTGGGGGGCACTTCGCTGAGCGTAGGACTGGACATAAAGTATTGCAGACAGGATA
The DNA here is from genome assembly GCA_034641835.2 of Pinus albicaulis. Classification (NCBI taxonomy): domain Eukaryota; kingdom Viridiplantae; phylum Streptophyta; class Pinopsida; order Pinales; family Pinaceae; genus Pinus; species Pinus albicaulis. Next base: position 182,214,319 of record CM076580.1, read on the forward strand.
TTACTGGCCTACGATCTTCAAAGATGAAAAGAAGTTTGTCCAAGCCTGTGACAGCTGCGAGCGAGCAGGACGACCTGGTCAAGCTGATGAGATGCCTCTGAAACCACAGTTAGTCATCGAACCATTCGAGCGGTGGGCTCTTGATTTTGTCGGACCCATCAACCCTTCATCGAATCAGAAAACATATATTTTGGTGGCAACAGAATATGTCACCAAATGGGTTGAGGCAGAAGCATTGCCAAGAGCCACAGAGGACTCTGTCATACAGTTCCTGTTCCTTCTATTTGTTCGTTATGGCCTTCCTAGAGAAATAATTACAGATGGAGGACCACAATTTGTTGGGCATAAATTAGCTGCAACACTTAACAATTATCATGTCCAGCATAAGATCACTACTCCATATCACCCACAGGCGAATGGGCAAGTAGAAAGTAGCAATAAGATAATAGAATCAATCCTAACAAAAACCATTGCGTCACATAGGCGTGATTGGGCTACCCGACTGCCTGAAGCACTCTGGGCATATAGAACCACATGGAGGAGCACCACCGGTTACTCACCTTATCAACTAGTGTTTGGAAAACAACCCATTTTTCCCATAGAATTCGAAATCAAAACATTGCGAACAGCACAGGAAGTTGGCCTAGATTTAAGCGAGGCACAACTCAATCGACTACAGCAAATCAATGAATTAGACGAAATTCGGCTCTCTGCACTACAAAATACAGCATTGATTCAACAGCAGCGAGCCAAATGGCATGATGCGCTCATCAAGAACAAATTCTTCCACGAGGGAGACTGGGCTCTGTTATACGATTCTCGGTTTCAGGACTTCCCTGGAAAACTTCAGACTCGATGGTTGGGACCATACGAAATCCAGAAGGTACATGACAATGGAACACTTACTCTAATCACCATTGACGGTTCTGGATATGCATTCAAGGTAAATGGCCACCGAGTCCGTCTCTATCAGAAACCACTTACTCGGGAATCCTTCTGCCAGCAGCTATGCCGAGATACTGATCTGGAGATCTTAGGAGAGGAAGAGAAATCTTCCTCACCTGTAACTCATTAAGGGTCTATTCCTTTTTACAATTTGTACATAAGTTCTTGTTTTTGTGTGATTCTTGTACATAAGTTTGATTTGAATATTTTCTTGTCATTTTTGCTGTTCCTTTTTCTTCCACATAGTTTGATTTTTGCTCTTCTAATAGCATATGCGTGTTTTTTTATGATGTTGGTTTTGCTTGTTTTTCTGTTCCTTTTCTAAAGGAACAGCATTCGGATCTCTGCTGTTCCTTTTTCAAAGAAACGATATTGTTACATTTCTCGCTGTTCCTTTTGGTTACCACTGTTCCTTTTCCTTCAAAGAAACAACGTTCTTTTATTGCTGTTGTGTCTTTTTCAACGGAATGGCATGTTGAGTGTTTTATAGTATGATTGCCGTTCCTTTTCCCAAAGGAACGGCATTTGCATTTTTTTCCTTTTTCTATTATCCATCGTTGTTGCTTTTCCAACGAAACACCATTAGCATACTTTTGATCTCTTTTGCTGATTTAAATTGAGGATTCTTTTTGCCCGTCTTCTTTCTAGTTTTCAAGCTTCAGCTATGTATTTGTACGATGAAATATAAAAACACAACACACCGAAATCTGCAAACCATAAATCGCTATATCTATAAGGCTCTGCATTAATAAGAGGACAAATGGAAGGACATACTTATTTCTTACATTTTGTTGACATGGTTTTACTAATTTTGCCCTGATTGGTTATCTTTATCATGCTGATTTCCTTAAACTTTTTTATTAGTACTTGGGAATAAGAGCAAAGAGTTTATATCTTCCTATTGAGATAATAAGACTTCTTCCACCATTCCTACTCTTAAGGAGTGCTGAACCACCCTTTGTGTATAAATAAGGAAAATAATTCTATGAAAAAAGAAAAAGTATGTCAAGTGTCAAATGCAGGATAGGGGGTCTCATCGAGAGCCAGCCTACCATGATCATGAGGATGGAAGTGAAGTGGCATTCCCATTCTGGCCACCACACCAGGGATATGGTCCAAAAGGTATATAAAATAAACAAACCTTGGAACAGGAGGTCTCATCACGAGCCGGCCTGCCCACGTTTCGCTCTTTCCTCGTGAATGGCATTATGGTTAACTGGTCACCAAGCCAGCATAATGGTCTACATTTTGATATAACAACATTCCTAAGTATACACAAAGGATCATGGTTCCGAGGGTGAAAAACAACTCTGCCAAGGTTATGGACACCTGTTGGCAGCAAAGTAATGTTAATGGTATTGAAGTCACCTTGCTTACACCAATGGGTAAGATACTAACACTCTTCTGTTTCTTATATCCTAGGCACTAATCATATGTCATTTCCCGATTTATACATCGCATGAATATTTATCATTACCAATCATGGCAACGGAAGTGACCATGACCACTTGAGATTGGCAAGTACGATACATGCCCTATCCATCAGCCTCAACTCATAACACAGTAGCCTCTTATATCATACGCGATCAATTCTCCGCCTCGATTTCGGTAATCTGTTGTCCTTTTTCAACATGGCATAATTCCACATGTTGTTCCTTTATGACTTGATTGCAGACTGGGTGCCGCTCCTTTATTTGCCGGTTGGGACAGCCTATCACACTGCGGGGGGGGAGGTTAACCTCATCATTCCCTGTATTACGTGTCAATTCACCATTCGGAAGAATTAGTTTACGATGGTTTGGCATGGTTTCACGGCATGGCATATTTTTATTTTCACACAAGTTGTTTTTGTTGCACTGTTGCATACTCTGTGTTTTCTATCTCGAAACCTTGCGATTACTCTCTGTGTTTCAAACCAAAAACGTTTTTGCTGTTCCATTTAGAATTCACAGTGAAATCATGGGAGGAAAGGCAATTCGAAGTGAGCCTCAACAGCTGACGATCTCCGCTGCTGCCCGAGAGATCCTGGAAAGGGCGGGATGGTTGAATTATTTCAATCGCCTACAGGAAGCTAATGAAACAATAGCAATGGAGTTCTTGCAGAATTTACAAGATGACCATTCCACAGTAAGAGGGAAACGGATACCGGTCACTGATAACATAATTGCAGAAGTCTCAGGACTACCAGCCACCGGACCGGTATGGACCTTAAAAAAGGAACGATTACAGAAGGTCATGGAACTGTTCCAGGATGAAGGCCAGAATTTGACAATTAAAGGAAAGGGAGTTCTGCCAGCAACCCTAGGTGAACCCTGGACGGAGCTAGCAAGAATGGTGCAGAGTTATATTACTTGCGAAGGAAGAAAAGACGTGGTAAGACCACGACACCTTAAAATTTTAGCTGTTTTAAAGCAGAGATGCTCTGTGAATTTACCGGCACTCCTAAACTCGTTACTGCATGATGCTGCACAAAGTATAAAAAGGGAACAACACGTAGAGGCAATTGTTAGTCACCATGGGTTGATTCAACTTATTGTTAGTTATGGTCTTACCCAGCAGCAGAGCAGCTGGGAAGAGCTCATTGCAATTATTGAGGGGGGATTGGCAGAGCCATCCCCGAAATGTAGACATTCTATAAGCCCACCAGAACAACCGGCAAAACGCAGAGAAAATGTTGCTAGTACATCACAACAACCAGAGACACACCAAGAATCGGCAAAGCGCAAGCATGCCGTTGATCCACCCGAGCAACCGGAGGAACCCAGAAAGTCAGCTCGGTTAGCTCGGATGAGAGGAAGCATAGATAAGCCCAGAAAATCAGCCCGGTTGGCTCGGATACGAGGAAGACTGGAAAAACTCCAGGAAAGCGCCAGCCAACCGGTGGTAATTGAGGACTAACAGTCCAAAGAGGGGGCAGAGGCTGAACAGGAGGAGGAAATAGAACAGCAGGAAGATAGCCCATTACAAGACCTACTGGGAGAAGATGACTTGGCCGCCATCCTAGCCAATATGAGTAAGTATGGTCAACCTTCTAGTTTAGAGGACCCTCACGACAAACCCCAAGAAGAAAACATGCCTGTTCATGATGAAGAGGAGGAAAATACTGAACGGGAACACTCTGTTCCCAGGTCACAAGAGGAAATTCTAGAGGAAGTAGGAGCAGAAACAGCATTTGCTTAGGAAGAATCAGAACCAGTCGAGGTGCATACCCCAGAACAGCCGGAGCAGAGTAGTGAGGAAGAACCCCAAGAGGAAGATTTAGCAACTGGTCATGATCCAGTCCACCATCGACAGACTGCTGTTCCTTCAAATGAAACGATGGAAATTAAGAAGTTGCGGAAGGAACGAACTAAATTGTTAAATACGATAACCCAGCTCAGACAACAAATTAGGATTCTGAAAAAGAACCAGAAGGTAAGGAGGAAAAAGAGGGCCAACAAACGGCCTGCTGTCCAAAACCCTGAGGATCCAGCTGCCGTTCCACATGATGCCGAGGATCGGGAACAAACGGATGTTCGTGTTAAAACAGAAAAGGATGATAAGCAAATTCAGACAGAGGCACCACCCTCAGGGGTAATAAGGGTTCTGAACTCCAAACAGCATAACAAGAAAGTTCAGGTAAAACTCCCGGCCTCCACTGACCTATGGAAGAAAGATCCGAAAACAAAATCCTTGCATAAGATGATGAAGCAAGCACAGCAAGAAGCTGAGCAACTTAAAGAGCAAACGGTTCCCCGAGAAAAATATGAAGAGTTTCAGCAGCAACTAAGGGACGTCAGTCAAGCTAAAAGCCAGGCTTTTGAAGGGTGGATGAAGGAACAAGAGGAAGTCACACAGGTAACTTGTATACTAGATACTGCTATCAAACAGATGAATGACTTATGTTCTTTATACAATAATGTTTTAGCATGTAGGGCCCCTGCTAAAAACTATGCTCTGTTTTTATTAGAACGGTATTTACATTTACAAATAAAAGCTGTTAAGGCAGGCACCCCTATACAAATCAACAATGTCAATGATTTTATAGACTGTTGTAAACATTATGGAGTGAAAGTCCAGAGATTATTGTGTGAACTTTATTTGCACGACCTTGTGCTAAGTCAGGAGACTAAATTGAACCCTGGTCCCTCCATTGGCGATATCCAATTCCAAGCATTCATTTCATTCGGGGTTAATCAGATTAAGTGGCTCAAAGCCTATGATACTTTCCAGAGTCAAGAAAATGGTCTAGATTTACGAGTTAGGGCTGAGCCTAGGAACCCAGTACAGTTATGGACAGCTCATATAAACCATATAAGGACTCCGGGTGTCATTGAAACATTAGGGCCCATGCATGAGGCACTCATTCGAGAGAGTTTAGAGTATTTCCTTTCCATCAAAGACTTGGCCATTAATGCAGCCAAATTTCGATATCGAATCTCTGATCCACACATCCAGCTCAGAGAACCATTTAAGTATGAGAACTTTGAGTTAGCTGCTGACCGTTGAATCTCTATGGCCAGAGCATTCTGAAAGCAGGGTCATCTTGGTTAGGGTATAGATTTTGCGCTCCAATTATTTGGCACCCTGCACCCGGATACCAGGCTCTGTATGATATGCCTGAGGGGCAAGTAGGTCAGTTCTTTGACTATTTAATCACTCAACATGGTTGTAGGCCTCCGCATGAGACTCCTTCTCCAGCATACTCTCTCACTGCATTACATGTCAACTACAATGTTTTCATGAGGACATGAAACAAGGTAAGCAGGGGGGTGTGTGGAGTACTAAAAAGGTATGCTTTTGATGATTATTTCAATGGCTTTTTAATAGAATTTGTGAACCTTTTGTATCATGAATTTGGAAAGTAATAAGGAACTATAAAAAAACATGTGAGAATTGATGTGCATAACTTAGCCACTGATAATGGTTATTTTCTATACAGGAAAAGGAGAAAACGAAGAGTTGCCGCTCCAAAGGAAAGGACAAAGTGGAGATAACTGCTGTCTCTCTGGACGAGAACCGAAACGCAAACATAGGGAAACAGATCAAAGTAAATCGGCTCGGGAAAGAAGGAGAGGACACCAGCTCAGCGCGAAAGAAAAGACAGGATGAAGAGTTAACAGTTTGGCAAATCCCTCAGGATCGAAGATCCCGAGGGATCGCTGCTTTATTTATCTAGTTGCTTGGACATCTCCGCCGTCGTCTTTATAAAAGGAGACAGCACTGTTAGTTTAGAGATAGACAAGAGAGAGATAAGATACGTTTTATGTAATCTTCTGTAAGACATCAGCTTTGGTTATTAAGTTTTGTTGAAGACTGGTTCGATGTATTTTTGATCGATGCATTAATGAAAGCTTGGTGATTATTCCATCTTCGCGTCTGCATTAACTTAAAGCGGTGTATCCTTGGAGGCTAAGGGCCCGGCCCCGAAGGACACTTGCTTCTGTACCATTACAGCTTCACCTCTGTGTGGTTTGTTTATTATTGTTATTTGATCATTTGATATGCTTTACAAGTTCATATTATATGCTCTGTTCAAGTTTGAATCATTGAAGTTTCTACAGATAGAATTGTATGTTGACTCTGTATCAAGTCATTTATCCTTTCAAGAGTTAATCGCACATTCTTACTGTTATATTACAGAGTTGTTATACTAAAACATTCGTGTGGTATGCGTTCCTAATTTATCAGTACTGTTCTATAATTCAGTCGTTGCTTTTGCTGTTCCATTAGTGTGATCTGTGTGAATCGCCTTTAGAGTGACAGAATGATCTTTGATTGCAAAGAGTGTATAGATTGAGTTTGGTTATAACCCGCGGGACTTAGTTATTCAATTGTTGTTCCATTTTAGAGTTGCTGTTCCATTTCAGAATTGTGGTTCAATCCTTTATTCGCTTTGCTGTTTCATTTACTTGCAGTTGTTGGTTTATTGTGAGAGATGATCTAAGGCTGTAGTGAGCAGTAGCAGTCACTGTCTAGCTCCCAGGCTCGTGATCTATGCTCTAGTTCCTTTTCCATCAGTTTTTGAAGGGATGGGTTATCATTGCCGAACCCTTGACTGATAAGTTATTGAGTTTTCTGAGTGTGTGATTTATTTCTTTAAAGTAATTTAATTTCAGTTAAGCATCCGTTTACTCTTGTATTTCTTAAGCATTGTACTACTAGCATTACTCTGACAAATGAGCCTCGGATTGAGTCACTCTTTGTAATGACAAAACGCTCTCGGGTTGACATATTAATGTGAGGTAATTAGAGGTGAAAGAGACCCTTTTTATAGCTCTACATTTTGGCGCCGTTGCCGGGGAAAGAGTGAAGCCATTTGTCTTTTTCAGAGTGGTGTACAAGCATGCTAGGGAGGAGTTGGATCCTAAAAACGGAAGGTAAGAACCTACGTGCAGAGCATGTAAAAGACCTGCTCACTATCCGCTTTCCTAACAGATTTGTTTTTGCTTGTTTGAATAGAAGTTGATAGTTTATTTTTGAGTGCATGACTAAGCAGAAAAGACCAGAAAAGAATATCAAACCCTCATCCAAACCTGAAAAAGCTAAGGGGCCGGTGACCCTTGGCCGAACGACCTTCATAGACGAAATCTATAAGAAAACAGAGTCTCAGCCATCAGTAGGCTTCAAGAAAAACACTTCTAAACCACCTACTAGTTCCCTTCAGGCCACAGGATCACCATCTGTAGCCTGTGCTGAGGTGCATAGTCAAACTGAGGAGCAGGACTTTCAAGAAGTTGAAAATTCCACTCCGGAATTATTGCAGGAAGGGAACTCTAGCAACTTTTGTGAAGGAGAAGGAGAAACAGGGGAAATCAAGGAACCAAAATCTCCTCTTGAAACAAATCAGCCATTAGATAGCCCAGATAAAGGAAGTGTTGCGAAAGTCATTGTTGAAGAGATTCAATCTCCTCAAACACCTGGTATTCCCATTATTCCAGATAAAGGAAGCGCTATTAAAAAGATCCCTGTCAAAACCGTTCCCACCCAACCTAGGAATACCCTCCTAGATATCCCGGAAGGTTACTGGCATATATTCGATCCCATGGCTCAAAACCAACCAAACGCTCAAAACCAGCCAAACACTCAAACCTCTACATTACAATATCCTATAGTGGATTCTGCAGCAAATGCACCCATGAAATCTATCCCTCTTTAGCATATCCCTACATTTCACGGACTCACATCGGAAGATCCGGATGCATTCCTATTCGAATTCGATGTGTTATGTCGGGGGTACGATTACACCACCGATCCCCAAAAATTGAAATTATTCCCCTCTACATTGAAAGGGTCTGCTTTAAGATGGTTTATGGGGCTAGGTGGCGGGGTTATCAACAATTGGGATCAAATGAAAGAATCCTTCTTAAAAAAATACCAGGATTATTGTAGGTCTAGAGAATTAAAAGACGAAATATTTCAAATGACAGCCAGACCGAATGAAACATTAGAGGAGTATGTGGAACGTTTTCATTATAATTTACAAAGATCTCCTTATGCATCGCTACCTTTACCTGATAATGTGTTGAAAACTGCATTAATGAGGGGCATGAAGGAACAATGGATTGAAACATTAAACATTATGGGCAAAGGGGATATTTATCAGGAGAATTTTACTGACATCCTTGACTTATGTATCAGGAGTTCGAGAGGCAGCACAAGAATAAAACCGACAGAATATGATCGGTTTGCAAGAGATAACAAAGTATCAGGAGAAGGAGTAACACGTGCAGAAATTGGAAATTTATTAGAAAATTTTAAAACTGATATTATGGGGACACTAATTACACAACTTGATATTGTGCAGGCTAAACAGAAGCAGCTGGAGGCAGAACAGAATTTGGCAATCTTCTGCCCCCGATGCAGAAAAAAACACAGCCACAAGGAGTGTCCATTAGATAAAGTCCAAACATGCGCCATCTGTACAAAAGATCACCTTATGGAGAGCTGCCCCTCACTTCCGGGATTGAAAGCGGTATATAAGGAAGCAGAAGAAGAACCAGAGTCGGTGAATTCGATCAACCAGCGCCGCCCGTGGCAGCCGAGACAACCTGGTATGTTTTCGGACCCAACCTCTTTCTTTCAAAACCCACAGTATAATGCTCAACAATATGGTATGTGGCAAAATCAATCTCAAACCCCATTTACAAACTGGTCACCACAATCATTTCCTTCTCCAAATCCATGGTTGAATCAAACAAGCCAAACTGGTTGGCCAAATTTCCCTTACACTCCACCATATTGGCAAAATGGCCCATATCCTTCACAATGGACTCCCTCTACTTCACAAAGTTCACCCTGGCAGACAAGCTGGCAAAGACCAATGTACCACCCAGTTGGAACTATTCCGCTCCCTCAACCTACTTTGCCAGCTCTACAACAAAATCCCCAGTCTAACTTGAGGCCGCAACTCCCAGCCCAACCCGATCCCAATCCAAACAACAGGCAGGTCCAATCTATTCAAATCATAGAATCACCAGAAACAGGACCTGACTTAAGGGAGTGCAGTGACCTTCAGTTAAGATCCGGACGTATCATTGAAACTGAGGGAGATAAAACAATTCACATTGAAGATCAGTTACCCAGAGAACATCAGTCACAACAAGAGGATGTAAACAAGCAACAAACTCATAATCAAGCAACCACATCCTCTCCTCCGTTCCCAGAATGATTAGCCATACCTCGATCCATACAATATCCTGACTTTGACATTCTGGGAGAATTACAAAATCTATACATAAAAATTCCGTTCCTCCAAGCCATTCAAGACATTCCCATATACGCCAAAACTATAAAAGAATTGTGCATAAAGAAACCAAGGAGGAATATAACAAATAATCCAAGAGTCCAAGTAGTCGGTACCTTATCTGACCTATTGTCTGGAAGAGAAACACCCCTTAAATATGAAGACCCCGGGAACCCAATTATAACTGTTCAAATTTATGGTCGGACCCTGTCTAATGCCTTAGTTGATCTAGGGGCTGCAATTAATATTTTAACAACCACAACTTGCCAAAAGCTCGGCATTACATCTGTAGAACCCACCTCCACTCTGTTAGAATTGGCTGACCGATCTGTGGTTAGACCAGAGGGTACTCTACATGATGTCATGGTCTCTGTAGAATCCTGGGAGTATCCAACCGATTTTCTGATAATTAATCCAAAAACCCGACTTGATGGACACCCGCTAATTTTAGGTAGACCTTGGCTCGCTACTGCCGATGCCTACATTGGCTGTCGGCAGGGAAATATGACCATAACCAGAGGACCAAATAGCAAAAATTTAGTTCTATATCCTCCAGCGCAGCCAAGTGTCACAATGATCAAAACTAATAAGCACCCTGTATCATACCTTACTGATAACATCAGATCTCCATTAACTATACAAGAGGCACTCGATTTTAAAGACCAAACAGAAGACGATGCCATTAATAATTTCATTACTCAAACTGAACCTCACACACAGTGTCACATGATAGAAGCAGCATTTGATAATGAATTGGAAGAAGATCCCCTGAAAGATATCCATGACCAAACAATACCTGTTACTTCTGTTGCAAATAGTAAAACTGTGGAAATTGCACCGGGGAAAACTTTAAACATCAATGCTAATCTCACACCTGAACAAGAAACAAAGCTCATCCATCTGTTAACAAAATATCAAGAATCATTTGCATGGGACTACCCTGATATGAAAGGAATCGATCCCCAGTTATGTACACACCACATTTATATAGAAAAGGATGCCAGACCTGTGCGTCAGCCGCAAAGGAGACTTAATCCCCATCTAAAAGATGTTGTAAAAACTGAACTTCAGAAGCTTTTAGATGTGAATTTTATCTACCCTATCTCTGATAGTAAATGGGTCTCTCCACTTGTGGTGGTACCAAAAAAGAATGGGAAATGGAGAATTTGTGTGGATTATAGGGAACTTAACAAGGCAACACAAAAATATCATTTTCCTCTTCCTTTCATAGATCAAGTATTGGATACTTTAGTAGGGAAGAAGTTTTTTTCTTTCCTGGATGGCTTTAGTGGATACAATCAGATTCAGATTGCCCCTAAAGACCAGGATAAAACTACCTTTACTTGTCCCTGGGGAACATTTGCCTATCGAGTTTTACCTTTTGGCTTATGTAATGCTCCTGCCACATTTCAGAGGGCTATCCTTAGTATTTTTGCAGATTTAATCAATGATGGACTTGAAGTTTACATGGATGACTTTACACCATACGGAGATGACTTCGATCCAGCTCTAGACACCCTAGAGAAAGTCCTACAATGCTGCATTGTTACTAGGCTTTGCTTAAGCAATGAAAAATGTTTTTTGATGATGACTGAAGGACTTATCCTAGGACACTATGTCTCAGCAGCCGGCATTCGGGTAGACCCGGCCAAAATCCAAATACTTTTGCTTATTCCCACTCCTACTACTCAAACAGAGGTACGCAGTTTTCTTGGATTTTCAGGTTATTATAGACGATTTATAAAGCATTATTCGCACATTGCTGCTCCTTTATATGCACTGACTGGTAACGTTGATTTTCTTTGGACGAGACAAATGTGGCCAGGTACTTTCGAGGATCTAAAGCTGGTATCTGACCCAGTCCTTCGAGACCAAGCCAGGACCTACCATTCCGAATATCATCGATGCTTCGAGATACGACCATTGGTGCGATCCTTGGCGGGGAAAGAGGGATAAAAAACCATATGCTATCTATTACATCAGCAAAAATTTATCCCCTGCTGAATTGAATTACACTGTTACTGAAAAAGAATTCCTAGCTGTAATACATGTTGTCAATAAATTTAGACATTATATTACAGGCTATCCTGTTATCTTGTATACAGACCATTCTACTATAAAATATTTAGCAAATAAGCCTGTCACAAATGCCAGAGTAACTCGATGGTTAATCTTATTGCAGGAATTCGACATCACAATCAAGGACCGCCCTGGCAAAGAAAACCATGTAGCTGATTTTCTTTCAAGAATACCAAAATCAAGCGATGCAGCAGCAGTGGAAGATCAATTTCCGGATGAGCACCTGTTTGTTGTTGCTGTTAAAACACCCTGGTATGCTGATGTTGCCAACTACCTTGCAGTAGGTAAATTACCAAAACATTTAACTCCTAATGAGCGTAAGCAGATTATTCAGAAAAGTTCTCGATTTTCGTGGATTGGAGGTTATTTGTTTCACACAGGAGCAGACATGCATATCAGGCGATGTGTTAGAGAGGATGAAATTTTTGATATCCTAAAAGCCTGTCACGATGGACCGTGTGGGGGGCACTTCGCTGAGCGTAGGACTGAACATAAAGTATTGCAGACAGGATATTACTGGCCTACGATCTTCAAAGATGCAAAGAAGTTTGTCCAAGCCTGTGACAGCTGCCAGCGAGCAGGACGACCTGGTCAAGCTGATGAGATGCCTCTGAAACCACAGTTAGTCATCGAACCATTCGGGCGATGGGCTCTTGATTTCGTTGGACCCATCAACCCCTCATCAAATCAGAAAACATATATCTTGGTGGCAACAGAATATGTCACCAAATGGGTTGAGGCAAAAGCATTGCCAAGAGCCACAGAGGACTCTGTCATACAGTTCCTGTTCCATCTATTTGTTCGTTATGGCCTTCCTAGGGAAATAATTACAGATGGAGGACCACAATTTGTTGGGCATAAATTAGCTGCAACACTTAACAATTATCATGTCCAGCATAAGATCACTACTCCATATCACTCACAGGCGAATGGGCAGGTAGAAAGTAGCAATAAGATAATAGAATCAATCCTAACGAAAACTATTGCATCACATAGGCGTGACTGGGCTACCCGACTACCTGAAGCACTCTGGGCCTATCGAACCACATGGAGGAGCACCACAGGTTACTCACCTTATCAACTAGTGTTTGGAAAACAACCTATTTTTCCCATAGAATTCGAAATCCAAACACTGCGTACAGCACAGGAAGTTGGCCTAGACTTAACGGAGGCACAACTCAATCGACTACAGCAGATCAATGAATTAGACGAAATTCGGCTCTATGCACTACAAAATACAGCATTAATTCAACAGCAGCGAGCCAAATGGCATGATGCGCTCATTAAGAACAAAGTCTTCCACGAGGGAGACTGGGCTCTGTTATACGATTCTCGGTTTCAGGACTTCCCTGGAAAACTTCAGACTCGATGGTTGGGACCATACGAAATCCAAAAGGTACATGACAACGGAACCCTTACTCTAATCACCATTGACGGTTCTGGATATGCATTCAAAGTAAATGGCCACCGAGTCCGTCTCTATCGTAAACCACTTACTCGGGAATCCTTCTGCCAGCATCTACGCCGAGATACTGATCTGGAGATCTTAGGAGAGGAAGAGAAATCTTCCTCACCTGTAATTCATTAAGTTCTTGTTTTTGAGTGATTCTTGTACATAAGTTTGATTTGAATATTTTCTTGTCATTTTTTGCTGTTCCTTTTTCTTCCACATAGTTTGATTTTTTCTCTTCTAATAGCATATGCGTGTTTTTTTATGATGTTGGTTTTGATTGTTTTGCTGTTCCTTTTCTAAAGGAACAACATTCGGATCTTTGCTGTTCCTTTTTCAAAGAAACGATATTGTTACATTTCTCGGTGTTCCTTTTGATTACCACTGTTCCTTTTCCTTCAAAGAAACAAGCGTTCTTTTATTGCTGTTGTACCTTTTTCAACGGAATGGCATGTTGAGTGTTTTATAGTATGATTGCCATTCCTTTTCCCAAAGGAACGGCATTTGCATTTTTCCTTTTTCTATTTTCCATCGTTGTTTCTTTTCCAACGGAACACCATTAGCATACTTTTGCTCTCTGTTGCTGATCTAAATTGAGGATGCTTTTTGCCCGTCTTCTTTCTAGTCTTCAAGCTTCAGCTATGTATTTGTGCGATGAAATATAAAAACACAACATACCGAAATCTGCAAACCATAAATCGCTATATCTATAAGGCTCTACATTAATAAGAGGACAAATGGAAGGACATACTTATTTCTTACCTTTTGTTGACATGGTTTTACTAATTTTGCCCTGATTGGTTATCTTTATCATGCTGATTTCCTTAAACTTTTTTATTAGTACTTGGGAATAAGAGCAAAGAGTTTATATCTTCCTATTGATATAATAAGACTTCTTCCACCATTCCTACTCTTAAGGAGTGATGAACCACCCTTTGTGTATAAATAAGGAAAAGAATTCTATGAAAAAAGAAAAACTATGTCAAGTGTCAAATGCAGGATAGGGGGTCTCATCGAGAGCCAGCCTACCATGATCATGAGGATGGAAGTGAAGTGGCATTCCCATTCTGGCCACCACACCAGGGATATGGTCCAAAAGGTATATCAAATAAACAAACCTTGGAACAGGAGGTCTCATCACGAGCCGGCCTGCCCACGTTTTTCTCTTTCCTCGTGAATGGCATTATGGTTAACTGGTCACCAAGCCAGCATAATGGTCTACATTTTGATATAACAACATTCCTAAGTATATACAAAGGATCATGGTTCCGAGGGTGAAAAACAACTCTGCCAAGGTTATGGACACCTTTTGGCAGCAGAGTAATGTTAATGGTATTGAAGTCACCTTGCTTACACCAATGGGTAAGATACTAACACTCTTTTGTTTCTTATATCCTAGGCACTAATCATATGTCATTTCCCGATTTATACATCGCATGAATATTTATCATTACCAATCATGGCAACGGAAGTGACCATGACCACTTGAGATTGGAAAGTACGATACATGCCCTATCCATCAGCCTCAACTCATAACACAGCAGCCTCTTATATCATACGCGATCAATTCTCCGCCTCGATTTCGGTAATCTGTTGTCCTTTTTCAACATGGCATAATTCCACATGTTGTTCCTTTATGACTTGATTGCAGACTGGGTGCCGCTCCTTTATTTGCCGGCTGGGACAGCCTATCACACTGTGGGGGGGGAGGTTAACCTCATCATTCCCTGTATTACGTGTCAATTCACCATTCGGAAAAATTAGTTTACGACGGTTTGGCATGGTTTCACGGCATGGCATATTTTTATTTTCACACAAGTTGTTTTTGTTGCACTGTTGCATACTCTGTGTTTTCTGTCTCGAAACCTTGCGATTACTCTCTGTGTTTCAAACCAAAAACGTTTTTGTTGTTCCATTTAGAATTCACAGTGAAATCATGGGAGGAAAGGCAATTCGAAGTGAGCCTCAACAGCTGACGATCTCCGCTGCTGCCCGAGAGATCCTGGAAAGGGTGGGATGGTTGAATTATTTCAATCGCCTACAGGAAGCTAATGAAACAATAGCAATGGAGTTCTTGCAGAATTTACAAGATGACCATTCCACAGTAAGAGGGAAACGGATACCGGTCACTGGTAACATAATTGCAGAAGTCTCAGGACTACCAGCCACCGGACCGGTATGGACCTTAAAAAAGGAACGATTACAGAAGGTCATGGAACTGTTCCAGGACGAAGGCCAGAATTTGACAATTAAAGGAAAGGGAGTTCTGCCAGCAACCCTAGGTGAACCCTAGACGGAGCTAGCAAGAACGGTGCAGAGTTATATTACTTGCGAAGGAAGAAAAGACGTGGTAAGACCACGACACCTTAAACTTTTAGCTGTTTTAAAGCAGAGATGCTCTGTGAATTTACCGGCACTCCTAAACTCGTTGCTGCATGATGCTGCACAAAGTATGAAAAGGGCACAGCACGTAGAGGCAATTGTTAGTCACCATGGGTTGATTCGACTTATTGTTAGTTATGGTCTTACCCAGCAGCAGAGCAGCTGGGAAGAGCTCATTGCAATGATTGAGGGGAGATTGGCAGAGCCATCCCCGAAACGTAGACATTCTATAAGCCCACCAGAACAACCGGAAAAACGCAGAGAAAATGTTGCTAGTACATCACAACAACCAGAGACACACCAAGAATCGGCAAAGCGCAAGCATGCCGTTGATCCACCCGAGCAACCGGAGGAACCCAGGAAGTCGGCTCGGTTAGCTCGGATGAGAGGAAGCATAGATAAGCCCAGAAAATCAGCCCGGTTGGCTCGGATACGAGGAAGGCTGGAGAAGCTCCAGGAAAGCGCCAGCCAACCGGTGGTAATTGAGGACGAACAATCCAAAGAGGGGGCAGAGGCTGAACAGGAGGAGGAAACAGAACAGCAGGAAGATAGCCCATTACAAGACCTACTGGGAGAAAATGACTTGGCCGCCATCCTAGCGAATATGAGTAAGTATGGTCAACCTTCTAGTTCAGAGAACCCCCACGACCAACCCCAGGAAGAGAACATGCCTGTTCATGATGAAGAGGAGGAAAATACTGAACGGGAACAATCTGTTCCCATGTCACAAGAGGAAAATCTAGAGGAAGTAGGAGCAGAAACAGCATTTGCTCAGGAAGAATCAGAGCCAGTCGAGATGCATACCCCAGAACAGCCGGAGCAGAGCAGTGAGGAAGAACCCCAAGAGGAAGATTTAGCAACTGGTCATGATCCAGTCCACCATCGACAGACTACTGTTCCTTCAAATGAAACGATGGAAATTAAGAAGTTGCGGAAGGAACGGACTAAATTTTTAAATACGATAACCCAGCTCAGACAACAAATTAGGATTCTGAAAAAGAACCAGAAGGTAAAGAGGAAAAAGAGGGCCAACAAACGACCTGCTGACCAAAACCCTGAGGATCCAGCTGCCGTTCCACATGATACTGAGGATCGGGAACAAACGGATGTTCGTGTTAAAACAGAAAAGGATGATAAGCAAATTCAGACAGAGGCACCACCCTCAGGGGTAATAAGGGTTCTGAACTCCAAACAACATAACAAGAAAGTTCAGGTAAAACTCCCGGCCTCCACTGAGCTATGGAAGAAGGATCCGAAAACAAAATCCTTGCACAAGATGATGAAGCAAGCACAGCAAGAAGCTGAGCAACTTAAAGGTATGCTTTTGATGACTATTTCAGTGGCTTTTTAATAGAATTTGTGAACCTTTTTGTATCATGAATTTGGAAAGTAATAAGGAACCATAACAAAACATGTGAGAATTGATATGCAAGACTTAGCCACTGATAATGGTTATTTTCTGTACAGGAAAAGGAGAAAACGAGGAATTTCCGTTCCAAAGGAAAGGACAAAGTCGAGATAACTGCTGTCCCTCTGAACGAGAACCGAATGCAAACAAGGCTAAATAGATTACAGCAAATCGGCTCGGAAAAGAAGGAGAAGACACCAGCTCGGCGCCAAAGAAAGGAAAGGATGAAGAATTAACAGTTTGGCGAATCCCTCAGGATCTTCGATCCTGAGGGATCGCTGCTTTATTTATCATGTTACTTGGACATCTCCGCCATCACCTTTATATAAAGGGACAACACTGTTAGCTTGATAGATAGGATACGCTTTTATGTAATTTTCTGTAAAACATCAACTTTGATTATTGAGTCTCGTTGAGAACTGGTTCAATGTATTTTTGACCGATGCATTAATAAAAGCTTGGTGATTATTTCATCTCTGCGTCTGGATTAACTTAAAGCGGTGTATCCTTGGAGGCTAAGGGCCCGGCCCCGAAGGACACTTGCTTCTGTACCATTACGACTTGACTTTTGTGTGGTTTGTTTATCATTGTTATTTGGTAATTTGATATGCTTTATAAGTTCATATTACATGCTTTGTTAAAGATTGAATCATTGAGGTTTTTTACAGATAGAATCGTGTGTTGACTCCGCATCAAGTTATTAATCCTTTCAAGAGTTAATTGCATGTTCTTACTGTTTTGTTACAGAGCTGTTATACTAAACGTTCGTGTTGTGCGCGTTTCTGATTTATCAGTACTGTTCCATAATTCATTAATAGTTATTGCTGTTCCATTAGTGTGATTTGTGTGAATTGCTTTTAGAGTGAAAGAATGTTATTTGATTGCAAAGAATGCATTTGAGTTAATAGATTAAGTTTGGTTACAACCTGCGGGACTTAGTTATTCAATTGCTGTTCCATTTTAGACTTGCTGTTCTATTTCAGAATTGTTGTTCAATCCTTTATTTGCTTTGCTATTCCAT